>BOSO01000988.1:0-188863 GCA_018403395.1 Gorsachius goisagi | reverse complement strand
ACCCGAAACCTTCTATGATTCTATGATTCTATGAAACTTGGGAAATGAGGCATGTGTCTAAGAAAACGAGGAGCTACGCTTTCTGACCCAGACCAGTCAACTTTATGGATGCTGATGGCACGGAGGGGGTGAAGAGTTGTACCACACTGTTAATGCCTCCCGGGAAGCAGAGGGTGGGTGATCTCCTCCTGCTGCAGCTCCCCTGGGAGGGGCAGGTGGTACCTGCATGGTGGTCCCTGATGTGCTGTGTGTCCTAAGCACAGGACAGACAAACAAATTTGGGACAAAACCCAGGTGCTCTCTTGCCCCAGCACATCCCATGCTAGGGAGGGCAGGCTGAGATGCTGCCTAACCTGCAACACCATGGGCATTACAGAAGGCAGAGGCAGAATAACCTGGGGGGACACACACACATGGTGTGCAGGGCTGTGCATGGGGTGGTCTGCATCACCCCAAAACAAGTTGCTGGTCCCCCCAAGCTTGGCAGAAACCAGTGCAAAGGTAGCTTGAACCAGCTACTGAGTGCTAAAAACCCAGGGCAGGAGCACTCCTTGCAGGAGGTCCCCTCCCATGTCTCAAAATGAGAGCTGCTTTACCCAGACCACCTCATCAGTGTTTGTCTGACCTGCTCTCAAATCCTAGCAGCTACCCAGCCATCTATCCCAAAGCTTAAATAATCTTTGCTACTAAAGTTTTTTTTTCCTAGTGTCTAAATCTACAATTTACAGCCCATTACTTCTTGTCCTGTTCCCCATGGGGATGCAGTGCAATTTATTCCTGCACCCTTTGTAGCAACCTTTTACATAATTGAAGACTGTGATCATGTCTCTTCTGCCTTGTGATTTCCAGACTAGACAAATCCAGTTCTTCTGGGCCTTTTTTTTTCCCCAACAGGTTGTGTTTTGCTGCCCTTTGTACGCTCTCTTTACTGCCCTCCGAACTGTCGCCAATTAGTCCACATCTAAAGTGCTTGTGGCTGCACATGCGGGAAGGAGGAGGAGAAAAGCTAGTTAGACTTTTGTGCTGCATGGAAGGAAAGCAATATTAAAAACCTAGAGGTCCTCAGGGCTGTTCTACACAGTGCTGCTATATAGGAATATGAGATTATTAAGCGAGCAGTGAAAATAGATCAAGTCCAGGTAGCATCTGCAAATGAAATGGTGCTGGGCTTGGGCAACAGGCTTGGATGTCTCTGGGTGCTTCCACAGAGCTGGGGGTTGAGCGAAGTTGGATGCTCCTGGATGTAAAAAAATGCTCATTTCTCTCTAGCTGGGCTTTGTGGTCCTGCATTTTCTTGGGGCTCATTTTCCAGCCAGTGCCTCGGGCTGCTAACCTGCACCCTGGGTGCTCACTTTGTCTTCGCAGGTTCACGTGGCCGAGGGACGCTCCTGCGAGGGAGCGGGCTTGGGGGATTGCCGCCAGCGGGTGGGCGCCGCTGCCTCTGCCGCTCGCTCCCCCGAGACGATGGCAGCTCGGCACTGGGATGTCGGTGCTGCTCCTGACGCTGTCTCTCCATCTTTCATTCCTGTCTAGCCGGGTGGTGGGAGGAGGTGCTCAGTTTCGTCTCCGCACTGATCAGGATTGTCTTTTCTTTCGGGATGGGGAAGTTGATCTGCATTCATGTCTAATCATCCGCGGAGCTGGCAAAATTATGCTCGTAACGGGTTCTTGGGGAGAGCCTCGCTTCTCCACCCCCCTTCTGCTGCACTAGCGGGGAGCTGGGAGTTGCCTTGCCTTGGCACTTAGCGGGGAAAGCAGAAGGGCTATGGGGATGGGGAGAGGGAGACAGGCGATGAACGGTGATCTCCCAGAGTTCAATAACCCCCAGCTCCCACCACGAGCAGGTAACCATGGAGACATCCGAATCCAAGGCATCACCAGTCCCCAAGTAACGGTGCATATATATATACACATATTTAAATAAAGACCCTGGGCTCGTCACTGAGAAAGCTGTCTTGGTGTGTTCAGGCTGGCTGCTGTGCTGGGGTTGGTCTGAGTTGCAGGGAGGCCATGCAGGGCAGGATTTGGGGGCACTGTGCATGCAGGACTGTGTGAGAGGGTGTCAAAACTACTTTGTTGGGGGCCAAAGGGATGTGCTGTTAGAGGGTCCGTTTGCATTCCTACCAGTGCCAGCTGGTAGGAACAACATAGGAGAAATGGTGAGGAATGGGGTTGCTGATGTGTGTGGGCCCTCTGGCAGCTCTTTTTCCCTTCTACACATGCCGGGATGGCCATGCTTGGGCTGGACTGGGGATTTCGGTGTGCAGTGGGTTGAGGGATTTCTGTGCATCCTGAAGAGGTTGCAGGTTTTCTCTCGCTTCCTCCCGGAGGTGCAGGCAGAGGACGTGTGCTGGGGCAGGAGCAGGCTCACGGAGCGCATGAATGAATGGGAGCACTGGAGGAGATGTTTAAATGAAGCACTTGTCTCTAGGATTTTCTTCCCTGAGCTTCATTCAGATTTAGGGATGAAGGTTTTAAAGAGACAGCACCCAGGCTGGGTGGCAACAAGCGGTTATCGACCAGGATCTGCTGCTTCCCCAGCCCTGGGGGAGCCAGCGAGGCACGGCAGAGCCATGCAATGTCTTGGCAAAGCAAAAGCAACACAACCTGTCCCCAAACAGTCTGGTGCCCTGGCTCTCTGGGGTGATGTGCGCCCATGATGCCACTTGTGGTTGCCCCGAGTGAGGTACGTGCTGGGGCAGGGGTTGTGCGCCATGTGGCAGCATGTGCTGGGGCTCTGTGCAAGCACAAAGACGGGGCAGCTTCGGGACAGCATTAGCAACCCTGCCAGCATCCACTCCGGTAAGCTTCTGAAGTCCAGGATGCTCCTGGGCACTGCTGAGCTGCATAGGTTTGTTGGGATGCTTTGCAGTGTGGTGGGAGGAAAAGGAGGAGCTGGAGGAACACTGGTGTGCGGGGGCATCTTGCCTACCCAAACAACCCCCTGGCCATGGCTGCAATGGGCTGTCTCCCAGAGAAGGCAGTGATGCTGAGCTTTTGAGGAGTCCTGTGCAAACCAGTTGGGCTTGTGCCATGCTAGGGCTCTTCCCTGCACATGCTAAGGGGGAATATAAAAAGAGCTGTGTGCTGCCTCAGTCCAGCAGTCCCTTGGCAGCTTCACTAGGCAGCTGTGGCAGTGCTGTGGGTCTCCTTGACCAAAATGCAGAGAGCCTGTATCACCACTAATTCCTTCACCTTCAAGTCTAGTTGTCCATGGGTGTCCAGGAAGGCAAAATGAAGATCAGGCAGGAGCAGTGGGGAGGCAAGGCTGCAAACACAATTTAAGAAGAGGCCTTGAATGCAACCCCTTCTCCCTGGCAGCCCTCAGAAGCTGTGGGTTAAATCTCTGGCTGACCTGGAGGCCTGCATCCCTCCATGTCCCTCATCCCCATGGCTGCCCTTGCTTGGGCTGCTGGTTAAGGGGAGGCCTTGTATCACAGAAGGACAGGGAGTGCAGGGTTATATTTTGTGTGGATATGCGGTGGCTGGAAAACTCATACTTGCTTTGTACGGGAAGAGCTGTGGAGGTCCTTCGTGCCCCAGGAGCAAGGTGTGTGCAGAAAGGGGGAGACCCAGGCTGCAAAAGCAGGGTTGGGGAGCACCAATGCTGGCTGGTGGGGCAACATGGGGGTCCTTCACCACCAATCCGCCAGCCCCAGTGTGGTACTGAGCTGGTCAAATCAAACCAGTTGAAGCAGCCAGAGTGCAGGTTTCTGGGTGCTGCCCCAGCTTGGGAGCTGGATGGGTGGCTGATCCCAGCCGGGGTGGCCAAGCTGGCTTGGGTGGGCAGAGACGCCGGCTGTTTGCTCCGTTGTGCACCCTGTCCTTACGTTTGGGGGGTGTGTGTGTGTGCAAGGGGGATGTGCCTGGGCAGCTCCTGCTCTGTTTTGGCGGAGCTCGGCTTCTTCCCTCCTTTGTTATCCCCCGTCTGCCCCCTCTGGTATATGTGCGAGTTCCCTTTCTCCGATTGTCAGAAATTTCTTTTCCACTGTGTGGGCAGGAGACAGATTTTAACTGTCTCTATTTTCTCCTTTTTTTTTTTTTTTTTTTTTTTTTTTTTTTTAAATTTCGCTTTATCCCCCCTCCCCCTTCCCTCTCGCATCCCTTCCTTCCCTGCTTCTCCTGCCTCTCCCTCCCTCCTTCCCTTCCCTTCCCTTCCCCTCCCCTCCCTCCCTCCCTCCCCCCGGCTCTTTTTCTCCCTTTCTATTACAAATAATGTCTCTGGAATAATATCCCGACCTCGCCCAGCTCGCCCGCAGGAGCCATGCCTCCAGCTCCAGGTAAGCGCTGGCCGCTGGCGGGGATAGTAGCCCTGGGGAGCTCCCCCCCCCCCCCCCCCATTCCCCACTCTCCCAAAGTAGACAAACGCTATCGCCGTGGGGACATCGTGTCCCCCCGCTCGCTGCTACCTGTTGGGGACGGCCGGGAGACGGCGGTCCCCGCCAGCTGGGGCTGGCTCCATCCTCCTCCTCCTCCTCTCCTTGAGCGGTTCGGTCTCGGTGGACATCTCCTCCTCCTCCCCTCCCGTCTCCGGCGGCTTTTGTCTCCTCCCGGCCGCCGGGGATGCGCTCAGCCCGGGGCGCACGTTGCTGCTTCGGGGAGGGCGGAGGGGGGCAGGAGCCAGCGGAGAGAGGGGGGCCGGGGGCCGGGGCGCGCCCCTCCCGCGCGGAGGGGATGGAGCCGCGCTCTGGGAGGGGACCCCAAGTTTGAGGCTCGACTCCCCGTTTTGCTCCCAGCCGAGGGGCCCGGCCGTGCCTGGGAACGCAGCTCTGCTCTGACAAAGTTTTTATTAAGGTAGCCTGGGAGCGGCGGGAGCCCCGGCGCTCCGCTTAAGGTGGCTCGCCGGCCGAGGGAGGGGGGCCCCGGGCGGCCGTCGGGGCGCCGGGCGGCGCGGCCGTGCGGAGGCTCCGGGGCCGGGCTGGGCTGGTGGGGCTGGGGGTCCCGCTGCCCTCGGGAAGGAGCCTGGGCGGGTGGGGGGTCTGTGCCGGGGGGCTGCCCTGCCCCACGCCCCGGGCGGGGTGGCTGAGGCCGGGCCGGGGGTGCAAGCCCTATTTCTTTCCCTGCCTCGGGCACCCGAGCTGTGAGCGCCCCGGAGAGCCCTTGCTCGGGTGCAGGGGCAGAGGCAGCCGCCGGCGGTGGGCTGGTTCAGCTCCAGTCCTCCTCTGTCAGCCCGAGGCCTCCCAAATACGTGGGGTCTCCTCTCTTCCCCGGGAATGCGCAGGCTGCATGGGTGCCCTCAGCAGCCTCCCCTGGGCACCCAGTGTCTTGTGTTGTCTCCCTGCACCCAGTCCCTACTTTCTATGGGTCCAGCTGCTGCTCTTAACTTTGGACCCCACCTGCGTGCTGCTGATGACAGTGATGAACAAGTGGTACCCCAAATTGGGGTTTGTTTGCCTCGTTCCTGCAGCTCTCTGGCCGCTCTTGCATTGCAGAGCGTGTGTTTTGGTGCTTGTGGCTTCTGCTGGCTCTCTGCACGGCTGGAGGGGGGCCAGGGATACCAGGGATACTCCCCCCCTTCCCCAATCCTGAACCCACAAGTGCTACTTGTACCCTGCCTTCCCCTGTGGGCTGCATCCCCCCGAGTGGGTGATCTCATCCTGCTCTCAGTGCTGACGCCAGGCCGGGCTTGGTCCGTGCTGCAGATGGGGAGGTCTGGGCTCAGGATGCTGTGGGATGCGGTGACACTCTCGGCTGGTCCGGATCCATGGCCGGGGCTGTTTGGCAGATGAGGCACAGCATTACGGAAGGCGCTGTCAGCGAGATGAGACACGCGTTTGCAGCCTCGGCTGCTGCTGCTGGCATCTTTGGCAAGACTGGGGCATCGCTACCACCCGTTGAGTAATTGAAGACCGAGTGCCATCTGAATGGGAGTGTCTTTTGGAAGGGTTCCCTTCCTCTCCCCAAAATGTATGTGCAGCACCGCTGACACATAGCACCAGTGGGGTGCCAGGGAATCAAGATCTGGGGTCCCTCCAGTTGGCTTTTACAGGGGTGTCTCTGCAACGCAGCTCTCCCAGCGGCATGGCACAGACAGGTACAGCAGAGCCGCGGGGCAGGTCTCCGTACTGGTGGGCTGTGCTCCTCTGGACGCGTGTCTACAGGTTTGGGAGGTGGAGGAGATGGTTGTGGCAGCAGGCTGTCCCCTGGCACTGAGCTCCTCTCCAGTCTCTGCTTCTGGCTGAGCTTCCTCACTCCTCGGCGGTCCTGGAGTCCTTGGAAAGTTTGTTCAATGTAGTATGGGATGCATTTACATCCCTTGAGCACCTGGGGGTTTCCTCCTCCTCTGCTGTCACACGGGATGGTGTCAAGCTTTCCACAGCGAAAGGCCGAGTGAGAGTGTGGCCCATCCCCATCGCACCTTGGCACCTATTTTGGACAGGCAACAGGTTGATGCTGAGGTGGGGAGTCTCCCTCAGATTCACCCGTGCTGCTGAGGGCACGATGAGCGAAGCGTGTGTGTGGGATCTCCCAGCTGACGGTGCCTTTGACCCCCTGCAAGCAGGTCTGTCCCGGTGGCCATGCAAGTCTGCAGCCCCCTGCGCCCCCTCCCCGGCGTGGTTGAGTCAATGCACCCACTCACTGCATCCAGTGCGTGAGTCACAGGCTTTTCATACACTGGTGTGAATCACTCACACACAGCCACACTGATGACTTTGGTGACAGCTGAAAGGAGAAAACGGTCCCCCCACCTCTCCCCCATCCCCACTACTGGGCTTCTTGCTCAAAGTGACCCAAGAAAACTTCTGCAAGTGGCACCCTGGTGATGGCAGCCAGAGTTTCTGCTGACTTTCTGCATCCTGTGGTTGGGTTGATCCATGGATGCCACGAGGATGCTCGGGGCTGAAATGGATGGGCAGACACTGGGGCGATGCAGCCCGGAGGACAGCTCTGCTGCCTTGCTGCTAAGGGGGCTCTGCTTGCTAGATTGGAGTGAGTCTGGTTGCGTGCTGAGCCGTCCCTTGGCTCTTCCCTCAGGGCAGGGCACGTTTTGGGCCAGTTTTCCCAAGGCTGTTCCCCTTTCCACCTCTATCTCTCTGGGGACCGCTCATAGAGATCTTGGAGCCCCATCCAGGCTCTTCCCTCTCCCCCTGCCCGCTGGGGTGCAGCAGGACTGTCTGAGCCCCAAGCGTGAGCAGGTAGCGATGAGCAAGAGCTGTCAGGAAAAAAGAAGTCCGATTCCCCCCCGGCCCTGCCTTCGGCTGCTCCTCTCCACAGTGCTGCTGGCTGTGGCAGATGGTTGCGGCCAGCAGCTTGGCTGGTGGCTGGGATGCTCTTTGCTCCCCTGCCAGAAGCTGGGACTGCGTCTCTGCTGGCCCCCCTGGGGCCGGAGGTGACTGTTTTAATGCAGGGAAGATGCTTGTTAATTAACCTCCCCAGGGATCGCTGTCTGTTGCCTTCCTGGCTCTGCTGGCAAGAGCCCAAAGCAGGAGGCTGGAGGAGGTATTGCCTTCTGCTTGCCCAGGCAGGGGACCGGGGTGATCCCGCATCCCTCACCACCAGGTATAGGCTCACTAGGAGTTAGTGGAGCATCCCTGTGTCCCCAGTCAAGCAAGTGCAACTGGGGGAGGGGTGGGGGGTTAGATATTAAATAAATCCAGTGCCTTGCACAGGGGAAGGTACTGGTGAGGAGTGGATCAGACAGGCTTCCCGGGTGCCTTCCAGCTCCCAACCTGTCCCTCGGCCATCTCCTGCATCTTTTCCATGCTGCTTTGCTTTATCACTGCCTGTTGCTTTTGCAAAAGCTCTTCCTCCCCCTCCCTTCCAGTGCTGTCTCCCCACCAGCATGTCCCCTCCTTCCTTCCTGCTCCCTGCGGCTGAAATGAAGTGCTGGAGTATTTCAGGGATGTCAAAACATACCATTAGTCACAGCCGTGAGGCCTCATGCCCAGGGAGAGGCTGCCGAGCTCTCTGTCAGGCTGAGAAATGAGCAGGGCGGGTGGGAGCCGGGGAATCGGGGGGTGAAGGCTCGGCAACAGCCCGGCGAAGACTTTGGGGTTTCTCTCTTTCCGGTATCTCTGGCATTGCTGTGCTTTGAGCAGCAGGTTGGATCAGAGGTCCCCTGGCATGAACTATTCTGCAAGTCCCCTGTGATGCTGAGATGTGGCCTCTGCAAAATGAGGGGCTAGGTCTCCAAAAAGACCATGCCGAGGCCAAGGGGACCCTCTAGCTGTGTCCAGCTCCTGTGTTAGCCATCAGCTTGGAAGGGATGTTTTCCTCCTCTTCAGCACGGGGACGTGTTATCTTTAGCGCTTTCTGCACTGGGTTACGTACCTCCTGCCTCAGAGCCCATCTCATGTGGATTTAAAGCAAACATTGGGTTTCCCAGGCAGTTGTTTAAACAAGGCAGCACGGGCACCGAAACACCCGCTCCCCGTGGAGGTGCAGAGCCCCGCTGCCCGGCTCGCCATCCGCAAGCATCTGCGCTTCCCAGCCTGGCTCAGGTTTGTCGTTCTTCTATTTCTTTGGTACCAAAATACTCTTATTTCCTTTCATTTAACGAGCAGGGAATGGGGGATCCTGTTAAAAGCACACCGAGCTCCTGGTGTAAAGCCTGGCGATGGCATTGGACAAGATGCTGGAGATGCCAGAGCCTGGTTTCAGATCCCGCCGGCGCTGCTCCCCTCTCCCCTCGCTTAGCTAGGTGGCAGAACGCTGGAAGTTGTCAGGCTCCTGTGGAAGGGGTTGAGCTTCACCTCCTCCCGAGCGATTCTCTGAGGACTGCTGCCTATAAATAAGCACTAAACCTGCCGGAAAGGTGCCTTGAAGCATGGAGGTGTAGGCAGGCCTGGGTGATGATGAGCCTTACCCCTGCGAGCAGATCCCCAGAGAGGGCTGATTAAGCCATGGCTAATATTTTTATGAAGCTTTCTGGTTCAGCAAAGCATTTGCATTTCCCCTGCCTCGCTTTTCCACGCTGCAGGCAGAAGGTGGGCTTTAACCCCTTGTTACTCTGGGTGTGGCGAGGGGTCCATCTGCTTCGTGCCCTCCAACTGGGACCAGTGCAAGTGCTTTTAGGAAACTGGTTCATGCTAGGCAGCTCATTTGATGTTGCCTCCATCCTTGAGGGTTACTTTTGGGGATGGGTGCTGGAGGGTGAAGGGCTCTGTGTAGTCTGGCACTGCTAGCAAAGTAATCCTGGAGAGCTTGCTTCTTCCTGCAGGCAGAGCGAGCCTGCTCCCCAAAACCAAGGCAGGGTGCGGGCAGGCTGCCTGTGCTGCCCTGCCCGCCACGGGGTGCGAGCCTTGCTGGGAGCGGGGGCTTGTGTGGTGGTGGGACTGTGCGGGCACAGCTCCAGAGAGAAACCCCGGCTCCAGTCTGTGCTCAGGGCACGGATCCAATCCCCACGGCAGGTGGGAAAAATGCAAGCCTCTCCCCTCCAGCCCGACGGCGTCTGCTCTGCAAAGCCGGCGGGTGTTCGCTGAGGCTTCCTGAGCAAGGCTGGGAAATAAAACCTAGGTTAAAATCAAGCTGGGTCCCTCAAGGAAAGGAGCAGCTCTTCAATGTGTTTGCGTCGTGGATGAACCCGGTGGTGGGCCAGGGTGGCTGCTTCAAAGTTGGCTGCGTGGTGAGTTTTAATTGAAATCTTGTGTGCTGACTGTGCCTGAGAAAATCAGCCTGTAACTAATGGGAGTCGCTCAAGACAGTGGCTAATTACTGTGATTAACTGAGCAACAGTTTGGGTGACTCTTCCTCCTTCTCTGTGTTCTGCCAATCATCCCAGGCCCCAGGGAGCGGCTGCAGTGGCCGGGGCAGGACGGCACCCTGCTTACCTGGGGTGCGGGAAGGAGGTGGGAGATGCTGCACGGTCCTCCCCAGCAGAAGGGTGGTCTGTCCAGCCGTGGCTGCTGCTCTGCTTTCTGTATAAACAGGGTTTTTGCTCTCTGGAGGCAGCTGGCGAGGGGGCATCGGCGCCGTGGGCATGCCTGGAGCTGGGACCCCTCCTGGGGGGCGAGGCAGGGTGAGAAACTCCATCTTAAAAGTGTGAGTTGAGGCATGAGGGACGTGCTGGGAAAGAGGGTCCAGCCTGTGAGTTTGCCTCATCCCATCCTCCTCCGCGGGATTTTTCACTCTTGTCGGGTCCCCCCTTCATTTCTGCTACATCAGACAATGGCTTTGGCTGTTTGATCAGCAGCTTACTAAGCAACCTTAAAAAAAAAAAAAAACTGTTTACAAAACACATCTCTGCTGATGCAAAGTGAGCTTGGTTCTGTGGGCTGCCGCTCGCCGGCTCCGCTCAAAATGTGTCACTTGCACCGATGGTTATTTTTAGAGCCGAGGTTTGCAAAATGCAAAGGCTGGGCAGGTTTTTCCAGGGTGCCAGATTCCTGGGAGGAGGAAGGGGGGACTAGGGTGATCTCTCTGCTGCGTGCCAGTGCATGGTGGCCGCTGCCTTCACCAGCATCTTCTGGCGAGACGACGCTCATGGGGCTTTTCCTGTCTGCATGCGGATTTATAAATCCTTTATGTGCCGCTCTCCTTTTCCTTTCCCCTAGTCCTCCTTGCTTCATGTTCAGTGACATTCCTGCCTCCCTACTCCATCTCTGGTGGCTGATGCTTTCCTGGAGGCTGCTGCAGGTCCCCAGTCTCTCCTCCTGGGAGCCAGCCCTGCTCCTTGCCTGCACGTTGGCTCCAGGAGCCGAGGACCCTGCCTGCCCTGCCGGCGCTGTGAGCTCAGGCTGTGCCAGGGTGAACGGTTGCGTGCAAACAGCCAGGGAGGCAGCGAGAAAGGGTTGGCGGAGACGGGGAATGTTGCCCTTCTGCTCCCTGTGGTGGCCGGGCTGGGCTGTCTCCAAGTTCAGTGTCGGGGTGGAAAGGGAGCAGGAACGGGTTGGATGTCAGCCCTGCTCCCTCCGCAGCCACTTTGGGGCTGAATGGGTGCAGTGATCCTGTGCTTGCAGGGCCCAGTGGCTGTGGGAAGCTGCTCTTGGCAGGAGAGCATTACTTTGTCCACGTTCACCTTCATACCTGTCTGTGTGCCTCCTCTATCCCCTTCCAACCTGCTTCTACCCAGGCTGGAAAGCTGTTGGCCTTGCACCCTTACACCCTAACCCCAGCCTACTGCCTGGCCTCTCTTAAACCCTCTCCCGCTTGCTTTCTCGGCTCATTGCAGCTGGGTGCTGAGTTCTGGGGGCTGCTTACCCTTCCAGCCTGGTGTGTCCCAGAGCTGTCACCCCTGGGGCTGTCCCAGGGCCATCCCCTCAGTAGGTCCCAGGGCAGGAGTCAGCGCGGGGAGCGGGGCTGGACTGAGTGCACCCCCAAGCCCCTCTCCGGCATCAGAAGCGCTGCTGGACCTTGGAGCACTTTGTGATCGCAGGGCAGTGTCATGGGGGATGAGGGATGCCCTCAAACACCTTCTTACGTGTTGAGGTGATGCTGAGCAAGGAAAGGAGGAAAACAGCTCCTCGTGGTGCAGCTTGGTGGCCCGGGGGGTCCACGGGCATCCTGCATGTTGGATCAGCACATCGCAGTGTGGTCTGTTGGCTGCGCACAGGGGTTTCCCTGCCCTCGGAGAGAGCAGTTTGGTTGAAGCTGAAATGCTTCTGTGGGGTGAAGCTGGTTTGCACCAAGCAAATTCAAGAGAACAAGCAAGAGGGGCGAGAAGAGGGTAAAGCTTTGAAAATACCCAAATTTGATGTTGCACGTTGGAATAGGAAGTTGAAGGTTTGAAGGCTTTAGGCTTGAAAGCCATTTTTTAAATCTGGTAGTGTTTTTCTTCTGGTGGATGTGATATAAAAAGCAAAATTGAAATGAAGCATGTCTGCTGTGTTGGAGTAGACAGTTTCCACCAGCTACAAATGACTTTTTCTTTTTCTTTTTTTTTTTTTTCCTTTCCCCTCCCCCTTTCTTTTGGCACTTTTTTCCCTTGGGAACTTCTGGAGCTGACGCTTTCTTTGCTCAGCTGGTCTCTCCTGCCCTGTGCACAGCTCCCCCCCTGCACCCTGGGCTGGCAGCACTCGCGTGTGTTGTTAAAGGTCTGGGAGGGAGAATTTCTCACCCTGCTGCAGGGTTTTACCCTTCTCCAAAGGAGTTACGGCAGTGTGCAAGTATTAGCCTTAATCCTTGCTCTTGTGTAGGACCTTTGGAGAGGTGGTGCTCCTCTCCCAGCACCGCGGGGCTGGGTTGCAGCTGGATGTGGAGCTGGGCGGTGGGGATGCTGCAGCTGGCTCTGCCTGCTTGCTTTTCCAGTACCTGCTCCCAGCCAACTCCCCAAATTTACTCAGTTGTTCTCATGTCTCACCCGACTTAACTTGTGACTGTCGTGACTTTGTTTTTGTCACTTTATCTGTTTTGCTCATGCGGAAAGCTGTTAGCATTGCTAGGAGGGTTTATTAGCCTCGAATCTGTCACCTGTTTCCTACTTGTTATTCCAGGTAGTTAATTTTCTTTCTGTTCCTTGAGAGCTGGAGCTTGTTTTCCCCACGATTCCCTCTGGAGGAAGGCGGCTTTCTAGCCTCTGCCCTGGAGAGGTGATGAAGAGAGCTTTGGTGTCCCTGGGGATGGGGCTGTGGCTCAGACCTGCTGCTATCCATCGTTAGCATTTTTTGGGTGACTTGAGCTCGCTCGGAGCAAAAGCTGCAATCTGAATTAATGTTTTAATTATATCGGCCTCTTCCTCAAAGGCTGTTCTCTTTGGTTTTTTTAATTTTGGAAAGCTCTCGTATGCGATCTCTCTCTTCTCCTGCTCCCATCATCCGTGCTGTGGAGCTCACCCCAGGAAGCGAGCCGAAGGCGTGGGATGCTTTCCCTGGCATGAAACACGCACCGCTGCCGGGGGCTGCGGAGCAGCTCCTGGAAAGCGGGCAAGTGGGCAGCTCGGGCACCGGTCCCACCGAGGCTCCCACCCCAGCCTCCGCACGTGCCAAAACAGGCGAGTTTCTTGGCCCAGGCTTTCAGAAGGGGCTTGGGGTAACGAGATGGGGAGGTCCTGCACTATGGCTCCCCTAAAGCAGCTTCTCCCAGGGGTGCAGGTGATGGAGGAGAGCGCGATGCTTTAAACTGAGCATCCTGAAGGTGCCACCAGCTGCTTTTGTAAAGGTGGACCTTTGAAGGCTCTACATCTGTAACCTGTGAGGGGTGTGGGTGCTGCTGGGGTGCTCCATGCCCCGGGGGAATGGCATGCAGGGTGCAGAGGGTGGGGGCTGATGAACACCATCACTTCTGCACCAAAGTGAGGAGGGGGATCAGTTCTCAGCAGCGCTGTGCTCCTCTTGTGGGGGGGGGATATACCACATGGAGAGGGGAGGGGGCTCTGGGGCACTCATGCTTGTTTCCCTGTGTCTGGAAGAGGGGGAGAAAGGAAAGCACGTGTGTGCATGCATACGTGTGATACTCTGGCCCTGCCGTCTTTAGGGGAGTATCCTACCTGCAGTGCCAGCACAGGAGAGATGGGTTGAGGTGATGAGAAGAAAGGCTGAAGCTGCTCTGTTGGATCAAATATGTATTTTATTAATAAAAGGTTTGTGCTGTGATTCGGGCGCTCTGCAGCAGGAGCAGTGTCGTGTCAAGGCGAGGATTTAAATGCTTTAAGAAAATCGAGTTGGACAGAGAACAACTTATGGTATTTTCATCTTGCTCTCTTATTCATCAGTTCTCTTAATAATTCAGTTTTTTCTCTTATATTAGAGGAGACCAGATGAGGCAAACAAATGAAATGTGGCTCCTGGAGCTACAGAGCAAGTACTGAGGCTTGACAGTTCTCCCTTCCAGGTGATATTGTATTCTTGCTACTGGGAAACACCAGTACCCCGCGCCAGGAACGGATCGCCCCATCTTGTGCTCTTGTGGCCCATCAATATTAACATTGCTTTCTGGGATTGCATTGAGGAGTCCTTCTACTGACCAGGTGAAGATGTTTCCCTGCGGTGGTGAAAACTGTACTGGCGTATTGGGGTGGGAAGGACCCTTGGCTCAGAAGCATAAACGGAGGTTTCATCTGCATGGTGATGTTTGGGCGTGTGAAATGAGGATCGAGGGAGATCTTAGAGTGCTGACCTTCCCAACCCTTGCCTCGACGTAGGGCTCCTCTGTCTGAGGCTGGACTGGGCGGACGTATCCAACAGAAATGGGCGCTGCCTGTGCAATGCTGCCACCTCCGTGTCCGTCCTGTGCTGCTGCTGTTCCATCACCCAGGCTGCTGGCGGCTATCGCTGTGCCTCACTGGGAGGAGAAGACAAATAACCTCCCTCGGGCCCTGCGCGGTTCCCAGCGCAATATATAAAAGCCATCTCAGAGTGTTTAATGTGTTTCCAAAGGGCTGGGGGGTATGGGTGGCTTGAAATGTCTCTTTGCGTGCTGGTTACATTAGACATCTTTGCTTGGATTTTACTGTCTTCTCTCCCCTTTTTTTGGGGTGTGTGTGTCTCTAGTTTTGTGGATTCAAGAGTTGAAGGCTGCGGGCTCTGGGCTGCTGTTTTCTCCAGCCATGGAGATGCAAACATTACATTGGGAAATAGAAACGTGTAAAAAATCATGATTTGAGCTCTAAAAAATGAGCTGAAAACCTTTAGTGCTCTTTTATTCATGTTTTATTCTGCTTTCTGAAGCTTTGGGGCCAAAGCGGGAGCAGAGGGAGGGCTGGCAGGGACTTCTGGTCTGGCCTTGTTTTGGCTGGGGAGCAGTTTATTCTGGTGGCCTCTTAATGATGCTTGGTGTCGTTGAGGATGCTGTTGCCTCTGTTTCATCTTCTTGATGCCAAACAACCGCACTCCTTCCTGCCTTTTCTCCAAACTCGTGCTTTTCCAAATAGTGTTTGTTTTCTGGACTCTTCAGTAAATCAGCATCTTCCTTGATGTGTGTTTTGGTGGGTTTTCTGTTTGCTTTCCCCCACCCCGAGGTCTCAGTGGCTGGGGTTGCTTTGGGGATTGTCAGACACTGCTGCCCGTCCTGTACTGAGCTAGGATTGCATCTCCATAGTGGGTGCGTGGGGCTGGGCCAGCCCTTCCTCTTGAGTGAGATGAGACTTCCCATCTCCAGACTCCAGGGTTTTCAGAAATAACCAAAACCTCGTTAGATTTGCAGGATCCCTCAGGCACACGGCAGTGGGTTGGGATGGCAGCCTGTCCCCGGCTCCGCTGGGGGACCTGGAGGCTAAAGCTTCGGTCGGAGCATCCCTGCGGTGCTGTGCCCTGCACCGGGGCTGGATGGGCTTGGATGCTGCAGCCGGGTTGGCACCACCATGGCGCTCTCCCAGCCCGGGATGGCGTGCGCTGGCCGGGGGGCGAGACACACAGAGAAACCCTGTGAAGAAGAGTGGGGAGAGCTTGCTCCAGCCAAAATGCTGCGGCTCGGCCGCCCACTTGTGCCTGCTTGTGCTGCTGGGGGCCGTCTCCCTCCCTGGCGCGGGACAGGGTGTTAGTCACACGCCGCTGGCGTTAGTCACGTTGGGAATCGTGCCGGGGCCAAGGTGATGACGCCTGTGTGAGCCAGGGGAGTCGTAGGTAAAGCCTATTTTTAACAAGGATCACTCTGGATCCAGAGGGGATGGGTGAGCCATGCCAGGGGCTGCAGGAGATGTGGGTGGTGCAGCCCAAGGTGAGCACCTGTGGGCTTTACCCTCCTGTATCCTGTGAGTGTGCTGGGGCCGTGTTGCTGCTGCGAGGCTGGCTGGGATGAGAGGCTTGCTGCCCAAGGCTTTCCTGGGTGGTAAACTTATGGCTGGGTCAGAGCTGGCCCTGGGGATGCTGAGGAGCATCAGCAGCTCTGTGCAGGCTTAGCTGGTGCCAAGCCCATGTCCCTTGTCCACCCCCATGCACTGCTGTGGTGGGGCACTTGGCATGGGAGCAGGTCTGAGCCCTGTGTGTCCCTGCACATCACCCCGGGGAGCTGCGGAGGTCCCCGGGGTGAAGCAAAGCAACAAGGGTGGGTGAAATCAGGCCGAGGGCGAAGGTGCGGGTTTTACTTCTTAAACAGCCAGCTGCTGATGTGGATATGCTGAATATGAATATGCTGAACCTGAGAGCAGCAGCGACGGACCACAGTTAGTGTTGTCCTTTTGAAAGGAAACACAACAGCAATCTGTTATGGCAGGGTGTGGTTTTTTTCCCCCTTCTTCCTTTTCGACTTAATAACTTGGCATTCACAGCGCAGGGAGTTTCTGGGAGATGGCATGAGGCTGCTTCTACTATGTTTTTCTTTTTTTTTTTTCCTCCTTGCTACAGTAGCTTTAGAAATTTATCATCACTGCTCTGGTTTTGGGCTTTTTTTCCCCTGGCATATGGAAGTAGCGAGCTTGGAATAAATGCGATCCGTTAGCCGTTTCAAGCAGGCTGTACGTACATGGTGCTCCATGTCTCGCGGCAGACAAGGATTTTTAGAAACACCCTGTATTGGCCTTGTGTTGCAGCTCCCGTGGGCTGCAGAGAGCATCCGAGCCTTTTTAGAGGATGCATTGCTTGGTGTGTGACATCCTGGATCAAAACCCGCCCGGGGGCTTAGGCTGTGCAGTGGGGTCTGTGCCTGTAGCACTGCTTCCTGGGCTCCAGATGTGCCGGGCCACATCTGGACCAAGCAGCGTGCCATAGCCCTGTGCTGTGGTCCCCATCCGAATTGTTCACTTTCATTTTTTTCAAATGGGATGGGAAAGCCCACAGGAAAGGAGCTTGACCCAGAAGCGTTGGCTCAGCTTCTGGCTGTTTGCTGGGGCAGCAGGGGAGACCCCTGGCTCTTGGCAGCGGGGTGAATATCTGGGCTTGCTCTTGGACCCACAACACTTTGGGCTGGAGATCTGAGGTGGCTGGAAAAAGCCTAAAAACTGCTGTGGCCTGTTCTTGCCTCTGAGAAGTTTCTCCAGAGGGGTAACTTGGGCGCTGAGGCTGCATTGAGTTTTGTGTCTGGAAGTCCCTGGGTGGCTGTGTGTGATCTGCAGCCAGCCTTCCCTACCCCGTGCTGCGGGGACGCCAACCGCTTAGAAAGTCCTTTGCGGTCGGCTTGGCAACTTCTTTGTGCACTTGCTGGCGTTAAGAAGCTTCGCTGCTAAATTTCCGAGGCCAGGTTTTCTGTGCAAAATAAAACCAAATGTGGTGGAAATGATCCACAAGCGTGAGCGGGGAGGGGTGTGGGTGTGAGTGGGTGCTCTGGCAGCCTGACTCGCAGTCGGCGTTGGGTGTCTCAGGAGGCGCAGGAAGGGCAAACACTGGGACCGCTGCAGGTGTGTATCCCCGGCAAGCAGCTCGCCTCACACGGAGCGAGGCCGGCGATGGATGGGGAGGTGTCCTGAGGGTGCGTGGGGTGTGCCTGGGAGGTGGCTGGTATGTGGGGTGTCTGCTCTGGTCTGTACTTGGCTGACAAAGGGGCTGGCCCACGTGTAGGAGTAGCTTTGGCTTGAAGGTGCTCAGTACTTTGGCTCAAGGGTGTTTTTGGAGGAGAGATGGGACAGGTTTATGTCTTGGTGTCCAACTGGTGCTTCCTTGATGAGGGATTGTGTCTGAGAAAGGGAAGAGCAGGGGGAGAGAGGAGAGCGAAGGGTTGGGCACAAAGCCTTCTTCCTCCCCGCCGGCATGCTAGAGTTGTTTCACTCGGAGGCTTTAGGCAAGAAAAAAGGACTAGGACAGACCAGTTGCCTTCACCTATTTTCCTGGACCCCCATGCTGAGTGATGGGCATCGCATCGCTTGTGGTGGGGGTGACAGTGCTGGGTGACGGTGCTGGGTAGTGGTGGGGCAGAGCCTGCAAGCAGTTCTCAGAGCTGGGAGAGGCCAGAAGCTTTGTGCCAGCAGCCGCTGCTTCAGGGGAAGCCTCGATTTTGCTGGAGAGCCGGTCCAGGCTGCAGTGCTGACCCTCAGGGAGCCTGTGCTGGGTGCTCTCCGAGACTGAGAATCGTGTCCAGGTGCTCGCAGGTTTTAAGCATCTTCTGTTTTCAGCTGGGGACTGTAACAAATTGCTGGCCTGTTTGTGTAGGGGCTGTTCAGCCTGTTGCGGTCAGAGGGAAGGGTGTCAAACCCAAGGTAGCACGAGTGTTGTATTCCTGGATGGTGATTCTGTGCTAGCGTGCAGTGTGATGGGGTTTTAATGCAGCCCCGGACAGACCGACAGGCACTGGAGGAAGGCTGGAGCCCTCGCAAGCAGTTCTGTTGGTGACTAACACACAAACAAGGTTTAAACCCGAAATGCTATATGGGAGTCGTGTCTCAGCTCCAGCCCAGGAAGGGTGGCGGTGTCGGTGTGGTACCCTCCTAGAAAGGGTGAATTTTGGTCACTGCCACTTGGAGGGATGGAGGCGGGGTGCTGGGGACCATGAAGGATAATTTCTTGGATTGCCCCAGCTTGCTTGAACGTCTTGCTGGTGATCTGAAGCTTGCCGTCAAATGGTGGATGGCTGGCATGGGAAAATCAATGACATTAAACTATTTAGGAAGGAGCGAGTGGGCAAGAGGAGAGAGGGGGAGTGACGCTGCCAGAAATAGCGTTGCTCGTTTCCGAGTTGCTGAGGCTCTGAAAGCAAATGGTCTCTGCTGGTGTCCAGCATGAGCATGCATGGGGGGGGGGGGGTGGTGAGCGGGGGCAGTGCCAAACTACATGGCAGTGCCGGACAGCCGTGCCATGCCAGAGGAGAAACCCCCGGGCGACTGTAGGCTGAGTGACACACGCCAACAGTCTTGCACCAAGCACCCTCGAGATGTCTAAAAATTACAGATGGCAGTTTCCTAGTGTAAAAAGAGCTGCGTGCCGCCCGTGGAAGAGCCTTGTCTGCCTTCCTGGAGACGGAGAGGAACGGATTGGGGGGGGGGCACTGATTAGCAGCTGCTCTGCACTCTGCAATGTGATTGCCGGTGTTTGCAAATACAGTAAAGTCCAATCTCCCAGCACACACACTGCTGTAAAGGGGCCAATTTTGTGACAGAATTGTGAGCTAATTCAGCCACCGAGAGTTATTTCAGTAGAGGGATGGGGCTGATGAGTGAAGCAGTCAGGTTGGGTCAGAGCAAAGCTCCTTCTAGCGCCGTGCCTGGTCTGGCTGCTCGGCCAGGACTGCGGAGGACTCTGGGCTAGACCGATGCGTGGCTTAAGAAATGTAAGGAATAGTGTAAGAAATAGGATGTATGTTGCTCTTTGCCTGCTGGGATCTTCCCAGGCTCTGGCTATCGGCAGCGCAGAGCTTGGTGGTTGCAGCTGGGCTGTTATTCCTGGCTGTGCCTGCTCTCCTCTCCTCCATGAATTAATCTCATCCTTATTTTGAGCTCTTTTGTGCCAATGCGTAAGTGTCCCACGAAGCAGCTATCTGGCAGGAAGGTTGCTTTGGTAGAAATTATTCTGAGTAACGTGCATCAGAGGCATGAAACGACAGCAAAGAAATAATACCACAAATAAAGAGGAGAAGAAGGGGAGGCAATTGTGGTATTAACGGCTCGATGCCAGTAATTGTAGCAAACCGATAAAAGAAAGGAAAGCAGAGCTGGATGAGCTCTTGTGGAAAGAAGAAACATTTCGAGGTGGAGAGGGAGCCTGACGATAAGGCGGTGGCTTTGATCCTGAAAGGAGGTGCTGGAATTGTGGGTGCTACTGAAGGAAGGCAGACAGTGGGTGATAAGCACCCGTTGTTGCTGGAGTTTGGAATGGGAATTGGCACTGGGAGTTGGGGGCAAAGCTGCGTTGCTGGAGGGAGGGGAGGCCACCAACAGCGGCTGGGGTCCGGTGGGACCTATCTGAAAGACCAGCGCCTAAAAACGCCCTGCTCCGTGCCTGTCCTCTTGCCCAGATGGTTTCCAGAATCGCTAACCCTTCGCTTGGCGCTGTAGCGAAGCGCTGGGCTTATGGCCAGGATGGCTTAGCCCAGGGCTCCCCGCAGGGTCCAGGAGCATGGCTGCCTTTAGGAACCAGAAGGAAGTACCCAGGCTTTCCTGAGGGATTTGGGGGTGCCCTCTGAGGAGGAGAGGGGCCCTTGGGCCTTCCTGGGGGCGCATGCATTGGGTGGGAGGTGCGGACCGGGCGCTTGCTGAACCAGGTTATTAGTCTTGGCAGATAAAATGGGTTTGCTGAAATATTCTATTTAGCTCTCCATAAATATTTATTTAATTTTCCTCCCATCTCCCATACTGTAGGCGATTGGGGAGAAAGTGGGCTCAGCGGGTGTGTGGCAGCTTGGAGTGGCTGAGGGTGACAGGGACAGCTTGAGGATGAGGGGTGCGGGATGAAGGGCAGGGGCTGGTCCAGGCTTTTGCCCCTGAGCAGCCAAGTGTCCTGGGACATGCCCTCCTGCCCTTTGGACCCAGCAGGGAAGCTGGTTGCTTGCTAACAGGCCCTCAAGGCCTGATTTATGCATCTGTTGTGCTGTCAGGCAAGAAACACTTTTTTATTGTCCCTTTATCCCGACTCCAGCTCAAGGCAGGATAAGGTAAAATGCAAATCCGCTCAGTTCTCTGCAGCATGCAAGGTAAACAGGGAAAGGGGTTAGGGCTGCTCCTGGCTGGAGGAGCAAAAGGAGAAGATGCCTTTCCTCCTTTTAGATTGAATCAGGAAGGTCTTGCTCTGTTTACCTGGTAATTTGGCCTGACTGTGTGATGCCCACCCTGTCAGGAGCTCCGGGTTGCCCTTGTTCTTGTGGCTGGTGGGGATCTTGCAGCATAGCACGCTTTCTTCTCCTAGGCTTCAGCACGGCAGGACAGACTTACTCTCCATCCCCTTCCCTTCCTCATCGTGCAATTTGTGTAAGAGACTGTCTTCCCCCCTCGCCGCCCCCCCCCCCCGCCTTGCACAAACAGTAAGACCTTTTCAGTGAGTCTCTGTACATAATAAGAACAAAAGTCAAAGAAGAATAAAGCCTGCCTTCGCTCACCTTTTAAAGCATCCCTTTGTTTTAACCTCTCAGGGGTGCTGTGACTCCTTGTGCCAGGAATCTGATGTTTGCATGATCGTATAATTGCCTTTGCAGGTCTATTAAGTAATGACACACATTGTGGTTCGTGAGTCACCTCGGCGAAGGCACCATTCGTTGGAAACGAGAACTTTTTTTTTCCTCTGGCTTTGCTAGGTTAAACAAGACTTTTGTTGTTATTTTTGTTGTTAAGTTTCCTGGCTGGAAGGAAGGAGGGCAGTCTGAAGAGCTGCCACCGAGCCCAGTGGGGGTGAAATGCAGGGAGGGAACCCAGAAGGCTGGCCTGGGAGATGGCCCTGGGGTGCTGTCCTCCGGTGATACTGTGGTCTGAGCCGGGCATGTGTTCCTCCTGCCCCCCGCCGCCCCCCCCCGCCCCCCCCAGCAGGTAGTTTGTGGCTAAGCCAGACCTTTTTGGAGAAGCCGTAAGCTGTAGCATGAAGCCAGAAACAGGGCATGTGCTGGCAATGCCTGGGATGCATTGGGTGCCGTTCAGACCCATGACCAGCTCCTTGGTCTCACGATCCATCTTGGGACCGTGTGCGTTCAGCATGCCTCAGCACGGGGGATCGAACTTCTCCCGGGGCAGTGCTCAGGAGGCCTGGATGCTTCATGGCTCCCCATTTTTCCTTCTGTATTTATGACAAATCCTCTTTGCATCCGTGGTTTCAAGATGACCTGGGTTTTGGATCTACATCAGCATCAATGCCCTGACCTCAGCCCCTTCCCATGTGCTGCCTCATTTCAGGTGCTCTGGAGCGAGGAGCAAGGGCTGGGCTGTCTTCTGCCAGCAGTATTTCCCAGAGGCTGGTCTATATTTTTTTGAAAGCATTTTCTTTCTCTGTTGCACAGCAACTTCTAACATACCCTGGCGCATGCTAGCGGCTCCCGCTCCTCTCTCTACCTTGGCAATTCTTGCAGCTGCTTTTGGACTGAGTGACGGGGACCGATGCTGAACCCTGATGTCATTTGGGGTTGCTTGTCCTCTCTGAAAGGAGCTAGGTCAGGCTGAGTTACCAGGCTTGGCAGTGCCGCTTCCCACATCCCCGGGTGCGGGAGCAGCCGAGGTGCGATGTGCGGAGCCAGCTCTGTGTGCTCATTAAAGCTTAGATTCAGGCTGTCCTCGGGGATGGCGGTGCCCTGTCCGTGACTACCTCCGTGCACCGGCTCTTGGCTCGCCAAATATCCCGGGAATGGTGGACTGGGATGTGGAGACGCTGCTCTCCCTGTGCCTGTGGCTGGGCGAGGGGACGGTTTCCATACGTGCGCTTTATGTTGGCGCTGGCTGCCTGCCCTGCGCTGCAGGAATGAGAGGCAGTCCCAGAGGGTCGCTGTGCCTTTCTGAGGAAAAACTCCTCATGGTGGGAGCCAGGGGGAGGAGGGCAACGTGGCCACAGAGAGGCGACAGCCTGCAGCGTTGTGCAGAAGCAGAGTTATATTCCTGGAGGGTGGCCTGGTGATTACAGCTGGAAATTATCTGAAGAAGTCCTGGCTCTGCCCTTCTTTGGAAAGCAAACTCCTAAGGGCACGCTCTCTGGCTATGTACACGTAAAGCTCCAAGAACTGCTGGTTTCTAGTCGCTGCTGTTGCACAGATCACAGCTTGCTTTCTCGTCTCCAATTATTTCTATCGCCAGGCTCGGTCCTGTGCTGTTTGCAGGGCAGCGGTGCTGTGCTAGGCAAGCCCAAGTCCGGCACTCTCCCGCCGGAGCGGTACCTCTCCCCTTGGCCTGGCTGTGGGGAAGAGCCTGTACAAGGAAGGAAAAGGCCGAGCCTGCGCGTTCCCCATCTCTGCCCGCGATGGCGTGCGCGCTCTCAGGTCTGCCTGTGCATGTTTTCTCTGCCTTTTGGTGGGGGGAACTGGGATATTAGTGGGGGTCGGTGCTGGTGTCAGGGGTGCTGGGTTGCAGGCGTGATGGGTGTGTGGTGAGGGGTACCTTGCCCTGAGATGCAGAGACATCTGCCTGTCTGGCACCCAGGGGTGCAGGAAGAGGTGAAGAGATGAGGTGGTCTCAAAGGTGATGCTGGAAGAAATTTGGGCATCAAGTTGTTTGTCAGGATGGGCATTCCCAAGCGCCAGGCACCTTGCTGTCCGTGCCTGGTGCTACCCCATCCCTGGAATCCCGATGTCAGGCCAGCCAGAGCCCTGTCCCTCACTGCCACCCCAGCAGCAATGGGGCCTGCCCCTGGCCATGCCCTGAAAGCATCCTCAGGCCTGGGCTCGCTGCCTGCAGCCAGCCCTGCGGCCGGGGGTCCCGCTCCCCTGGCAGTCTCTGGCTGCTCCGCCTCTCCCTGCTGGAGATGGAGATTTCTTTGACGTACATTTATATAAATAATAGTGGGGTTGTTTAACAGTTGCTTTTAAAGGAGAGATGAGATAATTTCATGTTTTGATATTCTTAAAGCTGATTCCCCTGGGAGCGGTGCTCTGCAGGAGGGCTCTGGTACCCGGGGCTGTGCTACCCCGCTGCTGGCACAGGCAGAGCCCTCGTACTCACCACGGGCTCGCTGGCCTCTGAGGTGCCTCCGAGCTGGGGCGGGGTCCAAGCAGTAGCCTGGCCCCATCCAGGATCAGTGTGGATTTTCCTGGGAAGCAGAAGCGGTGCTCAGCCCTGGGGAGCGGGCTCTGCCGCTGGAGTATCACGCCAGCCGTGAAAATCTTGGTGTGGCAGAAGAAAAGCCGTTTTCCAGACAAAAGGTTGTCTGATGTCTGGTGCCGGAGACTCTACCAGCCTGAATGAAGCAGCCCCTGGGTATTCCGAGCTGTGCTCTTTCATCCATCTGATCTTTGCAGTCATTCCAGGGGTCTTGGTTCTAGTGTCTTGGTGCTGTGAAGACCCCAAAAATAGTTTATTATATGTGAATGGGTGATGAGAAATGAATGTTTCTTGAGAAACGAGCCAAGGAACCCTTTGATTGCACCACGTCCCTCTGCCCCAAACCCCCCAGCACTGTGCGGTGCTGCCTTCCCTTGGCTCTCCTGGGGGGTCATTTGGCCCGACCCTTTCACCTGCACCTTTTGCCGAGTGTAGGAATACGTCTGTGGAAGGAGGATTTGCCTGTAAAATGTGTCTTCTTTTCTTTCTTTCCCACCTTGCTTAAGCCTCTCTGTTACTGGTGTCCTACAAGGCTCCCAAGCACAGGATGCAGCACTGGCTCTTGCTGGGTACTGGATGCGTAACGGGGATGCTGGGACCAGCTCTTCCCAGCAGAGCCGCTGCAAACCTGCCGGTGGTGGGGGCTGTGGGAGGGGGGTTTAATCCAACAAACTTTTCCCCAGTAGCAAATGATTCGACTAAAAATACCTCACCCTCACCAGCTGGCTCCCGCAGCCACCCTGCTGCACAGACCCACCCACCTCATTGGGTGCAAGACGGAGGAGCTGGAGGACCGGGGGTGTCCAGAGCCAGCCTGAGCAGGGCTTGCCCACCATGGCATCCATGCTGCTGTGAGGGGAAATGCACATGGTGGGAGAGGAAAAGGCCATGAGGATGAATCAGTCGCTCTCGCAGCCCATCTGTCTCTGTTTGGAGGGGCCCCACGCTGAATTTCTTCCTAGCGCTCTGAGCTCCAGTGCTCTGCTTAGCTGCACCGTGTGAACTCTCCTTCTCCCCTTGAGCCAGGGACTAATAATTAGCAACTCGGGGTAAGCACAGCTCAGTGAGGAGAGGCAGGTGGCATTTGATTGCCCTGAAAACCAAGTGCCCTCCGTGGCTTGGGAGAGGCAGGTTACGGAGCCGGAGGGAAGGGGCGACAGGGGATGGATTTGGGGCATCCCTGTGCCCAGGAAGGACGGAGCGGGGCTGAGATGTCTGAGCACATGAGTTCCCAGGGAGACCAAGCTTGGGAAGAGATGTCCCCTGTGGGCTGGTGAAGCAGAGGAACCCCTCTGGGCTCAGGGTGTCCCCAAGATGCTTGGCAGCAGCGTCCTAGATGGTCTCCTATATATATACATCTTCCAGAGGGGTTTGCTCTTGTCCCTGGTGTCTTCTCTCCTTGCTCATTCAGGAGAGAGAAGGGACACTTGCTCACAAGGGGAAGCAGCAACATCACAGCAGCTCCTTGCTCCGATGCTGCTGTTGAAATCATCCCCCAAATCCCTGGGGAAGGTTGCTGGGCTGATGGACCATGGTTGGAGGATGCTAGCTGGCAGCTTTGCTTCCTGTGACATACAACGCAGCCAGGGTTTGCCCATCCTGGGCCGAGGCCTCGTGTCCTCTCCAGGAAGGGGTCTCTGCCTCCCGTCTCACCCGGGGCTCATAGCAGCGCTGAAGCTCAGCGCTGCGGTGCCGGACCCTTGTGCCGCCTGGGGAAGGTCAGCCCCCACCGGCCCGCACAGCATTCAGCCTTTCTGCTTTAACTCTGGGGGGTTTGGTGAAGGTTATTCAGATAATGGAATCAAAGAGCTCACCCAGTGCCTTAAATGCTGAGCGTAGTTATTATGGTAATACAGAGTTACTTGGCTAAAGACTTGATTGCTGTCATTGTAACACAAACACATACACAGAGAAAACTCCTAAAAGGAATTTCCTCTTTGTAGGTCAGCGGTGCTGCTGGGAACCTGCTTTTCACTGCAGCCCTTTATTAGTTAATCAGCTGCTAGAAGGAAAAAATGAAGCATGGCGTTTGAGTCCAGGGTCTCCTGCCTGCAGAGGCTGCGTTCCTTGGCCGTGGCGTGAGGTTTGGGTTGAGATAACGGGGTTGAGCCACCTGGCAGCGCGTTGTCATCTTTCAAGGATGCTGCAGAGGACCTGTGCGTGTCTTTCCTCCTGTCGCTTGTCCTCTGGTGCCAAGGTCTTGAAAAGGCTGCTCTCGGTGGTTGGTGGGAGGGCTGCTGCCCTGGGTCGTGCCCCATTTCAGCACACGTTGATGTACAGGCCAAGGGGCAAGAGATGCTCGCTGCGCTGTCCCTGTTTGGCTGTGGCAATCCCAGTGTGGGAGGGGACAGATGGACCGATGCTGGGAGTGATCTCTCTAATGAGATCCCCATTAGCCTGGGTGAGCTCCAGCTGTGCATCGTCACAGCTGGGTGGGCTGTGTCCTCAGATGTCCCCAGGGTTGTGCTGGTAGCATCGCGCTGCTCCCAGCCCCTGTGCAGGTGAAAGCACAAGTGCCAGCGTTTCACAGCTGAATATCCACACTCTAATTCAGTTTGCCTGCTCCCAGCACCCCGTGGCCATGGTTTTATCTAGATGACTTCTCTGCTGTAGGAGCAAGCAGTAAATTTCCTGACTCTTATTACTTTTAGACCAAAATTTGGGAGATAAGAGCCTCTTGAAACTTAATTTTCTGGTATTGAAAGCCTGCTATGTGTCACGACAGCAGCTGTTCCTCGGCTCTCCTGTATCAAATGCAGCCAAACGCACAGTTTCCATGCGGTGATGCCCTCTGCTTTTGGTGCACTCGGGTGAGTGGGGAGCAGCGGGGTGCAACCGGTGATGTGGACAGTGAGCATCAGTCCAAGTCACTGGTGGGACACCACGTGCAGTACCACGGGGGGGGTTGGACAGGTGAATATGCTGTTTTCTTTTGCTTTTTTTTATTCTCATTATTAATTGTTAATGGAGCTGCAAAGCCCTCTTCTGCCCAGCTGTTAAGAGGGAGCTGCGTGGGAAACCTAGGATTATTCCCATGCAAAAGCTGATTTGCAGCTGGAAGGGCTCAGAGGCGTTGGTACGCACCCGAGCTGTATGTTATGAAGCAAACTTGGCGTGGAGGTAGAGCTGCTGGCTGGCTGCGTGGTCCCAGCTCCGGCCACGGCCCGTTCCCAGCACAGACTGAGCTGTGGGTTTCTACCAATGGGGTCAGAAAATAACTCCGTGTTTGCAAAACCAGCTACATCTTGGCTTGCCATAGGTTTCCCTTTGTGAGAGGCAGGGCTGGCGTTTAAACAGCAGAATGTTACATGAACAAATGTGGTGGTTTTGCCACTAATTCAGTTTCTGTGTAAAAATAAAGTGTGTTTGTTTTCAGTGTAAGGAGGGGGGACACCGAAGCCTAGAAGACAGGCAGATGCCCTGGTGTCAGATGCTTCGTACGTGGTGCGTGGCATCCCGCGAGCACCCTCGTTAGCGCGTGGCCTCATCAGCTTTCCTTAACAAAATGTTCTGGCATCCTCCCTTCTCTGCTCGTCGCTTCTCCAGAGGGAACGTGGCTTGTTCTGCTGGCAGCGTGAGCCCTGTTTGCTTAGGCGGAGGCAGAGCTAATTATTTCTATTTATTTCCTCAAACTTTCTCAGTGTTTCAGCTGAGGGCTCCGCTTGAGCTTTTTCACTTTGTCTCCAAGCCTGGGAGTCACCAGTGTCCCTGGAGCAAGCCTGGTGGGAGATGCATTGGTGTGGGCACCAGGAGAGCTGGCGTCCACGTGGATGCTGGACCTTGCCCTCGGGATGCATCCTCGTTTGCTCTTAGCTAATTGTCCCCGTGGCTCTGCTGCAGCCAGCCACACAGTGGCTGAAACCCGGAGTGCTCCTGCTTGGTATGCAAGAAAGCCTCCCGTCCTCCCCAAGGAAATGCTCAAGGAAGAATCAAGGCTGCAGAATGTTGTGCGTTTTTTTTGGGGTTTGTTTGCTTTTTTAAGCAAACAAACAAAAAAACCCCAAGCAAACAGTAAAAAACCAAAATACAAACCAAAAAAGCCCCTAGAACCCCAAAGAAAACTTGGCGTGGCTGGATGAGGAGTTAAACTTTAGCAGGGAAGGGTTGAAAAGGAGCAAAGCGATATGGGAAGGCAATGCATATGTTAGGAAAATGAGAAATTGAAAAGGTACCCAGGACTGGGTTGAAAAAGTAAGTAATTAATGCCTTAAAAAAATAAGTCGCATGGGTAAGCAAAGTAGTGAAGCGAAGAATCTGTTTATAGCTTTCAGTGGGAGCAGCCAAACTCCTCTTATTGATGTGCTAATTAATTTGCCAAGGCTCTTAATGGTAGTTGCCTTTTTCTTTCCAGAGAGCTTGCCAAGGGGCAGAGTATCCCTTGGGCTGGGCAGTTTTAAATTCGGGGGCAGCATTAGACATTGTGCATTGGCAGCGAAGCACCCCAGGCCTGGGGGGGATGGGATGCTTCCCTGGCTGTGCCGTGCACACCTGCCCCTGTTGCATGGGGATGTCGGGCTTATTTCGGCTAGCATTGGGACCCACACTCTGTTTTTTTCCCCTCAGTTACTCTTGGAATTTTTTTCTATATTTAATTTCTTTTGCTCCTGGTGTGGCAATTTCCCAGCCTTTCTCCCGACCACCATTCTCGCCTCCTTGTTTGCTCTGGAGGAGTTCAGGTGTCTTCAAACACCACCCTGGCTGGCATGGGTTAAGATGACTGATGTGCTCTGTTTGCTGTGTTATTGCTGTATTTTGGGGTGTTCCCTTGCTGGGTTGTTTTCCCCCCATGTCAGGGATGTAGTTAGGAAGGGGGTGAAAGTCTGGGTGTGAAGCGCCTGCTGCCTTGCTCTTTTTATCTTGTCCCCTCTTCCACCTCTATCATGGGCAAGCACTGGGGTGCAGATTTCAGGGATTTCAGCCCTTCCTGCAGCAATAACGTGCTGAACAGAGCTTCTCCAATACAAGAATAAAGCATTTCACCACAACAAGGCTTTGGGTGTATTCTCTGAAGCAAACATCTCCTGTCTATAGACCATCATCTATTTTGCTTAGCCAAAGAGCATTGCTTGGCATGGTGCTTCTGCACCTTTTGCTCCGACGTGCGGTTCCAGAGTCAAAGCTGTGCTGGTATTTCCACATCCAGCCTCCTAAGCTGTTGCCGGTCTCTGCTAGGTTGCCTGGCCCTCCTCCCAGGAGTGCGGGGTTGGAGGGGGCACATAGATACTCCCACCAGGGATACTCCAGCACTGTGCCCTCCTGGGAGGCAGCGTGCGAGGGCACTGCACTGTCTGCCAGAACGTGTGCCTCTTGCATAGCCCCTGCCTGTGTGGGCAACCAAGTGCCAGCTTTTTGGCAAATGCACGGCTGTCTGCTGGACTGGATGGGGAGAGCCATGCTGTGGGTTACCAGGTCATGCTCTCAGCTGAGCTGTGCCTTGCCAGCCCCTTTTATTCCTCCCAACCCCCCTGCAAAAGCAAACAAAAACTCCAAGAGCGAGGGGATAAAAAAACCCAAACCAACAAAACAAAACCCCCCCAAAAGCAGGACAGTAGTGGTTTTGATCCAGGTCTACCTAAATCTCCCCTTTTCTCATCCTTGAGGCAGCGTGGGGGCTCATCATGTTGTGGTCTGGCTGCGGGGAGCTGTGCTGCTCTGGGGACCCCAGGAAGGGCTGGCTGCGGGGTCAGGGAGCTGCGGTTCAAGAGGTGCAGGGATGCCTGGATTGGGAAGGAGGAGGAGGAAAGAAGTAAGGCAGGAGGTACTGCACCTCCCCTAGCTGTGGGGGCCCTGTGCCTGGCTTGAGAGGGTCTAGCCCAACAAACCCAGGAGAAATGGGACTTCTGGTGTGGGAAGAAGGGAGGGAATTGGGGGGAAAACAGAGCAAACCCCTGAGCCTCCCCTCTCTGTCTTGTGCCCCTCCAGAGTGATGAGCTACAACAGCACCAAAGATGCTGGGATTCGGCACGTGCTCCGTCAGCGCCCCGGCACCGGGCAGGGGGGCTGAGCTGGATGCTGCCTCCCCCCGCTACGTCCTGGCCCTGCCCGAGGAGGAGACGTGGCGCAAGCACCGGCTTGGCCTGATGCAAACCACCCAGTCCTGCAACCTGCTGGAGCCCGAGAGCCTGGCCGAGGCCCTGGTCTCGCGTGCCGCCAGCTTCGATGCCCTCTACGAGCCCCGGTCCCGGGATGCCGATGCCAGCGCGGAGCTGGGCAGCAGCTTTGACCTGGGGCTTGGCCAGTACGTCCCGGTGAGCCCGGACGTTATCAAGCGCCGCCGGGGAGGGCTGATCGAGCAGAGGGACATTATCAAGGCGCACGAGGCACACAAGATGCAGAGCACGCCGCAGGCGCGGAGGAAGGAGTGGGAGTAAGTACCGGAGAGCCCCCAGCCCAGGTGGGCAGCCGGGGTGTGTGTGGGAGCATTCCCAGTCCTCTGCGGGATTGGTGGGGGGGCTGCGGGTGTCGTGTCGGCCTCATGCCCGTGGAGCAGCCAACATCAGCCGTGCTGGGTCTCCTGGCACTCCTGAGCTGGGCTGCTTTTCCCCATCGCCTTTGCTTTCCAGGGAGGAGGATTTTTAAAGGCAGGGAACAACGTGAAATGGATGAAATGGGGTATTTTGTTGGTTTTTTTGTTTTTTCTGCACACCGTCAAACCTCTTCTGGGTCCTTTCCTCTCCCTGTGCTCTTAAAACTGGTGGGGTGCGTGGTCCTGCCTCCAGCAGCTGGGACCTGGCGCATCGCCCGCCCTGCCTCTGCCCTAGGGCTCGGCACATCCCGCAGGTCCAGCAGGGCTCGGGCTGTGGTCTGAGCCGGCTGGACCATGGTATTTTTCTGATGGGAGTGAGTTTGTGGGGTGTGTGCGAGAGGTGGAGAGAGACACTGGGGTACTGTGTGCGGGAGGCAAGCATTTGTCAGCCAAAATGCCTAGAGGTGCCTCTCTTGGCTCTGAGCTGGAGGGCAGCGTCTGATGGGAACAGTGCAAAGGAGCCTCTGCAGATGAGGAGGTTCCCCAAATCGCGGGTCAGTTAATGGGATCGAAAGCCTGGGGAAAGGGAACTTGGAAGACTTCTGCCTCTGAGGGCTGGCTGGGATGGAGTTTCCCTTGGCTGTAGCGGGGCTTCTGGATGCCTGTGGGGTCATTGCCTTCTGCTTTTACTGTGGCTTCAGCCCTGCTGCAAGGGGATTTGTATTTAATCCTGAGAAGTGGCCAAGTCCCCCTAAATCAGAGCAAGCTGGAGACACTAATGAACCTGGGAGAATGGCAAAGAAGTGCTTGGTAGAGCTAGAACCCTCTTATTTTGTTTACTATTTTCCTTTAATTCATTTCTTCCCATAGTTTGCCTTGGTGCTGCAAAAGAAACCCAGCTCCAGGTCCTGTGCTATTCTCCCTTGCCCGGCATTTGCTGCACAAACTGCATTTAAATTATAAGGTTTCCCCCCCTTGTGTCTACTCAGCAAAATTGCCTGGGATAAGCTGCTGCAGAACATCCTGCTCCAGTATTGCCGTCCAGAGCAGCTCCCTGCCTTGGGCACTTTATTTGGAGAATAATCAATGTATTATAAAACACCGGGGCGGTGAGGGAGGTGGGAGCCCCTCTATTAATTAGACGTGGCATGTTGTTTTGGTGAGATCCAGGTCAGTGCTCCGCTTGTTTGAAGCAGGTGGGATTTCTTTGGGATGCCTCGCACGATAAAATTGCTTGTGGTGACACCGAGGCTGCTCCTGCCTCTTTTTTGGAGGGCAGCCCATCAGCGAGGCGGGTTCTCCCCAGCCCTTTCGGCTCCATCTTCCTCCCTTGGTGCCCAGGGAAGCTCCTGGCCGGTGACTCAGGAAGCCCTGCGCAGGGGAAATAAATTGACATATGGGCTCGGCAAGCGCTCGGTGCCTTGTTATCTTTCGCGACCCACCGGGGATGCTAGATGAATAAATCATGGTCGGGCAGGAAGCAGAGGGATGGCCTCGTTAATTGTCGGCTGGCGGAGCGAGTTCCTAGAACGGCTGCTCGCTAATTAACTGCCTGGATGACTACAGCTCTATTTTGTGGCAGGGAGATGGAGTCGGAGCCCTTCCTGCTCGTGCCGTGCGGGATGTGCCCCTTTTGTCGCCGCCAGCTTCTCTGTCTAGCAGTAACTCAAACACAAAGCCTAATATTTCTGTCTTTAATGCAATGGGAATATGCAGGCAGCTGCTATCCTAGCCTCTCCCTGTTTATTTTGGTATTTCCTCAGGCTCGTAGGGTCCAACCCTTGCATTTCCTAGCTCTTGGATGCTTGGCTTCGGCATTTCAGCCTGCTTTACAGCAGTTTTGTGGGTGTGCATGGGAAGTCACGTCTAAGGCAGGCGTCCCTGACATTTGGGATGGGCTGTCCTCCCTTCACCAGCCCGGGCTTGTCCTTGTCAGGGTCTGGCTGTGGGGCTCTTTCCTTGCAGATGCCCAAGTCCATGGTCTGCAGGAGGTGGAGACGCTGGCACTTGGCAGAAGCCCCTGGCACTGGGGGAACGCCAGGCTCTGGCTTCGCACACCTCATGTCTCACCAAGGACCCGAGAGCCCCACTACCTGTTCCAGCCAAGTCACTTCCCGGGTGTATTGGGATAAAGCGGCTTTGGTGGGCCCCTGGTGTCCAGCCAGGGTCAACCCATCACACCGGCGAGCTGGGGATCTCAGCATGGTGGGCTGAGCCCCAGAGGACGGGATCCATGCCTATCCCAGAGTTAGGTGCTCTGATACCCCTTCAGCCTGAAAAAACCACATGCCAGAGGCTCCTGCTTTAACATCGGATTCATAAAACAGTGATGTTTCCCTCAAAACTATGCCAAAGTCCAGGTCAGTGTGCAGAGCTGGTAATCCCGGTGCTGTGGATGTTCTCTGGGACTAGATGGATAGCATGTGGGGAAGAAAAAGCAAATTAATTTCCTTTTTATTAGTAATAATGTGATTTCCCTGTGATTTAATTTTTGGACGGGTCCATCTCTCAGGTGGGTATGGGTTGAATCGCCCTAGGGGCTTTCACCTGGGAGGTCTGGTGCTGACTCTCCCGGTGAGCACCACTGAGCACGGAGCTCAGCCGCTGGTGGGGGTGGTGTTCTCCCGTGGCCCCAACGTGGAGGTGGACGTTAGATGGAACGTGGGGAACCAGGAAAAAATGGCTTTTCTGCTCGGCTTTGGGCTGTGGCAGACCGAGGGGGTTGGCTGGCTTGCCCACGGGATCAGGGCAGGCCCAGAATAACTGGTACTTCCCCGCCCCTTGTTGCCAAAACTTGTTAAGGTAGGGTCGTTCAGAGAGATCTGTGCCTCCTTCACAAGGCTTCTGGGGAGTTTTTGGCTAAACACCGTGCTTCAAGTGCTGTCCGTCTTGCACGAGTTAAGTTTGACACGTGTTTCTGACATTAGAATCCACTGCCTTGGTCAGGGCTCTGGGAGCGACTGGGTAGGTGCTGGGGGTCCCCTCAGGCTCCCGTTTGCCAGCTGTGGCTGGGTGGCGTGCGGTGGGCTGGGCACGGGGAGCGAGTGCCGCCTATGCCTCCCCTCGGCCACGCGAGAGACCTCTGCTCCCCGGGGGTAGCTTTGCCCTTGGAGATGCAGCGTTCCTGGTGTGCGGCCAGATGCGTGTTGCAGCTGCTTTTGTGCTGGGTTGCAATGGGGGGAAAAGAGGTGAAGGCGTTTTCTTACTCACCGGTGTTAACATCAGCAGGTCTGATCCCTTCCAAGCCTCTGTCTCTGTTGCCTTTTGCCAGTAAAAACACCCACAAGTGAAATGTGCTTAAGATGGAATAGGAGTAGGAAGGGGAAAATGCTCCCTTCCCTATTTTTTCATGGGGAAACTGAGGCAGGGAGCAGAAAACAGTACCATGCACAGCTCAAGCGCATGCAGGGCAGTGGCTCTGTGGGAGGCTTAACTTGATGGTGAAGGATTCATGTACCAGTCCACCTTGTTCTTGCGTAGGGGACTTAAGCCCGATGCAGAAACTAAACTCCATTTTCCAGCATTCCAGCCTGATGCCCTGCCCTCCATCTCACTATTCACATGTTAGGGTTGGGGGTGGAGGTATCTGCTGTGCTTCAGCAAGGCTCAGCCCGCCACTGCTGTGTGGAGCGGTCGTGGTTGTACCACCGGTGTCTTTGCTGTGTATGTGTGGCAGCATTGTTTAGACTATGTCTGGCTGAGAGAGAGCTCAAAAGAAAAGCTCCCTGTCAAAATAAGCAAATGGGGAACCTCCTGTGGCTTCTCCAGGCTGAGCAGCTGCTTCCTCAGCTGATGGTAAGGACAGGCAGAGCCACCCGGGGAACATCCCAGAAAAGCCTCAAGCTGAGTTTTGCAACAGAGAGGACTCCAACCTGCCTTGCATGGTTTAAAACTGTGTGTACGTAGATATTCGTTGAGTTTAGCTTGTGCAATTTGGGCAATGCAAGCTGAGCCCTCATTTTGGAATGATATCTATAGCAAGGATGTGTGGAAAAGCCTGATTCCCAGAGGCCAGGAAGGGAGCACAGGAGATGGGGAGAATGGAGGGAAAGCAGCTCGGGGTGACGGGTGGCAGGTTTCAGTGTCCTGTGGGAAGCTAGGTCTACCTTGTATGGTATGATCTGCAGCAAGATCCCTGCAGCCCATCTGGGAGCCTGTGGTCCGTGGAGCGGCAGGGCAGGAGAGCTTTCTGCGGCTCACTTGGATCCGTACCTGCAACGCAGATTGTGGGGAGCCTGTTGGGCTGGACCGTCGTGTTACTGCAGCTCTGCCTTCATGCGGTTTTATTGGAAGAAGTAAGAGAACAGAAGAAACTGTGAAAACGCACAGGGTGTTGCTAACAGATCTCAGGGGCTCTTTATGACTTGGCAGTCTCTGCCTGGTTATGTGCACACTCTGCATTCCAGATTACAAATGAAGCCAATGTTTTATTTTTTAAATCTTTCTTTTTTTTTTTTTTTTTTTTTTTTTCCTTGGTGCTGAATGAGACAAAGGGCCCCCTTGGCGTGCACTGGGCTGCCAGCTCCGTCACTGCTTCCCAGCATATTCCCCCGTGTGTCGCACCATCTGGGTTTAATTGGCTGCAGCGATGGAGAGGGCAGGAGCACACATGGGGCCGCACTGCCGCTTGCTCCTGGGTGCCAGCGAGGCTGCCTGGGAAATGCCCCCAGGGCTGGGGCTGCTCTGGCAGCAGCGTGGCCCTGGCTGGACCAGCACCCATCGCCCCGGCTCCCTCAGAGCTGCAGGGAAGGGACAAGCCCCAGGGTGGCTCTGAGTTGCCGTTGCAGATGCTGGTAGCTCTGCGGCACGGTTTTGAGAGAGGTGTTGGATGTAGAGGGTATTGCTGCTGTGCTGTAAGCAGTAGCCCTGCTCTGTGCAGCAGCTCCTGCCCACCTGAGTGGGCTCAGTGGGGGGCCACTCCGTGTCGTCCTGCCTCAGGGTGGGGCTGGGGGTGAGGGGCTTGGAGGAGGGCACTGGCTCTCGGCTGCAGCCTTGATGTTGGGAGGGAGGGACCTACGAAACAGCAGCCCTTGCTCCCCCATAGGTTCTGCCAAGGAGGGAGAAGATGCCCTGGCATCTTGTCCTGGTCTTGGCTCTGGCACCTGTGTCCAGTGCCCATCACCCCTCCTCGTGCCTCTATCCCTGATCCTGCCCTGGGAGGTAGATGACTTTCCACCTCCAGCACCTCTGCAGCATCGCTCGCTGTCAGAGGCAGCTTAGCCATGCACTTCTCCATCATGGGCTCCTGTTCAGATGCCTGCTGCTGTGTGCCCAGGAGCTTGGGGGGGCTGGGCAGGAAGGTCAGGGCAGTGCGGGCAGCTGGCAGGAGCTGGGGGAGCTCTGTGGGTGAAAGCCCTGAGATGTAGGTGACACGCAAAGCCAGGCTCTCGTACCTGGGAGCATCCTTCATGGAGATACATGCACGACTCCTATGCAAGTCCTTTGCGACTCAGGGCAAAGCAGTCAACCTCTCTGAGAGCCTCACGAGCGTGTCTCAGCTACGAAGACTCTCCCTGCTTATGTTTTATCCTGCAAGAGCAGCAATGTGGGTGGTGGGAAGGGCTGTGGATGCGCTGAGCCTGGGGGCAGTGAAATACGGCTTTTATTATGGTTACTTGGCCTTGAGCAGCAGAGGAGCATCTCTCCCAGAGGTATCTGCCCTGGATCTCCCTGCACTTTCACCCCTTCAGTGCAGACCAAGGTTTTGAGGCATGGGGAGGAGATTGTTTTCTGACCTGGGATGAACTAGAGTTCTGCTGAATGTCCTGGCAACAGCATGGAAATAGCAGCATCTTTCCTTGAACTGCATCAAAGTCTGGGTTTCTGGCACACCCTGGAGGAAGAATTCCTGTTCTGAGTTAATTCAGGTGACTTTGCAAAGCCTCTCAAAGGCTGCTAGGAGGGTGGGCAGTTATGGTTGGTCCCAGCCTTCCTGCGCAGCTGAGGCTGCTTTTCCAGGGAGCTGAGCTCATTAGGAGCTGGTGGCTCAATGTGGAGGATGAGGCAGTTCCCGGTGGATGCCTCTGCTTGGGAGCTGCTGCCTCGCGTTTTGTCACCGCATCCTGGCATGCCTTGTCCCTGCTTCCCTCGCTGGAGACCCAGCTGCAGCTGTGGGTGTCGGAAGGCTTCATTAGTGCGTCTTGGAGCTGCATTTAAGCCATGCACCGTGCTGGGGCTGTTTGTGCTTCCCAGGAACCAGCCTTCAGAGAGGGCTTCCCCCTTGGCCTGGGGCTGGCCAGGGCTCAGAAGCAAAGAATTGCTGGGAGGCGGTGAGGTGGGAAGGGACCTCTGGAGGTCACCTGGTCCATTGCCCTGCTCAAGTAGGGTCACCTAGAGCAGGCTGCCCAGGACCGTGTCCAGGCAGGTTTTTAGTATCTCCAAGGATAGGGCCTCCACAACCTCTCTGAGCTGCCCCAGCTCTCCCAGCCGCTCTTTGTAGGGCAGATGCTCTGCTCCTGCAGTCACCTTTTGCTGGAGCTGCTCCAGAAAGTCCATGTCTCTCCTGTCTGGGGGGACACAGCTCCCTGGCTGAGCGGAGGGGAAGGGACACCTCCTTGACCTGCTGGCAACGCTTTTGCCTAATACAGCCTCAGAGCCTCACGGTCCACTTGGTGTCCACCGGGTCCCTCGGGGGTTTCGCTGCCAAGCTGCTTCCCAACTACCACATACCGGGTTGCTCTTCCCCAAGTGCAGGACTTGGTGTTTCCTGTGAAGCTGCATTTCATGCTGTTCCTTTGCCTGTTTCTCCAAGCTGCCGAAGTCCCTCTGGATGGCAGCACAACCCTCTGCTTTATCAGTTCCAGTTTTGTATCATCTCCCTGCGCTGCGAGCACGATTCGGTGCGGCATCCATCAGTGAAACTTCTGGTGTTCAGTACTCATTTGCACCCTCGTCTTTTCCCTCCTCTGGAATAATCCAACCTGTTCCCCTCTCCCAGGCAGCCCCCAGCCGCCCCTATGTGATTCTGATGGTGGGGGCTGTCTGCTGGCCAGGAGGTGCTGGTGGGAGAGGTGCTTCCCAGCTTCTCGAGTGTATATGGTTCACATTCTTTTCTATTCACAGTTTCTAAGGTGTAGTACACTGCCCCCTCATACTATTTGTATTTAAGAGGTGACAGGGAAATAAGATAACTCAGGGTGGAAGGGGCCTCAGGAGGTGTCTAGTCCAATCAGACTATAACTTATTTTTCATTTAACTCCATGTTTTACATTTTAAAACATAGATGATGTCTCGTTGCGTGCACCCAAAATGGCATTTTTTTTTTTTTTCGTTGCAGACCACACAGTCTTCAAACTTGGGAAAGGTTTTTAGAAGTTAGGTGAAAACGCAGCTGTGGGGATTAGTGCACAACGTGTCCCCAGAGAGACTTGATCCTTGCAGACTTACCCATGCCGTGGCAATGGCGCTTCCACCTATCTGCACAAATGAGTGCCAGTGACGGCGAGATTTCTCCTGTGCGTGTACGTGTGGGACACGACCTCAGTTCAGCTGCCCCAGAGGGGTTACGGGCTTTTCTGCACTTGCTGGTTGGGCCTTTCTGCTTCAGAAAGTGTTTTGCTGTGTTTGTGCATGACAAACATTAATCCCTGGCTTGAACCACTCGCTCTGCGTGAGAGCTGAAAAAAATTAATGTGAAAACTTGGGAAGGCTCCTGAAGTTGTACTAAAGCAGCTTTCAAATGCAGCTCTTGATTTCCTGAGGTGGCCTTTGAAACATCAAGGGACCTTTCCTAGAAAAGCAGAGGAGAGAAATGCATTTCTTGTCTCCACTTCCCTTTTGTGTCCTCGATCGGAAAGTCCACTCTGATCCTTCGGCAGAGGGCTATGGGTGCATGGGTCACCCAAAACACATTGCTGTTTCTGTTGCCTGGCTGGTTTGGGGCTGGCACTGTGCACACCAGCAAGGCTCTTGCTCTTTAACTGGGAAAAACATGCTGGTGCTCACCCCCAGCTGTGGGGTACCACACGGTGCCAGAGGAGTTCAGCATGGTGTTGCCCTTCCCAAAACACACCCGAAAGAGCTGGTGCCTTGTCTTGTGTTTCACGGATGATGCTCACCAGCCGCGTGAGGGTTGCTTGGTGGGAAGCAGCTTTCCTGTGAGCTTGGGTCACACCATCGTGGTGGCTGATGTCATAACAAAACACGAGTCGTCTTCATGGGCTCTGATGTGAACCGCGAGTCCTTCTTTGTCATTGGAGGAGTTTCACAGGGGTTATTTTTTCCCTGCTCTAGCTCATGAGACGATAGAACAGTAGCTAACATGCTGTTAACTGTCTTCTCCGTGTATTTGCTGGAGTGGAAATAAGCCTAAAAATTCTTCAATGAACTTTTTCCCATTGAGGAATTGCGTTCTCCCGGGGATGGGCGAGGGTGTTTGCCTTCGCAGAGGCTGTCGAGCTGATGACTGCCTGTCGCTGCGGCAAGGGGGATGGTTTTTTCGCACCTCCCAGCACCGAGTAGCTTTTGGAGAGAGGTTTTGCTCTTTGACCTTTTCTCTTTCACAGGTTTGGAGGATGGAAGCAGCATCTCCTTCCTGGCTGCATGCCAGGGATGGGGCTTCTCTGGCTGTCTTGAGCATCAGCTGCTCAGCGTAAGTTCAGACTTGCTGGAAAAATTTTTCAACAGCTCCATCTTCTCCTGGCTCTTGTCCTTACAATGTAATTTTATTGAAGGCACCCTGTTTGCTAGCAGGCTGCTTCTGAGAAAGCTGAGCCTGCAAATTTGGCTTCATGAGATTGGGGATGGAGGTGGTGGGTTTCTGGTCCGGCTTTCTTTTCATCGCCAGGGATGTTTGCAGCCCAAAGGCAGGAGGCTCCTCCATCATCCTGCTTGCTGGTACTGTGGTTGCTGTGTTTGTCTGACTTGAGCCTTGCAGGGCAGGCAGAGGATCAGAGAAAGCACAGGATGGTCCTTGGGCATGGACCTGCCTTTTGTGGGGGCGGAGAGGAGATCTAAGGAGGAGAAAATCTTCTGCTGGCTTTGGCAGGAGCTAATGCTTCTGCACCAGAGGGGTCACAAGGATGCTGATGGAGAAAGTGAGGGACTTCTTTCACTTTGGGTAGCCACAGAGATTGAAAATACGCTTTTAAAAAAATCCCTCTCCAACCCTTTGGCAGGCTAGAAATAAGCCTTCTCCTGTTGACTGTCTATGGCTGGTCCGGGGGATGTTTTTGGAGCCTGATCTCCTCATCCTTATGCCTGCATAAAGCTTGGCAGCTCGATGCTTTGGTGTTGGCTGTGGCAGGATGTGCCCCCTTGAGCCCTGTGCTTTGCAGGGCTTTGGTGGCAAGGAGGGAAATATCCCACTGAGTCTGTGCTTCCTTCCTTCCTCTCCTTGGTCTCCTCTTATCTGTGCTGCCCAGTCCCAATCCTTTTGACAGGGTCATTCTCAAATACCCCTATTTTTTCCCATGGGATCCTCTCAGGTCAGCCTCTCTGGAAGTGCAGTGCCCAAAACTGGACCCATCAGGGACAGGAGAGGATGGAGAGGTGTTATCTCACCTGCTGCCAGATCAGCATGGGGCTGAGATGCTCAGCTGAGGGGAGAGGTTGTGCAGAGGGATTTGGGGGTTGGAAGCGGGAATGGAAATTTGCTTTAATCTGATGGAAAAGCAGGGGCAGGCGGATAGCTGTTCTCTGGGAGGTGGGATTGCTGTATGCCTGACCAGAGCAGCCGGGATGCGGCTGCGAATACCAATTAGAGCCCGACTCACAAGGCTAAATAAAGCAGCAGGGCATTCCGGGCAATTTATTAATGGGTGATTATTTCAGGCCTCTTCAGCTGAGCCACGAAACCTCCCAGCCTAAGGCAGAGAGAGTTAGCCCAAGGAGCGCTGCGGTCATCGGAAATGCTCAGTGTGGGGTGTTTCAGTAGGAAATGGGAGAGCGGGCAGTGGCGGGCCGGGGGATGCTTCCCTCCTGTGTGGCATCGCTGTGGCCAGCACCGGGGCAAAGCAATGCTGCCCCTTGGCTGCGATGGTTTGGGGGGGGGGAACGGGGTGTCGCCTGCCGCTGCCTGTAAACCCCTTGTGCTTGTTCAGTGGCATGCACAGCTGCAAAAGTGGCCCTTGGCTTTGGTTTGGGCTTTTTGGAGAGTACAAAGACCTGCGTGTTCTCTGGGGAGGTGGGTGAGTGCGGGCACTGAGCTTCGTGGTGGCAGAGTGAGACCAAACACCAAAACCAACTCCCGTGGGTTTTGCAGGACTGGGTGCACAGCCCTGTTGCTTCCCCATAAATGCACAGGACTGGAGGTTTCTTGGCTCTCCTTTAAGCCTCTCCCAGCTTTTTCAGCCTGCAGTCATTTGGTTGCTGAATCCCCCTTTTGATTCAAGGCGTAGCATCCTTCTGTTTTATCGGTAGCTCTGATGTACGAGCTGCTCCAGCCCCACAGCGACGCAGCCTGGGGAAACGTCCAACTTCAAGGCTCTGTGGTGCATTTGGGTGCTTTTGGTGGCTTGAAGAGGTACCTGAGGAGTTTTTAGCTTGGGGTGCTTGTGATCCTAGGGCACTGTGCGTGGTGGTGAGCCCCAGGGCTCAGGGCGACCCGAGCAGGGTCTGGTGCTGAGCTGTGGCACCGGCATCTCGGCACGCCTGGCCTGCACTAAAGGGCGCCTGGGGAGAAGCAGCAGATTACACACAGTGCCTGATCCCTGTTCTGACATCCCGTCTGACTCGCGGCGACACCTTTAGCGTGTCTGTCCTTTGCTCGCACAGATGGATGTCACAATAGATCAGCCACTGGGAAGCACCTGCATGCGTGCCACGAGGGGAGGGGGAAGAGGGATGGAGGCTCCCTGGTTTTCCTCCAGGATCTGCTCAGAGCTTCCTGACAAAACGTGGCTAATGCATGCAATCGGCTCTGGCATCTCACCCCTAGAGAAGCTAGGTGGTGGGCCCTGCTGGGCTGTGGTGGGATGTTGTGGGTTTGGGAACCTTGAGTGGGACTGGCTGCGAACTGCACTCATGTTTGCGTGGCATTTTGCTTCGGGTTTGTGTTGCATTTTGCTTGGGAATTGGGAACTGGCAGGTGTGCTAAAAAACGGGGCCAAGGCTGCTCTGGGCTGGATTCTCTCAGGCAAATGCTTGCAGAGAGGCTAGGAAATGGCGTTGGTGGGAATGCAAGGTGTGCTTCGTCTTGCACCTTGGGAAGGGGCTGCAGGGGGGAAGGCTGGATGAGAGCAGCTACAGTGCTGCTCCTTCTGCACCTCCATCCCCTGCGCTCCCACTGTGAGAGCCTGTTGGGGGGAGATAAAGCAGCCAAATCCCTGTTTCCAGAGGGTTATTCCTCCATCCCAGGAAAGAGAGCTTTACAAGATTGTTATCCTATTGATTTTAAAGATGCCAAGACTGGATGTTGGACTCATGGGTCTTGGTAATTAAAACTAGCAGTGTTTGTGAATATGAGTGTGTTTTATGGCAACGTGCAGAAAATTACATTTTCAGCTTAAAGCATTTTTGAGTTTTTCTGCCACTGCTGCTGCGTGATACCTGGTGTGGCTGCTTCAGCCGAATGACCGGGAGGAGTTTGGTGGAGTAGTGGCAGTTTCTTAAATCTGGATGCATAGTTTATAGCTCGGTGTGAAATTTGCTGGCCTTCGCTAGTCTTCCAGCCATCTAATTTCTCGGTGAATAAATTATGGTGCTGACCCTGAGAAGTCAGCCCTTCAGGTCTGTGTTGGGGGGGTGTCCAGGCAGTTTTGCAAGAAGATGATGCTTCTCTCTGTTTTCAGTGCCGAGGAAGGCGTATCCCGGTGAAGCAGGCAGCTTGGGGTGAGCAGGCACAGGGAGCACTGAGTTGGGCAAGGCTGCTACCAAAAAAAAGGGAGCAGATGGAACAGAGCAGAGAAAATGCTTGCCTTGGCTTGAGTGTGAGCTGCCTTGCTGCAAGGCAGTGCAGAGTCTCTGCAGCGTAGCCGAGGCTGTCGTGCCTGGCCCAGGGCTTTTTTGGCAGGAGAGATGCCACCAGGGCTGACGTGGCCTGTGCCACAGCTGCTAACATCTGCACAGATTGGGCAGAGGCTGGTGTGGTACCCTCCTCTGGAGAGGCCATCCCCGAGCTGCTTGGACCTTCTCCACCCGCATGCCGGGTGTCCATGGATGAGCTGCACCAGCCTGGGGGATTCTGCCTCCGTGCTGCAGGGGTGCTTGACTTGGCAGGGCTTCCCCTTTGCAAATGGGGAAAACATCTCTTCCTAATCCAGCAGGTACTGAATTTGTTCCTGGAAAAAAACTTCCATTCCTGCATGGTTATAAACATGCTTCTGAGTCACAGCTACCCAGTCCCAGTTTGAAATTTGGCCAGAGCACCGTAGATGATTTTCATTTGATCCTTTTTCTTTTTTTTTTTTTTTTATCTCCCAGGATAGATTTAAAAAAAAAAAAAAAAAAAAAGAAAAAAAATCAAACCAGGATGCCAAAAGCCACTTTCTAAGATGAATGCAGCCCATCAGAGCTCCTGGGAATCTCAGTCACCAACGCAGAGCCTGTCCTCCCTCTCCAGACCCTGCCCGGGCTGCGGGAGGGAGCTGTCATGAGGAGCAGCCTTTGGCTTTCTGAGCAGCCCGGGGCTCGGCAGAGGATGCTTGTACAGTATTACCTGTACCCAGCAGTGCCTAGGTGGGAGATTTTGGGTGGCCAGGGGTGAGCCGGAGGCAGCTCTGGTGCAGGAGCGCCGTGCCAAGGGATGCAGTAGCGGGGGGGGGGGGGGGGGGCTTCGTGCATCTGCCTCGGAGCACCCCGGAGGGAAGGGCAGGCGAAGGGGGGGCTCGGCTGGGATCCCCGCCCCGGGGGAAGAGAAGCCGAGCCGGGCCCGGCTGCCGGCGGAGGGGGGCGGCCGCTAGGGGGCAGTGCCGGAGCGGCGGCGGCCCGCCCTGCGGCGGGGCTGGGCGGGGGGGCCCGGCCCGCCCCGGGGAGGGGGGCCCGTGTCTCCGGCGATGCCCTGCCGTGCAGGGGTAGTGGAGTGGCTGGGGGAGGGGGGGGGGAAACCCCAAGCCCAGGGAGGAGCCTTGGCTGGCATTGTCAGCGTGAGGAGGGGAGTAAAACCCAGCGCGTCCCGAGCGCCGTCCTGTCCCAGCACCCGCTGTGGCCCCATCTTCTTGGATTGCCTTCATTCACAAAAAAATCCCCACCCAACCCCAAAGCCCCAACCCCCCGTATCTGGCTGTGAATCTCCGTGCCGTGTTGAATCATGTGGGCATCAGCCACGCTTCTCCCTGACTCACCCATCCCAGCATGCTGGGGTGAGGGTCAAGATGAGACCGGCAATAAACATCCTGGGAAACCAAGCCTGCATCTCTTGGCATAGCCAGGAACTTTTTTTTTTTTTTTGCTTTCAATCTTCTCTTAAGGAGCTGCTTTCTCATAAATATCCCATCCTTTAGCACAGTCTGAGCAGGAAGGAGGCTCCCAGCGGGGTCATCCTGCGCTCAGCTCTGCAGCAGCGAATACAGAGTAGGGCTGAGAGCGAACCCCCGGCGCAGGGGATAGCCCGCTGCCTCAGCAGAGGCGTCCAGGTAAGGCTTGCACCCCTTCTTTGAGGGGGCAGGAGGAACGCCCTCTTCCTCCTCCTCAGCCCCTCGCACCCAGCGGTGAGGCAGGCGTGCTGCCCCTGAGCCGGGCAGGGGATGCAGGGGGAACACAGGGTCTAGCCTTCCTCATCCTCCTTGACCTCCAGGTACCAGCCCAGGGCCTGAGCATTTAGGATGTGTGGAGGCTTGCCTGCAGGCTCAGGGGCATGGGAGAGGACTGGAGGGGTCAGGGAGGAGCCGAGGCAGGAGCTCTGTGGGGCTGAGGATCTGTTCCTCTGGCAACTGGCCCAGCCTTGGGCTTAATTAACAGTGGCTTAAGGGGTTGAAAGGTGGGAAGAGTGGCATCGCTCTTGAAGCCACGCTGGTGGTGGGGAGGAGGAGGAGGCAAAGGGGATGAGCCACAAATCATAATTGATTCATTTAGGGCAACGTCTTGCCTGGGATGAATCGAAGGGACTGTAATTAGTTGGTAGCTGGTGTGGCCTCCTTGCTTCCCATCGTTGGTAAAAAGAAAGCCCAGGGTCGCTCTGGCTTGTGCTGGGGCTGCCTGGTGGCCTGGGAAGCATTTTGGGAAGGATCTGCCCACCCCTTCTCCACTCCATGCTGCAGTGTGGTGGTGGCAGAGTGGGGAGGCTTGCTGAACCCCCCCCAGTTGCACCCATGTCTGTTATAAGGCTAATTGGAGGAGCCAAGTCAAGTAGGGATGCAGCAGACGGGCATTGTGGTGAGCTGGTGGGTTCTCAGTGTCTGGCTGCGGTTGGGGGAACGATCCCATGATGTTTTTGCTAATGTTCCTCTGTTACTGTGCTGCAGAGGGCCTGGTCCTTCCTCTTCCTCACCCGGCTGGCTGGAGGGCTCCTGGCAATGCACCTGTGAGAGCCTGGGCCAAAAAGTGAGCCCTGTGGTCATGGTAGTGCCTGGAGGGTGGGGAAGTCCATGGTGAGGTGCTGCCAGGCTGCACTGAGGGAGCAGCCCTTGCCCAAATGAGTTAATGATTTATGTCATTAAGGGCTTGATTTTTTTTTTCTTTTCTTTTTTTTTTTTTTGAGCTGCCCCAAGTGTTCCTGGGTGCTGCGCAGGGCGGCAGCCGCTGTTTGCAGAGCAGGTTGCTGGTGGTGGTGGGGTGGACGGGGAAGAGCATCATGGGGACATGGGGTGTCTTGTGACACTGGCGGGAGCTGCAGGTGTCCTTCCTGGAGGGAAGGCCCTGGGGAGCCCTTTGGACACAGGGTTGAATGGGGGGCGTGGGGGATCCTGTGTGTGAACAGCTCATGGGGTGTGCTGAGTAATGAGACTGGTGTTCTCCCTGTTGGGTAGGGAGGACACTGGGGATGCCCCTGAGGAGCTGCATGTCCCCTGTGTGTGCATGACGGCTGGGTGGGTTTCCCCAAAGGCAGATGGGCAGGCAGCCCCCACACCAGGGTGCAGCCCAGCCTGGGGGACCCTGAGCATCCCTGGGTGACCTTGGCACCTGCATGGCCACGGAGGCGAGGACACAGCACCAGCTGAGTCCCAGGTTCTCTGCCTGTGGGATGGCTGGGGGATGCAGGGTCAGTTCCAGCCTGGACCCGGGGCCAGCCCCCCGCACCCCTCCCTGGCAGCTGCTGCAGGGACACATCCAGACCGGGTTGTTTACACCTCTCTGGTGAGCTGCTGCTTCTTCTGGCCAACGTCAAGCATCAAAAAGAAAATATCGAGGCGAGGTGGGCTAAGGAGGCTGATCAGTATGCGAGTGAGCAGGAGGGCTCTCCCCAGGCAGCTGCTGGCATCGGGGCGGCTCCAGCAGGGAACCGGGAGCCCCAAAGTTTCCCAGGGATGGGGGGATGGTGCATGTGGACGGAGACATGCTCAGGCGTGGGCTGAGATGGGGTGAGCCTCTTGCCTCCCCTGCAGGCAGGGGGGAGGCAGACCCCCCCCTTTTGCCCCCCCTTGCCCCCTGGTTTAGCCACTCACCTAGGAAAACCCATGTGCCGGAAAGCCCTCTGCAGCCGGGGTGGAGGGGGGCGCTTCTTGCAGGGTGGGGGCTCCCCCATTGCCTTTGTTCCCTTCAGACCCTCCCCTCGCCTCTGACTTTCCTTTGCGGCAGCTCCCGTGCTTGCCAAAAGAATGCACTGGATGGAGCGAGGGAGCGAGCCGGGCGTGCGTGCGTGTGTGTGTGCGCGCTTGTGTGCGCGTGTGTTGCCACTGACTTCATTAAAGCAAAGCTGTCCCCGAGCTGCAGAGGCGCGGCAGCCTTTAATTTCTTGGCCCGGCTCCTGCGGGAAGCCGGCGTCGCCTTTGCGCGCTCCTGCCCTGGCAGCGAAGGGCTGAGCATCCCTATCACTGCCGCAGGTCCTGCCTGGGGGCTCTGCCCGCCATCCCTGCCCGCTGCCCGGGGTAGCCGGCAGATGGGTGGCCGGGCTCTGGCAGGCTGCTGAAGATGGAGTCGGCGGGAGGAAGTTGGACACTTGGCTCCAACTAGGCTGGACCACGCTGCAACCTGTTCCCCCGGCCTCCCCTCCGCTGCGCTGGGTGCTGTACCAAATTGCGTCTTCCTTTGCGACGGGGCGGATGGAAGGACTTGGATCCCAGCCCTTTCCCTGCCTGGTCTCTGCCGGCAGGCAGTCCCTGGGCTCAGGCTTGCCTTGCTGGGGGGTGGTTAAAAGGGGCTGGTTTGGGCTTGCAGGCAGAGTGGTGGGAAGGATGTGGCTGGGTTTAACCCCTTGCTTCGTGGCGGAAGGTGCTTAGGGACCGAGCCGCTGCGGCCTCTGCCGAGCACGCAAGAAGCCTCTGTGCCCTCCCCGCTGGCCGGGCTGCCCGTGGGGCTGTGGGGCGGGGGGCCGGAGGCAGCCGGCTGCCCACCATGCTGCTGCTGCCTCTCCTTCTCCACGCGGGTCCCCGCTCCCCGGGAGGGATGGAGGAGAGACGGAGCTGAGCATCACCCAGAGAGGAGGAGGGGGCTGTGGTTGGGACTGCAGCCGGCAATCCCCCCTCCCTCTTCTATCCCCCTCCGCTGCCTTGGTGGTGCTGCTTTGGCTCACCTGTGTGTTTTCTTCCAGGATGGCTCGCTTTGGGGAGGCGGTGGCCGGCAGGCTGGGCTCCGGAGATGGGGGCTCTGACCAGAATCGGAGCCGGCAAGGACCCCCTGCTCCTGCAGGAGGGACCCCGGGAGCCTTCAAGCAAACCAAAGCGCAGAGAGCCCGGACTATGGCTCTGTACAACCCCATCCCCGTCCGGCAGAACTGCTTCACCGTCAACAGATCGCTCTTCCTCTTTGGGGAAGAGAACATAGTCAGGAAATACGCCAAGAAGCTCATCGACTGGCCATATCCTTTCTGCGCCCCCTGTGAGCCCCCCCCCTTGCTCCCCGGATTTGCCTTGGTGGCCGCCCAGGACACGTGCGTGTGGCACTAGCCGGCAGGTAAGCGCCTGCCTTCTGCTCTCCTTTGGCGTGCGGAGAGGGGTGCCCCGTCCTCCCGGGGATGCTCTCCTCACCCTGTTGCTGCTTCTCCCTCCTGTGCACTGCTTGGTTCCTGGGGGGGAGCTGAGCCCCTTCTCCGCATGGGGATCCCCCCCTCTGGCCCTCCTCAGGTGTGGATTTGGAAGCCCCATATGCTGGCAAGGGGGGGATGTCTCTGATCCCAGTTTAACCCTGCATGCTTTAGGGCGCCTTGCGTGTGTGTGGAGGGGTGGGGGTCGTGGCCTTTTCTCTGTGCCTCAGTGTCTTGCTGGAGTTTTGTCACTCCACCCCACCTGGAGCCACCGATCCCATTGGGGATGGACCCCCAGGAGCCCATGAATCTCCAGACCCTGCTGGGTGGTGGCTTTGTCCCCTCTTGCACCTGCTGGCGAGAGGCCCCTTTGCTGCTGATCAGACCTGCCTAGGGCACGGCCATCCTCACCCTGCAGCCCCTGGTCCCCCATGGCGGCTCTGGGAACTGGCTGCCCCCTCCCTGCAGCAGAGGTGAAGATGCTGAAAACCTCTGGCTGTGCCCCACAGCCCCCTGGGGGGCTGGTGCAGGGGACCGCGGTTTAGCCCAGAGATCCCCCTCCTGGGGCTGGGTGGAGGGCACAGATCCCCCCCGTTCCTTCCCTTGCTCCTCCATCCTTTCATACACCCCCGCATGCTTCTCTCCCCTCCCACCCACCCTGCAGGTGCCCCTGGGCACCCTGGCTGGTGCCCAGCACCGCAGCACACAGCTCCCCATCAGCCCGGGCTCAGCACCCTGCTGACCCTTGAGAGCCCTCCTGGGCTTTGCCCCTACTGAGGACCTGAGTCCGAAAACTTAAGCGTGGCCATGCTTTGGCTTTAGGACCCTCCCTGTGCCGTTTTCTGCAGTGGTGATTACATGCAGCTCTTGCCGCTGCTGCTTTCTCTCCCTGCAACTTGTTGGTTAACTTGCCGGCTCCTCCGGCAGGCGCGGGAGAGCTTGCCCCCGGTGCCAAGCAGCAATGCCTTGGTCTGCTCTAACAGGTAGCTCGGGGGAACGCTCCTGCGAGATGCAGGGATGCAGGATGGGTCACCCACCCTGCTGAGCATCACTGGGGAAATAGCCCATTTGCAGTTTTGACACGTTGGGTCGAGCCTTTGCTAGGCAGAAGCTGGTCCTGGCAGGGGAGCCGCAAAGCCCTCAGGCTTGGGGGGATGACCTGGGGCTCAAGGGGCAGCTCGGGGCTGCTGAATTCCTTGTGGCATCCCTAAATCTGCCCCTGTTGGCAACGCCCATTGGGTGGGCAGCTGCAGGAGCATCGGTGCGGTAGTGAGGATGGGGATGTAGCAGCTGGGGACTGCAGGACAGCGGGCCAGGCCAGCCTGCCTGCTTTTCCAGAATATGCCAAAATATTTGTGTGCTTTTTCAGCATGGTGTGGGAGGGCCCTCACCCTTTTGGCTTTCATTTAAAGCAAGAGTGAGCTGGGGTGCTGCCGCTGGCCCGGCGTTTTCCGCGTGGGCCAGGGTCCCGTGCCGGCGTGATGTCTCATCTCCAGGCAGCCGCTGTCTCCTAGAAACTAGAGCTTCACCACCGCGTGGTAAAAACTCCCCAGCATTATTCCTGCCTGGAATCTACAATGCATGAGGGAGGTGGGCTCATCTTATATTTTTGTCCAAAAGTAAGTGACATATCTCTGTGTGAGTGCTGGGAACAGGCGTGCTCCAGACGTGGGAGCTGAGCATCCCTGACCATGCCCTGCCTAGCTGCCATCTATTTCCAAATAAACTCATCCACCCCAGAGCTCCGCTTGAGCTCTCGAGGGCTTGGGGATGGGCAAGGCTTTTTGGTGATGAGTTTGGTGACGTTGGCCAGGCAAGTTGTTCCCATCCTTGTAGTTGTAGCCTGGCACACGCGGCTGGTGCCTTTCGGTAGGGCCAGGGAAAATGTGTGATCATCTCCGCTGCCTGGCCTGGAGCCTATGGCATCGCTCCTGGGCAAGGGTGAGGGCAGTTTGGGGAGGTGAGTGTTGGCTTTCGGCCACAGTCAACGAGAGCTGCTGGCCTCTGGAGGGAGATGGGCTGGTCCTGGCGCTGCGGGTCGGAGCCGGCACAGCACCAAGGAAAGCCAAGGGTGCTGGGGTGGAGTGCGGGGAGGAGAGGAGGCTCTTCTTCATCCAGCTCCAGTTGACTAGGTAATAGGGCTAAAAATAACTGGTGATTCAGGCCTGTATATCTGCTGGGTAACTGTATAATTATAACTAGCAGCCTCTGCAGTTTGGCTTCCCAGTGTAAATAGGGATGATGCATGGAAGAGAAGGAGGAGAGATACGAGCAACTGGGATTGGGATGCAGCTCCCTGGGGAGACGAGTCTTTGCCGAGTTCCTTGCTGGAAAGCCCAGTGCATTACCTCTGCTGGAGCTGCTCTTTTCACTGGTTCTGCTCAAAATGGGAGGCAGCTGCTGGTTTGGCTGTAGGAACACCTATTCCTCTTCTCCTTCGGAAACAAAGCCTCGTCCTGCCTGCTCTCCTTCTGCTGATGGCCAGGCCTTTAGCCCTGATTTCATTTGTATGGCTGCCTGGAAAGCTGCAATTCAGTTAGCACATGAGATGGGCTGCAGCTCATCTATATCTGCTTGGTTCTTCATCCGCTTAATCACATTTGACCTGGATAAGATCCCTCTCCTGCCCCAGAAAGGCCAGATGACATTGCGTGGCTCTGGCTCTGTCCCCACAGACAGCCTCTGGCTGCAGGCGCACACCATCCACTCTACCTGTCCCCCCAGTTTGGCGGAGGAGAGGGATGTCCATCAGTCTTCTGGGGACCTTGCTGTTCCTTGCAGCAAGGGCTTTCTCCTATCTCAGCTCCTTTGAGAACCAAATCTGGTGTTGTGCTGGCCAAGAGCAGCCGGGGTGTCTGCAAAGCCCCGGTGCTCCTCCCCAGTCCAGCACCCTCGGGGATTTTGCTCCGTGGGATGCACGCCTGCATGTGCCTAAGCAGTTTTGCTCGTGAAGACTCCCACTTTGATCTGGGCATCTCTGATGCTGCGTGGGCGCCACCCCTTGGGGACCCTGGCAGTGTTATGCCACACCTGAGCGAGTATCTTCTGCACCTTCCCTTTTGCTCAGCCAAGATTTCGGCAGGTCATGCCTCCCGGCGGGAAGAGCTGCGCCATGTCGTGCTGTCCTTGGGCAGCTCCCCTCCTTGCACTATCCAAGAACATTTTTTTTTTTTTTTTTTCTTTCCCTCCAAGGCTGTTTTCTGTGCCCTTCATTCATCAGATTTTTAAAATGTTTTTTTTGGGGAGGGGCGAGTAGGTGTAATGGCAGGTCCATCTTTTTGACAGCCGGAGAGAGCGAGGCTGCCTGTCAGATGGTGAATTTAAACAGAGGCAGCTGTTGTCATGGTGATGCCAAGTTGCATCCTGTTGCTGTGGCAACCAAAGTTAAAAAACTGATGTTAAGGCAGGAAAATCACATGATGTGGTTCTTTTTGTTTAAAAAAAAAAAAATCAGAAGAGGAGAGAGATTTGATTTCAAGCGCAGAGTGAGATGGGGGAGAAGGAGATGCTTCTCCATGGAGCCGTTTGCACGTGGCAGGCGGGCGCCCCGCATCCCTGTGGGAGCAGCAGCGGGTTGCTCTGCCCCAACGGGCTCCTGGCTGGCACTGCCTTTGGTTTAGCCCCTGATGGAGACCAGACCACCGCGTTTTGGAGTCAAAAGAGAGACACCCATGGCCGCAGATACCAGGTGGAGTCTCCCGAGTTGAGGCATGTCTGTGCCGTGGGGTTTAGGCAGGCTGAGCACCTCGCCTGGGTGCTCCCTGTGAGCGGCACAGAGGGGTGAGCGCAGCCCTGAGCCCACTCTCGTTCTCCTGACCCTGGTTTGCTGTACGTGATGGGCACGCAGGAGCTGGCTTGCATCCAAAGCGTGGCCATAGGATTTGGGGTCTGTTGGCACCTTGTCCCTCTGGATGTCACTTTCTGTTGACCCCAGCAAAGCACAGATGGGCTGGGAGCGCTGGGTGGCAGGGGACAGGGATGGGGACAGCCATGAGGGGCCACAGCTCTATGGCTGCTTGAGGGCACTGGATAGCCTTATCTTCTGGGGGAAGATCCCCCATGTCCTCGGGGACAGGCCAGGGAGGTGCTGTAGGGCTGGGGAACCCCAGAGTTGAATTAGGACTGCTCATGGTCTTTGCTCCATTTGGCATTTTGGGTTTCTCTTGGGAAACAGCCTTGGAAAGGAGGTGCTCACTTTCCTGCTGAGGTATGGAGCTGAGAGGCGGTGGGCCGGGGTGTCCTAGGGATGGGAATGTTGAAGAGCTGGGTCTTTCTTCCCGTCACGCCATGTCTGTGTGGGGCAGGCAGGGGTGGTGGGGTTGGGACCAGCAAGATGAAGTCTGCAGCTGTAGGAACTGAAGGTTCCTCTCATTGGCACCTGGGGAGCAGGGAAAGCCCCTCAGTGCAGCAGGTCCTGGGGGAAGCCTGGGGAGTGGTGGGAAACAGAGACTTAAGTTTCTAGGAGATGTTGGAGCTGGGATGGGTGATGCAGGTAGGGCGAGGGGTTAAATCATTCCTGCCCTTTTTGCTGGCCCTCTGAGGCAGGGTTACCATCTGAGGTAGACTTCAAGAGCCCTTTTAGAGATGCCCACATGGCCTCACTCCTCTGGCTCTTCTGCTCCTTCCCCACCTGCATGCCCAGGAGTGGGGGGAAGGTATGGTCACTGAAGTGGAGAGATGGAGATGGGCTCTCCGCAGCTCCCAGTCCTTGCTCACATCCATAGAGGGATTTGTCTTGCACCCAGGCTCTTGGGGAGGTTGCATCAATGCACCACCAGCACCATAAATCCATCCTCAGGGCTTGGAGCTGGGCACACTCCCTGCGTTAGCAATACAGATGTTCTGGGTGGGCTGGTTTTGGCTCCTGGCTGGGGAGGGAGGTGAAGAGGCTGGAAGCAAGTATCCACCGGTGGCTGGACATCTCCCTGGTGCTTCCTGCCAGCTCCTGCTGGCTCCACCAAGGAGCTCTGGCTCCAGGCATGGGGTTAGCTCACAGTGTCTGCTCCGGGTGAGCTGGGGCATGGGTTGGGGGGGGAGGTCCATGTGGCCTGGGGAGGCACCTTCCCCATCTCACATGCACCGGGAGGGAAGCATGGAGCTGCAGGTGTGGCGTGCACTGGGATCGGCCAAGTTGCTAAGGAAACAAGTCAATGGTGCAGGGGAGAGAGCGTTGGGTAAAGGAGATAAATCAATAAGAAAACCTATTTTTATCGGCTCCCTAATGATCCTCCAGGAGAAGCCAGACGAAGGAGGAGGAGAAGGCTGGAGGGAGATGGGTTTTCATTACCGGGCTTGGAGGGAGGCGAGTGCTATTCTGCATTTTGGGTGGCTGGAAGGTTGTGCAATTAGACATCTAATGAGAGGGGAAACAAAGGAGTGATAGAGGATTGTCCGGTGGGCTCCAGCCCTGAGCTGGGAGGATGCTTGCTTGGCAGAAGTGAAGTGTGTGGATAAAATTTCCCCTGGTTCAGCCAGATGTTCTTGCTCTCCCTTGGGAAGGGTTTTCTTACCCTTGGCCTCTCAAAACCTGGCACAGCTGGAGGTACGGGGGCTTGTTTCCACAGGGTTTCCTGTGATAACTCAGGCTCGGGTCCCCAAAAAACCAGGCCAGTGGGGTTTGGAGAGTCACTTTTGGCAGCGACCTCTTGCTTTAGGTCACCCCTTAGGACAGCGATTGCCCTGTATCTGTTAGACCTGGTATCTGCTCAGGGGTGGAGTGAGGACGTGGTCTCGTGCTGGGCCTGTGACAGATGTGCACTGTCCTTGTGCTGTCGAGCCCGATGTTGGAGCCCGCAAGGAAATATAGGGGTGAGCTGAGCCATCAGAGGTGGTCCTGAGCCCCCCAGCCACTGCCGGGCAGGGCTCCCATGCTGCTGGCTTTGGAGAAGTGGGGCTTTCCCTACCTGGGTGCATTCCCCATGAGACCAGCGGCCACAGGAGGGAGGAGGCAGCAGTAGCTGCCCGGCGTGCTGGGGAGGAGCGCGGGATGCTCGGTGGGGTTAGACGCACTGGGGCAGACAGACGGACTCGCCGTGCCGTTCCCACACTTCTCATCTAGGCAAATGTGCCTAGCGCCTGGTGAGCTGGCTGCACCGCCCCACTAACACGCTCTTTTCTTTTAAGCCTGTGCTAATTGCTTGCAGACTTTCAGGAAAATGAAACAAAAAGACCCCAAATAGGCCGGTGGCTCTGGGCCAAGTGCCACGGTCTGCCTATCAGCTGAAGCGTGCAGCCGGAGGTGGGAAGCAGGGAGGAAAGTAAGTGACTTTCGCAGGAGCTGTGCAATGAAATCTTCACTTGTAGTAAGCCTCGGAGTAAAATCTTTTGGGGTCTGGCCTCCCCCTGAGCACAGGGAGCCGCTTGCGATTTGTGCCCGGCTGGCACCGAGGCCCGAGCCCGCAGCAGTGAGCTCTGCAGCCGTCTCCTCTTTTGGTTTGCCTTTAACTTAGCAACCATTAATTTCACTGAGTGGCCTTTTAAATGCCTTGGCTGAATCCTTCCTGGCTCTTTTCCCTACCGGGCTAAATACATCCCAGCTCCTGCAGGCTCTCCTTGGCTGCCCCTCCTGGCCAGCTCTCCGGGGACCTGCTCCATGCCCGGCCCTGCTCCCACCTCGCCCCTAAGCTGCAGTGTGCGGGGGGTCGCTGCTGTTGGGGTTGCTGCCACCAGGGTCATTTCATGGTTTCCGGTTCCCCATGCTCATGGCCAGTACTGGGATGTCTTCTCTTGCCTGTGGGCTCAGGGCCACTGGCTTAAAGCACCTTGCTGTAGTCAGTAGCTTCGGCAGCCAAAAGGCAAGGTTGCAAATGGGAAAATCATCCCTTTTCTCAGGGGTGATGGCACCGGTGTTTGGCACCTCCTGGCCTGAGTGATGTGAACCCGAAGCTGCTGGGTCTGGAGAAGCCCGGTGCAGTGGGGAAGGGCTCAGCCAGGGCACTGCTCCCCGTGCTGGCTTGGTATTGTGGGAGCATGGATGATTCCTTTATGGGCAAATCCATCCCAGGCGGGATCACATCCCCTTTCTGTAGACACGAGCCTTGGGAAGGTGGCAGTCCCCTCCTTGGGTGGCTGCTGGTGCCAGCGGTGCCAGCAATATAGCTGTGGATTTTTGGCATGGAGGGAGTGGTGAAGGGGTGTGCTGCCTGCTGATGAATCTCACCTCATTTTGTTATTGAGGACAACAGGACTTTTATTGCAAAGATGTGGTAAAGGTGGATGGTAAGTTGGAAAGATGTTGACTGTCCTGTCACTTCAAAGTGCTTTGTTTTCGGGGCTTGGCAGTGGGACAGGCAGGACGGAGCTCCACACCCCCGTCTCGCTCCCGGCAGCCCCTGTGAATCAAAAGGCAGGAGGGAGCTGAGTTTGGGGTGCTTTCCTGGGTGTCAGCCTTTACTCTGCCTCCCCTCACCACTCACTCAGGTCCTCAGATGCCAGCATCTGCTGCCACTTGTCCTGGCACCGGGTTGCTCCTGGAGGTGCGTAAGCCCTAGACGTGGCTGTAGGATTTAGGACGCTCATAAGGGTCCAACCAGATCCTGTCAATAAGGTACTTCTACCCCTTGGAGTCTTGCTGAAGTTTGGCTGAGCTGGGGTGTCTCCATGGGTAGTTTCAACCCTGCCTGAACTGGAGCTTGGACCCAGGTGTCATTGGTGTCTTGAGTTGCAAATGCTCAGCCTGGTGCTCTGCAGCTCCCCGTGCTGCCTGGGCTCACCCTGCCACCTGCGGGGTGGTTGGCAAGGGGCCCTTGGTTCCCAGGGCATGTCCACCTTGCCAACGCAGGGCACAGGGTAGGCTGGTCGGGGCTGGGTCCCCAGGACCCGCAAGGGATGCCCTGTCCTCCTCGAGCTGTGCAGATAGGCCCTCCCACAGGGATGCTTTAGGACCAGGGCTGCTGATGGGCTGTGACACCCCCTTCCAAGCCCCATCTCCTGCTGCTTTGTGATGGAAGAGGGAAGGCAAGCAGCAGGGCCATGGGATGTGGCAGCCCTGGCCACTAGCATGCCATGCCAGGGAGAGCCTCCCTGATGCTGCCAGGGACCATGCCAAGCTCTTTTCCAGATGAAACCCAACCTGGTCAGAGGTTGTCCACCTTCATGCTTGTGTCCGCCTTCTGGGCTCTCACCACAAGCAGCATCTCTCTCCCAGTTCACAGCCCAGCAGAGCCATTGGTTAAATGTCCCATTGCCTTGGAGAGGAGGCGATGATGCTCAGCAGGTCTGCAGTGAGGAAGGTTCTGGGGGCTCTGAGTTCTCATCATTCCTCTTGTTTCCAAACAGCACCAAGGTGGGCTTCACCGTCCTGCCCGGGAGCAGTGGGAGGTGAAAGCTGGGCTGCATGTGTGCATGTTCCTGTGGGGAAAGTGGTGGTGACTGCTAACGAGCAGGGGAAATGAGGGGTAAGCAGGAGTGGGCTGGTGGGTTGGGGATGTCATCCACCTCTTCTCTGCTTCTTAACTCCCCTCCACTCCCTTCGAGTACATGATCCTGGCGACCATCATTGCCAACTGCATTGTGCTAGCCCTCGAGCAGCACCTCCCTGAGGACGACAAGACACCCATGTCACGGAGATTAGTAAGTACCCTGCATCCATCCCTCTCCACCCCATGGGAGTATGGGGACCAGCTGAGGGGAGCCACCCCATCCTACCAGCCAAATTTTGCTGTTTTCAGGGTGGTAGGGCAGGAGGTTTCCTCCAGGACCAGCCCCTCCAGCCTTCCTGGGGCTGCTGTCACATAATCTTCCTCTATGGAAAGGGTTCAGGAAAGTTTGAGCCTCTTAAAAAGTTGGATAGGGAAAGGGGACTGGGCGACTTGAGTGGGTCATAGCCCCCACTTTTTGTTTCCAAGGTTAATGCTGGCTGAGGAAGGGCTGGGAGAACTCCCAAAGGGGAGGATGGGGTTGGGGAAGGTGGGATGGGATGTGAGTTGGGTCATTGTGAAATGGCTGGCACTGTTTGCTCCATATCCCCCTCTGACTGTGTCACTGGTTCCTGTCCGGCAGGAGAAGACGGAGCCCTACTTCATTGGGATTTTCTGCTTTGAGGCTGGGATTAAGATCGTGGCTCTGGGGTTTGTTTTCCACAAGGGCTCATACCTGCGCAACGGCTGGAACGTCATGGATTTCATCGTGGTCCTCAGCGGGTGAGTCAGGTGGTACAGGGCAGTTGGCGGAGTTGGGCAGTTGGGCATGGGGGCTTGTCCTGGTGGGGACACGAGCTCCAGGGCGTGGGCAAGGCCCTGGTTTGGTTATTGTTGTTGGCTTTGCATCCCAATGAGGAAGGGGAAGATGGTCTCCGGTGCTGGAGGCTCCTGCATTGGCTTTGCTGTGGGCAGCTGATGGAGGGATGTGTTTCCCCATCAGGTGAGAAGGGCTGGCTCTGAGCTTTCCTCAGCTGGTGGCCTGGCATCTGTCACCCATCTGGACATGGGGTGAGGTGGGGATGGAGTGGGCGTACAGTCTGATGAGCAACTGGACATAGGAGAGGTTTTGGTTAAAGATCCCAGGGGAGGAAGGAAATCTCTTCTCGTCTTGCCTTCTCAAGCACTTTTCAGCCTCAGCCCGGTGCTGGGGGTTTAGGAACAAGGTCTGGGTGGGGCTGCATTTCCAGGTGATGCTTGTTCAGCATCCCAGCGTGCAGCAGCGATGCTGGGGGTGGTAGTGCACAGAGCTTCGTGGGTGCTGGTTGTGTCACTGGTGGTGTCACCTGCCAGGGATGTGGCCTAGATTTGAGTCCTGCTTGTGGTGTGATGGGTGTTACTGGTGACATAGAAATAAGGAGGGGCATTTGGGCTTGTGTTAGCCAACACTGGCAACTAGCTTGAGCAGAAGCCCCCCGGGGCAACCCCCCTGGCCCCTCGCAGTGTGGAGGGCAGGTGGGTGCCTGCAGCCACCAAGGGGGTCCCGGGGAAGGGGTGCCTTGCTTTTTGCATGCTGATGCAAACACCACGTTCAGAGGAGCTGGTTTGATGTGTACAAACAGATGGTGTCTGTGGATCTCTGAGCACTTCATGAGCAATTCTGGGTGCTCTCCACCCAGAGCTGCAAGGGCTGGCTGGGAAACTGAGGCATGGGAGCCACGTGGGATACCTGGGGTCTCTCCCGACTTACTTGCTGTACAGTCCTGTCTCTTGGCTTGTAGCCTTCTCCTGGGTGGTGACACCACGTGGGACATGACATCCATTTGAGTGTTTGGAGGAGGAAAGTGGATACTGAGCCTGGTGCTTCCAGGGATGTGGCGATGGGCGTCGCTTCTCTGTGGTGGAGAGGTGCAGGTTGGGACTGTGCTCAAGAGAAGGGCTGAGGAAAATGTGCCCAGGAATGTTTTGACTCCCTTGGCCTAACACAGACCTGGACGGCCTCGCTGGGGAGTGGAATCACCTCTGCCCGTGAAGGCGGGGTGTCTGGGTGTGCTGGTGGTGGGGTGATGCTTCTTGGTGGGCAGCAAGCGGGCTGCCTGCAGGTGGTGCAGCCATCGCACAGGATGCTGCTGGCTCTTCTGCATCTGCAAAGTGACTCTCCAGGGAGGGGTCCATGGCCAGGCAGGCTCGCTGCTGCAGGGAGAGCGGCTTGGGCGCAGCTCCTGGGCTGGGCAAAGGTGGTCACATCCCTGGTGGCATCTCTGGGGACAGTGTGGGACACGTGTCACCCCTGGTAGCAGCAAGAGGGGATGTCTCGGCCTCGCTGTGCAGCTGCAGTGCTGGGCTGAGTGCGCAGAAAGTGGCCGGGTGGCTGGGAAATGCCCATCGGCCGTCTTCTGGCCCAGGCCAAGAGGAAGCACTGGGCTGGGAGGGGGGTTTTGCTACGGACCTCTCCCTGCCCTCCCCGCTGCTCTGGGCGAGCTGACTGTAACCGAGCCAGTGCTGAGTCAGCGCTCGGCAATTACTCACTCGCGAAAGCCTCGCCAGCTCCTTTCGGAGCCCCGCTGCGCCGGGCCCCGTGCCAGGGAATCAGTTGTCCATGAAGGGCTGCTAGCGCCGTGCCGGCCGCCCTGCTGGGAGGTGCCCAGGTTCCCCGACACCACCGGTTACCCTCCAGGGTCTGCTTCTCCGTCATCACCCCCCTTGCATCCTGATGCTTGCTTCAGCAGGACGAAAGCCTTTCCAAGAAATGCCTGAGTACCCACCAGCTTTGCCCCAGCATGGCGTGGGCTCACCAGGCTTTCGGGTTGAATTCTGTTGTATGATGGGCACAGGAGAAACAATCTGCAGATTTTCATCCTGGACCAGTTTTGGGGAGGTTCAGGTCACTGGGGGTTCAGCTGAACCAGGTCATGGGCTCCTCTGTGCTGTTCAGCTCTTGCTTTTGCCATGCGGTGCTGGCAAAGCTGCTGCTCTTCAGCACCATGGTTGCGCCTCTTGCAAGAAACTCTTGCCTGTTTGATCTGCTGAATTATTGGCAAATTTCTTCAGCAAATAATCCTTGGCTGGCAAATGACTTGCAAACAGCTTGTGGGAGAGGGTTTGCGCTTGGCGGTTCATGCTGTGTCGGTTGCGTAAGGCGGGTGGTAAAGTCTGCACAGGGGACGTGCACGGGCAACCGGAGGGTTCAGGATCATCTTCGTGGACTAAAACTTTACTCTTGATTAATATGTGAGTGTCTGGACAGAGTCTATCGAGCTTGGGAGAATTAATGGTTGTTGTGATCATGTCGCGACTTAGCAAGAGGCAGTGGCTGTGATGGAGGGGGTGTTGTGAGCATCAGAGGGGTAGGGTAGCGCTCACCTCAGGATGTGCTGACCGGTTTGGGATGCATGGTGATGGACCAGAGGGGATGTCCATGTGAGTAGGACCCACCCCAGGATCCACCCCTGGTAGGCCCAGAGGGACCCAACAGCACGCTCGCTGGCCCTTGTCCCTGCAAGGGTCACGTGGGGCATTACTCTTCCTTTCTGGACTTATTTTTTCCCACATATCTGATGGGAGAGGCGCTTAATGCAGGTGGCATCATGGCCCCAGACACCATGTTGGAGTTTCCATGAGCAGTGGGACACCCTGGGCATGCTCTCCCTGGCAAGGGGCTATTGCTGGGAGAGGCCTCCTGGGACCCTGTGCAGGAATGGGTGGCACTGACTGGGGTTCAACTGGTGTTTGCTTCTTGTGTCAATAAATCCATATTTTTCATCTCGGTGGAAATCAACGCCCACCTAAAACTCCCTGATGCTAAAGCTTCCACTGGGGAACTAATAGTCACATTTGTAAACCCGCTCTCTTTATAACCTGTGGTTTCCAAATCATCATTGCTGCCTGAAAAAAACAGGCAGTTCTCCCCCAGCTAAAAATATTTTTCTCTGAAAATGTGCATAAAATAATACCTTCACTTGTTCTGAGGCAGAGCTGGGGAGGGGAACGTCTGTGTTTCCCCTGTGTCTTCGGGCTGCTCACCCTGCCCATGCATGAACCAGACCTGGCTGGGTGCTGAAGCTGGACTTGTGACCTGCTCGATGCAGTGTGTCCCAGACCAAAAAGGGGAAAACTGCTCAGAAATGGTCAGAAGGGGCAGTGGGACCTTGGCAATCTCTTAATCGGTGGTCCCAAGAGGGAGAGGTTGAAGGACCTGGGAGAGGTTGAAGGACCTTCAGCCATCAGCAACTGGAGCATCAGCTCTGTGCTCCCCAGGTGCCCTTAGCGTAATGAATAGAGAACGAGGAGCCTACACCAGCCCGCCTTGTCCTACACCGTATTTGAAGGAGCTCATGGAAAAACAAGGGTTAAAATACTTCTGAAAATATCCAGGTGGGTGTGTGCTTCACACACTCCAATGCCTGAGCATCATAGCACCGCGCTGGTTTTTTTTTTTATAGCAGTTGCAGCGGTAATACAATAACACGTTATGTGAGAGATGAAGTGGTGGGGGAACACTTCTAACAACGGGAAAAAATCCAAATGGAAATCAAAAGGCCCTTGTGAAGTTGTGCTGCTCAGCAGCTGGGGAAGCAGCCGCTGTAAAACCCCGATAAATACACTGGGGTCACTAAAAGGAAGAGCTGGCATCTGGGTTATTCGGAAGGTTTAATAACAGCCGCTACACCTGGATGCCTTTTGTGGAGCCCTTGGGCACTGTGGTTTTCATTAAGGGATTTTGTGGGGTGGAGCGTGGCCAAGGGAAGGCAGGAATGAATGATCGCCGGTGGTGCCTGCTGTGCCTTTAGCAAACCCAGAGCTGGTCCAGAGGGGTGCCAGCCCGTGCCAGCAGAGGAAAGTCCAGCTCTCCAAGCCTGGATGGCTGGCCCAAAAACCAAAGTCCTCTCCCTGCAAAGGCAAGTGGCAGTCATGAGCCTGGCCTGTCCCTCTGACCCCCTGGTGAAATCCTGTGCACACCCCATGCCCTGATTTTCAGCTGTGGCCGGGGTGAAGCAGGAGAGAGCGGTTCTTAGGAGGCTGCTTCCCTCTTTGCTGCGGGGTTGCAATGTGAGCATGGGGACGAGGAGCCCAGGTCATTGCTTGTTGTGGTGCTGCCTGGATTTTGGGATGACCGTCCCGGAAAGTGTCTGGTGCCCTTTTTGCAGTTCCTCTAAGCTCCCCTGTGGCAGAGGTGAGGATGCTTTGCTCTCTGGTATTTAGCGCACCTCGTGCAATCCAAATTCCGCATGTCTTAGCTGGTCTTCTTGGTCTTGGAGATCCAGAGATGGAGAGGGGGGGGATGTCCTTGAACAGGTGCTGGCAGAAGCTCAGTGCAGGAATATTCATGTGTTGCATCCCCTCATGGTTTGGGGTACCAACCCCCAGCAGCATGCTTGGTACCCCATACGTGTGTGAGAGCACGCACGCGTGTGCACGTGCACACCCAGGCTGGGAACAGGCTCTTCCTCTGGTGCTGACACCTGCGTTTTCCTAACTGAGGGAGGACAGCACAGCTCCAGGCGAAGAAGTTTGAGGGAGTGGATTTGAGGTTTGGAGAATCAGAGCACAAGTGCAGCATCCCAACAGGATTATTCTGTTGGAGCCTGTACCATTGCAAGCAGTGTTGTTCTATAGGATAAACCAGTAAAGAGACAAGCCCAAGTCCAGAAGCAGAGCAATGCTTTGATCACACCAGACAAGGCTTTTTTTTTTTTTTTTTTTCCCCTCCCTCTTCCCTTCTTTTCCTTTCATGAATGGTGCTGGTCTCCAACCTGATGTCTACCCCATCTCGCACCCCCTTCCCAGCTCTTTCCTTCCAGGACAATTAGTAAAGTGTTTGGTCTTTCGTTTGGATGAATAATTAATTCCCCAGCTTTGTGAATCATTCATGTGCCATATGCCATGGCGATGGGACGTGCCTGACATCGGCACCTCGTACAAAGGGCAGCACCGTCTCCCCGGCGAGGGGATGGAGCGGGTGATGAGGGCTGGGTGGTGGGGGGACATGGGGTGACCCCTGGGCAGGCAGACCCACGGCCCTGGTTTCGGGGGAGACAGGCATCCTGCCTTCCCCCAGTGCTGCATCCAGCCCCCGTGCTGCTCACGCTTCGCCCCGTCCTTCCCGGCGCCTCTTTCCCGGGGGTTGGTTTCCCACATCCACTGTGCTGGGGAGTGAGTCAGTCCCTCCCACACGGCTGCCGGTCCCCGGGGGCATCGCCTCCCCTCCCAGGCGCCCCTCTGCCCTCTGTGGTCCCCAGCCCTCCTTCCGCAGCCCTGACGCCCCTGCTCTGCATCACTGGGTGCAGAGCTCCCAGGCTGCGGTGAAGCCCTTGTCCTCCCAGGGGGATAAAGCCTTGGGCCAAGCTGCAAAAATCCCTGTGCACCATCTTTTTGCGCTGCCATGGACCTCGCTCCGGGAGAGGAGCTGTGGAGTAAAAGCCTGGCTCGAGGGAAGGGGAAAAGGGGTTGTTTTCCACCACATCCTCACATGGGGACATGGTGTCACCCAGGCTTGGCTAAACAACTCTGGGGTCTCAGACTTCTTCGTTGGCATGAATTCAGCCAACTCCGGCTGTGCTACGTGGTCACGTATGATGGAGGGCTGGCTCTCCAGCTTCCTGGCAATGACTTTAGGTTTCCACCAGGTCCCCTTTGTGCAAACACAGTTTCACCAATATCTCCTCCCCCTGCCAAATCCTGCATCTGCTGAGGGGCATCGCAGGGGCCGGAGACAGGAAGAAGGTGTGGTGTGGGAGATGCTCCATCATGTGCCAAATCCTGGGGGCTTCTCCTGTAAGAGGTGGCCTTGGGAGATCATTTTGTCCCCCAGATCAAAGGCTGGTAAAGGCAGATTTTGTGTTCACCTTCATCACACCTTGCAGGGAGTTATTGGTGCCCAGTTCAGGGCTTTCAAAGCTGCCAGGAAAGATGGATCAGCAGCTTTGCAGCAGTGCAATCCACTTGTGTCACGGTCCCAAAACCTAGAAAGAGCAAGTGAAGATGATGGAGGCTTTGAGGTTGCTCTGAACTGTGCCGAGGGCAGGACTTTGGGGCTGGTGCCCCTGTCTCCTGGCACCCCCAAAGCAGGAGCACTGCACTCTGCTGGGGCATCCTTGGGGTGGATGATCCGATCCCGCTGGCCCTGCCTCGAGCAGGTTTGGACCCAAGAGCCTAGAGTCCGTCCTTGCTACTTGGGATGCTGTCTGCGGAGGGGGGGGGTTGATTCACCAGCAGAAAAGGGCAAGAATGGGGTAAATTCATCAGGTAACTTACTTTCCGTGAGCCGTTTGACCAGTGTATTAATTATGAAGTAGGCTCCCTCGTAGAGTCAGGTGGCAGTGCAGGCCTTGAGGGGCCTTTCCACTTAATTATAAATATTAATTTGCACGTCAGCCAGCCAGCCAGCACCCTCCCTGCCCCAGATTTTGAGCTGAGATTAGTCTGTCTCTGCCGATCCCTGCCTCCACCCAGCACACCCCAGAGCTGCCCTTTGCTGGGACGGCTTGTCTGCATGTGCCTCTGCAGCGGTCCCTGATGGAAATGGTCAAGGGATGCTCAGTTTGGGGTGGGGAGATGAATCGAGGGTTGACCTGATCATTTGGGGGTTCAGCTTCTGCTTGGGGTCCCTGGTGCGAAGCCCTCTGCCAGCGTGCCCGGAGCTGTGTGCGCCATCCCCAAGGGCTGCCGGTGCCGCTCCCAATGGGACGATGGGGGTGGGAGTGGGCGCGATGTGCGGCCCCTGGCATGGGCAGCGGAGGCACAGTGGGTGCCGTAGTGTGTGGGAGTGCCCGAATTTCTGGCTGGCTCTGTGGTAGTAAAAGGGCTTTGCATGGGCAGGGTCATCGAGCATTGCTTGTGATTTATTCTGCTAAGTCCCAAAGAGTAGGGACTCATTTAAAATGTGATCATTCTTCCCTGCCCTGCCCCGGGAAAAGAAATCCATAGGTGCAGGTCTTCATCTGGAGGCGAGGGCGTGCGTTTTGCTCAGCTGCTGTGAGCTGGAGCGGTGCCCGAGGGCTGAGCATTGCTCTGCCAGCAGCCAGCCCCAAAGCCTGCAGGTGCGGCGGGCCCAGCGGGAGCTCACCCTTCACTCCGCAGCCTGTAAATAAATAAAATAAAATAATCGTCCTGATTGCAAACACAAAGCATCGGAATTCCCCCACCCCCCCAAAAAAAACATGTTTTTGTCTGCTGGTGATTGCTCACTATTCAATTATACTTTGGGGATTAGCATATATTTCCCATCCTGCCTCCTCTCATTTGCATTCTTCCAATAGCTCCTCTCTGCTCTTTTCTCCACCTGAAGTCTCTTCCCCCTTTCCTCTGAAGAAGTAAAACTAACCCCTTTGCCTGGGTGACCTATAAAAACGCCTTCACTTTTTTTTTTTCTTCTTCTTCTTCTTTTTTTCTCCAGTACATATGATGAAAAGCATGAGATCACTGGGATTTTTATAGCCCAATCTGGCAGCTTTTTCAAATAACTTGGATGGTGAGATGTAATTTTAGTTTGGGTCCTTGCCTAAAAATAAAGAATAATTATTAGCACATCAGACGTGGATATTGTAAGTGTTCGAAAAGAGTTTAAATTGTTCTACAGATACCAGAGCTGCTGCCCTGTGTCAACACACCGGTCTGTCACAGCCCCAGTCCCATCTCTGCGCCGTGTGTCCTGAGGTGCTACAAGAAACCTTAACATGTGCCAATAAATAAATCAGAAATGGGTCGTGCTGGGTGACATGGGTGGCTGTCTGCAAAAAAGAAAAAAAAGAAAGAAAAAAGGCTTGCTTAGAAGGTTAATAAGCAATTAACAGGTGAGATGAACTCCAAAGCAGGAGGGTGTGTTTTGAGGGTTGTATTTATTATTAGCGGTAACGTGGTGATGATATCTGTGTGTACTAGCGAAGCCTGACTGCTGGGGAGAGGCGATGATGCCTGTTACTTAGAGCCGCAAAGTCTTGGGGAAAGGCAGGCAGAAGCCAGGCTCGCGTGTCTGGAAGCTTTCTTAGCTTTTTCCAGCCATCTCAATTAGTCTCAAAATGGCCCAGGGCTGCCCAGACCCTGCTTGGGGGTGCCTCAGTGCTCTGGGATGGATGGGTTTGCCAGGAGCAGCTCCAGCAGCTCCCAGTGCATCTGCCCTCGCTGGCAGCTGCGTCCGTGGCTGCGAAAGGATGTGCAGGCACCTATTTCGTAGCGGTGGGTCATCCTTCTGTCGTCGGTTGGAAGGCACGTCTGCAGTGCCACCACCTCGCTCTGGTGATCTGTCCAAACCCCCTTTTGAAAGAGCTCGTGATGTCCCTTGTCCCTCAGTGGGGACAAGGAGCATGTCACCTTGCCACAGAGGAGTCCCATTCTTAGCAGCTAATTTAGAGCGCTGGGAAGTAGTGCCCTGAAATCGCCTGAACCTTGCCTGAAGGCTCAGCGCGACGGCTCCCGAGCCCTTCAAACGAATCTGGGTTAGCAGAGGACTCCGCAGCCAGGGCGCTCTGCTCCCCTCCGGACCAGCGCTGTCTCAGGTGATGGTCCTGCCTCCCCAGCCCGGGGAGGAGATGTGTGGTGGGGCTGGGAGTGGCGATGGCTCCAGCTCCATCACTCCACCTGGCTGTACGGGCCCGTGGTGGTGGGAGAGGGCTGTTGATCCCCCTCTGCTGCCAGGAGCCTTCCAGCTGGGCTTTTCATGGCGCCAGGCTTCCATGGGCAAGCCCTTGGGAGAAGGGCTGGAGCCCGTGTCCCGCCCAGGAGCATCCCTGGCCTCCTGGAGATGCTCGTCCCCGGCTGCTGTCAGCGTAGGGGCTGCAAACGGCTTTTCTCCATCCCTTTAGGTGGCTGGTTGGACACCAGGCATTGGGACATGAGGAGCAAAAGCTGAAGGAGGGTCTTGGGGTCTCTGGCACGGCGTTGGGTACAGCGTGTCCTCTATGCCGGCGTTTTGGGGAGTTCTCTGCTACCCTGCCCTTACTGGCAGGTTGCATGAAAGAGATGAAAGTGCCCGTGTTCTTCTCTCTCCCACGTGCTGCTGAGTGGACGTGCTTTATCATACTTATTGATTTTGATCTTACAACCAATTTAATAACGCAGCTCTCCCCAGCCTCTGGGTGCTCCTGACTTAATTAAGTCCCTTTTCTGCTCTCCCGTCAGCCCCGTGGGTAGCGGGGGCTGGGCATGGGCTGGGGCGTGGGTGAAAGGGAAAGTGCCATCAAGGGTAAAAGGCCCCTATATATATCGGGGATAAGCAGCCTGATGTGCTGGGAGTTGTGGGCGATGCTGGGGCGATGCATCCCGCCTGCTGCTGAGACTGGGTTTTGCAGCTGACCCCTTGTGCTGGGGGAAAGGAGGAAAGAGGAGGCTGAGAAAAGGAGTTGAACCAACCTGGTTTGCTGATATGAGAGCGTTTAGGCTGCCGGGGTATCCTAGGAAACCCAACCGCCTTTCTGGAGGGGCAGGTTGGTACCTGCCGTACCTCGGGGAGAGGGGGAGAGAAAGAGTGCTAATTGCTCAGCGCGCCAGAGAGCTGCTCTGGCCTGTAATTAGATGAATTAGTGGAACAATGACCCAATTTCCCTCAGTTTTTGGATTGCTGCAAACAGCCCCGAGGTTGCTGCCTCCTTCTGTCCCGCTCTCCTCCCCATCCCCTCCTCTCCCATCCCTTGCTCCTCCACTGCAGCCCTCCCTCCTCCTCCTCATCCAGCACCCCAGGGACCGAGCCCGGATGGGAGAGGAGGCTACGAGCTCCGGCACCCATCTATGCTCCTGCAGCTCTGCCAGCATCCCTGAGCTGCAGCATCTCCGCCCCCCCAGCAGGTACAGGGCCCCCAAGTATTTCCACTGCTGGACTCAGTGTGCACCAGCTCCCTTCTGCCCCAGTTTGTTTTCCAGAGATGGGCTTCAAAAAAATCTTTGTGTTTTAAAAGAAAACCTCTGGAGTCCTCCCTGTGCCTGCCGGTTGCCTTCCAAGGTCATCAAACTTTCATTACTATAGATTTTTGAATGCATGTGAGGTTCTCAGCTCCTTCTCAGCAATCCCAGAGGTGGGACTCTAAGGAAGCTTCGTGTGTGGAAAAAGCCGGAGGAGCCGATGGCTGGAGGTGCTGCCGGGGGAGCATGAGGGGAGGGACCCCCACCTCTGGGGCACCATCTCTGGTCCATGTGCCGCCTGCCTGGAAGGGAGTTTGAACCTGCGCAGCTGTGACGAGCGCTACATCTGCAGCGTTGACTGCGTGGCAAGGGTGATGACCGGCACTGCGGCATTCACGGGGGGGATGCCAGGGCTGGGTGGCCCCTGGGTGGCTTTGGCTGGCCAGACTAGCCCATGAGCTTTGGTGCCAGCATCAAATGGGCCTTGATGGAATGTGGGCTTTGGGAGGTGTGGAATCTCTGTATCTGCCCAGGGACATGGTGCTCCTCACGGCTTCCACCAGCCTGGCCTGAGAACATGGCCCTTGGCACCGGGGCGGCCGAGGGCTCTGCCTGGGGTAACTCTGCTCTCTCCCTGTCTGCCCGCAGCATCCTCGCCACCGCTGGGACCCACTTCAACACCCACGTGGACCTGCGGACGCTGCGGGCCGTGCGCGTGCTCAGACCTCTGAAGCTTGTCTCGGGCATTCCCAGTAAGTTGCATGCTCCTGGCCCTCCTTCTGGGGTGTCAGCATCTGTCCCTGGTGTCCTTCAGGGAGAGAGGGGTCCTCGTGCCACCTGAGAGATGTGGGGTGAAATCAGGGGAGAGGGGGACAAACCTCCCCCTGGAGTGGGAACTCGAGGATGGCAGCATTTGGTGTCCCCAGGTGGCATTTCCCCCCACCCAGTTTGCTCTGTGCTGGCACGAGGCTGGGCTCGGTGGCTTGCTGGGGCCTGCTGGTGGCTCCGCTTCCCTGGCCAGAAGGCAGTGGGTGGATCCTTTCAGGACTGAGGTTTATTCAGGGGAGATTCGGGGTTTTTTTGCAAGATTTCATCTGCTGGCATGGGAATAAATAAAGAAACTAGGCTGCTGCTGGCACCAGTCCTCCTGTCCCTCCTGCCCTGGGCACCGGCTGGGCACTGTGCTGGATCCGTGCCTTGGGGGCAGAGCAGCACGGGCCATGTCCCACTATGTCCAAGTGGGACAAGGACAGGCAGGACACCAGAGAGGGGACCAGATCCAAAACCTAGTCCTCCTTGGCTCCTTGCTCTGCAGCCTGGCCCTCCCTGCTTCCCCCTGGGATGGTGCTTTCCTCCATGGTCCTCAGCTGCCCAAAAAGGGGTCCTCCAGGCTGTGCTGGCCTCTGGCATCTCTCTGATGATTGTCCATCCTCTCTGCTCACTGCTCTCCTCTTGCCAGAGGTGGGATGGACGTGCCCCAGGGCAGGGGTTTGCATCACCATGCTGAGCTGTGCTCTTTCTTTCCCCTCCCAGGCCTGCAGATTGTGCTGAAGTCCATCATGAAGGCCATGGTGCCTCTCCTCCAGATTGGCTTGCTGCTCTTTTTCGCTATCCTCATGTTTGCCATCATCGGCCTGGAGTTTTACAGCGGGAAGTTGCACCGAGCCTGCTACACAAACAATTCAGGTGGGCAGAAGGGCTCTGCACCCGCGCCGCATTCCACAGCTGGAAAACAGCTGGGGCAAGAGCATGTGGGTAGTGTGGGAAACCCAGGGCGCGGAAATCCTGCATTTTGCTTTATGCACACCAGGCATCACCCAGTTGTGTTCAGGATGTCCCAGTTTCTTACTGGGGGAAGTTTGTGTGCAGCCAGGGCTAATCCCAGTGAGATCCCCTGCTCTGCCCCAAGCCTGTCTGTGTTCAGGCTCTTCGCCTTGCCGGTCCCCTCTCTTACCTCTGCCTCTTTTGGCTCTCTGTTGTGTGCTCACAGGTGAGCTAGAGGAGCTGGACCCCCCCCATCCATGCGGGGTGCAGGGTTGCCCCCCAGGCTACGAGTGCCGTGAGTGGATTGGTCCCAACGACGGGATCACGCAGTTCGACAACATCCTTTTTGCTGTGTTGACCGTCTTCCAGTGCATCACCATGGAAGGGTGGACCACAGTCCTATACAATGTGAGTAATGCTGCTCTGGGGTCTCTTTGGGCAGCTGGGGACGTGGGGATGGGGAACCAGAGACAGTATTTCTGTGTCCTGGAAACCTGTGAGATGCTGAGTTTCCTTCGTGGTGGAGATGGGGGTTAGTCCTACACATTTGGGCAGGAGATGGGGAATAAAGTGGCGTGTGTTATGTGTCTCTAGGCAAGGGGAGCTCTAAGGGCTTTGGCCCCCATCTCTGGGCTGGTTGTGCAACCCCTTGCAGAGAGCAAAACCTTGTGGGCATGGGCTACAGCAAGCCTCCTGCTCGAGGGCTGTCCCTGGGGAGCAGGGAGGCATCCTTCCTTCCCTCCTCCTCTTCCTCCTGTGCTCTCCGGGGCAGCTCTGTAAGCGTGGATGTGGTTTCTGGGCACTGTGCATCTGCTCTCCCTGCAGACCAGGCGGTGGATCTGCCTCCCTCCCTGCAGCAGCCTTGGGAAGCCCCGGAGCTGGGCTTGGACCCCCTCCCTGGGGCAGAGGCAGCGATAGGGAGCTGAGACCTTTGATATTGGTGCTGCAAATGTCTGGCGGTGCTCATGAAGCTGGGCTGGGTGCCTGTGGTTTGCAGCCGCTTGAAGTTGCCGATGCCTGAGCCCTTGGGGCAGGAACAACTTGGGGGCAAAGCTGGAAGCAGGAAAAAAAGCTACAGGCGGTTACAAAGTGCGATGTTGTTGTGGGTGATGGGCTGCGTGCATACATTTTACTTTATGGGCTAGAAGCAACCATGTCCGTTCTGTTCCCAGCCTAATTTCAGCATCAATTTCAGAAACATTGCACCAGGAATGTTTTGAAACCCTGGTTCCCATAATGCCTGGAGATTTGCAGAGTGGCATTGCTCTGCGGGAGGCAAATTGCGTGGCTTGTGATGGGGAAACGTGCTTCGATAGTTACTTTGTCATGAGCAGAAAGGCTGGTTTTTAACCCCAGGCGAAGGCACCGCGCTGCCAGCATTGGGGTCCCCGTCCTGCTCAGTCCATCCCGGGGTCCTTCTAGGCATGCAAGATGGCACGTGTGGGCAGACAGGCCATGAAACCCAGACTGGGGTAGAAAGGGGAGAGTTCATGGTAAGGGGTGGTCCTTGCCACGAGGATTTGGTTTTCCTCTTCTTAAAGGAGATGGCGGTATCTGGAGCTTGCTGCTTTGGTGGGGGAATTAGGCAGGATTGAACCACCTGCGAGTCCAGACTGAAAAAAGACCATTTCTTGGCTGCTTCCGGCGTATGAATGAGATCAGAGACTTGACTATGGTGCCTATTGCCCAGGCATAATTGAGTATAGCGTGAAAGGTGAATTTTCCTGCCTGGTGATGAGGTTCCCCTGCCTGTAGCGCAGCTGGGCAGCCGCTGCCTGCTGACACCGCTGTGCCGCAGCCCGTGTGTGCCCGGCGCTGCCCCTGCCTGGCACCAGCACCCTGCCCTGCACCTTGTTTCTTGCATTAATGACCAGCTCTCTGCAAAAGCTTGGGGCTGCTTCCACCGGCGCTCCCCATGCCCCCTCCTTCAGCCCCTGCAGCAATGGGCAGCAGCGCTCCCCGTGCTAGAGCCCCGGCTGCGGCGTGTGAGGAGCCGGTGAGCTACATGGACGGGCAATTTATGGTCTGATTGACCCCGTGGGTTTGTACTGGCAGGCTCCGAGAAAGTCTTGTCTCCTGCCGGTTAGGGTGTCCTTACTGGGAAGGCTGGAGCTGATATCTGGGATTTGCTGATCCACCATCTGGGTCTTACTGGGGGGGGTAAGAGTGGGAGATGCTGCTGGCAGCACTGATAACCATGCTCTGCAGGACCTACCCCGCGGGATCCCCTGTTTACCACCACAGTTGCTAAATTGGGGGCTCGCTAGGACACAGCCCCAGTATCCGAATGCTCTTCCCAGCACCAGTTGCAATGCCAGGCAGGCGTGCTGTGTCACGGTGTCCCTGATGGCTGGGACCGTAAGGTGCCTCCCTTTCCAGCTCCTCTGCAAAGAACCAGCTATTACTTACCTATAATGGAAAGGATTAGGGACCATCCTTGGCTTTTAATTGAATGAGGACTGGGGCCTTGGTATTAGTAAAATGCTGCTGATTCACTCTGGGAGGTGGCGAGGGACGGACACTGTTCCCAGCACTGTCAGGCTGTGCCTCCCGCCCTCCCCGGGAACAGGGGCTGTCTCGCAGGGTGCCTCTAGGTTGTGAAGGCTATGGGTGCTCGGTCCTTTTGCAGCTTGGGGACAGCAAAATGGGCTTCTGCCTTTTTTTTTTTTTTTTTTTTTTTTTTTCAATAGAAGAATGAGGCATACACTTGGAGGATGCGGTCCCTGGGGGATGCTGGAGGAGGGCTGGGCAGGGGTAGAAAACCACTGGGATGCTCTACTGTCACCTGCATCACTCGGAGCAGCAAACCAGAGCAGGCTCCCACTGCTAACCAGAATGGACCTTGCCCAGCACACGCCCCAGGTTTGGGGGGATCGGCGGGGGACTCTCTGCTTTTCCACCAGCGTAAAGCAGTGGGAGGCCGTGTCCTTTCAGGTTAACGCCGCAGAGGAGAGGGAGATTGCAGGAAAACCACTTTAGCAGTCTCTCAAAAAAATTGCTTACTATAGAATTCCCCTGTGTAACTGTTTCGTGATTTTAAGATCCATTTTTCCACAATTTTACTGGGACTAGAAGTATGGCTCCTGGCATTGGTAGACAGCATCACGAAAAGCTATTTGGCCCTGTGGTACTTTCCACGTGTGTTATTTCATGGGTGTGTTTGCCTTTTTGCTTTGTTTTCAAACAAACGTCTTGCTAGGTAGAAATCACAGTATGGAGTAAAAAAAAAAAAAAAAAGCCTCAAATTGTGGGGAGGTTATGGCACTTCCATCTCCCATCTCTGGGAGCCTGAAGGACTTTAACTTCTTTTAGAGGGCAGTTTCAGCTTTGTGGTTCCTCTGGCTGTCTCTGTGGTCCAACAAAGGGGCTAAGGAGTATTTTGCTTTTCTTCTTACTCTGGAGCAGATGCCCCTTCCCTGGGCTGGCTCGAGACCAAACCTGATTTCTGGAGGGACTGGAGGGAAAAGTAATGCTGGCAAAGAGGCTCGCTGTCCTACTTCCCTGTGCCAGCACGCTGGCAGAGGTGGAGCAGGGGCCAGGCTGCAGATTTATCATTTAAGAGCGATGCTGGGGTCGGGGAGGGGGTGGCTGGGCTGTCGAGGGGCTGCCGGTGTGTGCCACAGGGCTGGCTGGGCACTGAGCAGGCTCTCGGTAGTGCTGGTGGCTTCAGATGCTCAGCCCGGCTCCCCCGGTCCCGGAGAGCAAACAGGAGAGGAGTTTGAAATCGTTATTTCCTCCGAAACACCGCCTCAAGACAACTGTATTTATTCACTAAGATTGTTTATTTGCTTTCCCGTTTGGAAGCACTCAGCCGCTGTGTTTGCAGGTAGTGAGGAGGAGCCTGGCTTGCCAGGAGCTGCCACTCTCCTCTTCCCCCACGCTGCTGGGAGCTGAGATGGGAGGAAAAACACCCGTGGCAAGCATGTGCTGGGGCCGTGGGCTGGCCTGGTGGGCTTTGCAGGGAGAGGAACCAGCCCTGCCTGTCCCGGCAGGGTCCCTTGCCCAGAGCACTGCTCTGTGCTCTCCAGTAACACCGGCCACACAGCACAGGACGGCAGCCCCCCGTCGGGCATTAGCATTAGGGTAGTGCAGGACAAACGGCAACACGAGTGCATGGAGGAAGCTGCTGTCCATAGCTGTGGGAGCAACGCGACCGTGGGCAGATGCAGGCAGGGGAGCCAGGGCTGCCTGCTCCTCCTGCAGCATTGCTCTGGGGGTCCGAGGCTGCTGCGAGGTGCAAGCGGTTGCCGTTGTGAGCGGTTGCTGAGGTTGCATGTAGTTGCAAGGGGTCACGGGTACAAGCATGGGCACCTGTCTGGCTGTGGCCCCGGGCACCCTCCGCTTGCACTAGGAGAGGCTCCAAGCGCTTCATGGGTGCAGCAGGGCTGGTGCAGAGAACCAGAGCCTGCCGCGTCGGGAAAGCCTCTTTCCCTGCATGGATCTGGCCGCCAGGTTGAACTCCTGAGCCTAACGTTGTGGCCCCAGTACATTCCTGAGGGTCAGAGCAACCTGCAGACAGGCGGGAGTGCCTGCACCGCGGGGGTAACCAAACTGCAGCCGGGCCATGCAGAGAGCCGACTTGACTTTGCACGGGGGCCACGGCTATTGGCAACACTGGGTAATGGCATTTGCTTCCTAAGCACAGGTGTTACAGCAGCACTGGAAGAGCATCCATGCTGCTAATTAAAAAGGCATGGCAAGGCCTAATGGGAGCTAGCTGGTCACAGTTGCTTGCTATAAGCCCAAAAGGCCTCTCGTGGTGCAATGGATTGGGACTATAGGGAAGCAGGGAGGGCAAAAAGGCACAGGGAGCCTTAGAAGATGCCGGGGCGGAGTGCTGGGAGCCTTCTGGGTGCTTTTGCAGCAGGAGGAGAGTGTTTGCTGGGGGAAGGAGACCCAAGTGCTTGGCAGCTTCCAAAATACCTACCAAAATGCGGTGGTCGTGGGCAGATCTGTGTGCCATAGCCTCGGGGGAGATGGGGCAAAGCCCCGTGCAAAGCTGCACAGCCGCCTGTGAGCAGCCGGGCAGTTGCAAACCCGCTCGTGAGGTGCGAGGCACGAGCCCCCCCCACAGAGCCCGGCAGCTCCGACTCCGTGAGAGTGGCTGCGAGCGGTGGGCTGCCGCGAGGACGGGGGTTTGCAGCCAGCGCGACTCAGCGGCCACCTCCCTCCAGCCCGGCCGGGGGGGCGCGGGGGGAGCCCACCATGCGGGAGCGCTGGAGCCGCCCCGCTCTTTGGGATTGCCTCTAAATGCGGGGGCCTCGCCACGCGCGAGACGAATCTCACCATGTGCGCAGGTCGGGGTTTCACGCCGCTGGGTGCGGGGCAGGGTTTTCAAAAGTTGGCTTGGGCTGGTGTTGACTGTGAAGCAGCAAACCTGAGGCCTTCTGCTGGAGCCTGGCTTTTGGACGCGGTGAAACATCCATCCTTTCTGAAGCGAGGGCTGTTCAGGCAGCCCTGATTTGGGGCGCTGGGAAGGGGAGGTGTGTTAAATCACTGGCTATGCTGGAGCACACGGATCGGAGATGGGTGCAAGTCTCGTCTGCCCCGCTCCTTGCTAGGTCCCCAGCTGCACAAGTCGAGTGGCATTGGAGGGGCTCAGAGGATGACTCTGTTTCAAAGCAGTTACTTTTCCATGTGTGTGTGTACAAAATTGCTCGTCACTTGTTGGCAGAAACTCCTGGGGTGTGATGGTTGTCCCTTGGGATGCTCAGCACTCAGCTGCTCTCCCTGAAGCACCTCTGTGTGAACGGTGTGAGCGAGACCTGAGCATCGTGCAGGTCTGGGTGTGTTTCTCCTTTTGCCTTTTGGAGATCGAGGGCAGTGCCTGGCTTTATGTGGGGCAGCCAGGGGCCAGTGAAATTAGTGACTTGGCCAGAGAGGAGTTTGCTCCTGTTGGGTTTTGCTCAGACCCAAGAGGAGCTGGGAAACCTCCCTGAGCCTCAGTGCTTCCAGGGGCTGCTGCAGCTCCTTTGGACATCGGTGCCTGTCCCCTGGGGTCCCTGGTCCCAAGGTGAGAGCTGCAGCGGTGCCACCCATATGCTGAGGGTTGTAGGGACTTTGCAGCGAGGGCCAGTGGTGCAAAGACACCCCCAAAACAGCACCTGCCCTGCCACCATGGTGGTGGGCAGAGCACTGGAGGAGCTCAGTACAGCAGTGGTCCCGCAGCCAGGGGCTGAGCCTGCCCTGCTGCTCCTTCGGGCACTGCGGACGGTGAAGCTGGGAGTGTGATGGGTAATGGTGGCTCCCAGCAAGGAGCAGTGAGGGCTAGAGATGATCTCTGGGGTGAGGAGGAGGATGAGGAGGGAGAGAGGCTGGAGAGTGGAGGAGATGGGATGGCGGAAGAGTGAAGCTACATGGCTTTTTAGCCTCTGTGCCCTGGGACATCACCAGGCTCTCAAGCTGGAACGCTTGCAAAGGGGAAAGGAGTCCCTTCTGGTGTGTTTTAAATTAAAACGCAACACAAAAAAATATCCTATCGAGGAGGTATGAAAATTTAATCAACACCCAGTGCTCTTAGCAGCTCGGTAGCAAGCACAGATCTTAATGCTTCTGCAGCTATTCCTGGCGGCTCCCAGCCATGCGGGCAAAGCGGGATGTGCTGTGTGCTTGGGGGGGACGGGGGCTGCCAAAAAGTCCCTGGCACTTGTGGCACTGCAGGACAGAGCCCATTCCTGCTTCTTCCTCTGAAACGTTAAGCGTTGAGTGTTTTAAATGCAATTAAGTTAGCAAGAACTTCAGAGAGGAGACTTCAAATTCCACCCTGGAGGTTTAAAACCTTCCTAACTTAATGAAACAAGCTGGTTTTCCCCAAATGGCTCCTGTCGGTGCCTGAGCCGGCAGCTTGCGTGCTGCCAGCCGTGGGTGCTGGAGCCCAGCCCTGATGGGCACGTGTGCGGCAGCCGGTCTGCTTTACCCTCTTCTCCCTTTGGAAGAAACTACTCTTTCTCCGCGCTCAGCAAAGCCAGACCGTCGCCAGCTTGCCAAATGTTCCTTCCTTTTATTTATTTTTTTTTAAATTTTTTTTTCCCCTTTTCCCTCTGTGCGTGTGCTGAAATGACACAGCAAGAAACAAACTGTGTCTGATGGATCTCCAGCTTTGCAGGCGTGTTCTGTCAAAAGCTCCCTGCCCACACCCTCCTCCCTGCCCGCGCGGGAAAGTCTCGCTCCTAGACCGTCCGCCGGCAGGAGTGGAGGAGCCGAGGGGCTGGCGGAGGCACCGGTGCTCTGGCGCTGCCCAACAACTCCAGGCTCAAGGAGAGGAGGTAGCAGGGGGTCTCAGCCTGGCCCCCGCCTCTCATCTTCGTTAAGTCCAGGGTCTCTAATTTCATTAGCCGGTTTGGTGCTGGAAACCGTGCCGGCACAGCTTTGCAAAGCTGTTTCCATGCCTCTGTGTTGGTGCACGTGCCGCTGTGCATCAGGGCTGGACCCGGGGGTATTGGGGTGATTTGGGGCCCTTGAGAAAGGTTGTGCCTGGGTCTGTTGTCCCAGAGCATCGCAGCTGGGGATGTTCCTGCATTTAGGACACGTATTGCAGGGCCTGAGCTGCCTCTCTGGGCTTGCAGCGTGCTTGAAACAAAGCAGGGATCTGGCCTGGCAATCACCAAGCCCCACTGGAAAAAAACAACCCAGAGCTGATCCCACGAAGGCCGTGCCCCACTGCAGCGTGCAGGCTCCAGGTCCAGCAGGAGAGGCAGCAGCGCTGGCACGTGTCCGAGCCCGACACTGAGGATCCGCGCTGGGAACGCCGGTGCTGCCTTAACCAAGCGCTGGGTTTAATGAAGGCTGCGAAGCTTTGGAAATACTCTGTCGGGAAAAGTTCATCCTGCCTGGGGGGCAGTTAAGAGGGTGCTATCATCCGGGGTTGGGGAAGGTGCAAGAGAGGTCTGGGCAGGGGGAGGGAGGGGGTCCGGGACCAGAGGTGGGAGCAGCTGGGAGGTCACAGCGAGGGATGCCTTGGGGGTGAGGAGGAGGAGGCGGTGGCACACATGGGGTCAGGGTCTGTGGATTGATGCTGGGGCATCTGGGTGTGATTTCTCAGTGGATCAGAGAACAGAGCAATAATTGGTCTCTGTGCCCGTATAAAATGTTTTGAAAACACTTCATTTTTAGTAATGCTTTTAGCGAGGCTTTTTTTGCATTCCATTTAGAAAACAGAAAAATGAAATATTGGGCATGTTTTTTCCCATTTCCCAACTCCTTCCCCTTTCCCCCCCCACACATGCACAAGGGTGCCCACATGCTGCGGGCTTTGCTGAGCTTTCAGGGCCCCTTTGCCGGGACTCCCTGCCACCTGCCCCTGGCACCCCTGAGCACCCCAGAGCCAGTGAAAGGTGTCAGGCAGGATGTGCCCACCCTGCCTGGAGCCCCCAGCCCATGGCCAGGGCAGGATGTGTCCCGCCACGGGCCAGCCCCGGCCCTGCAAAGGAAATGTACCAATTTCCTCATTAACCTGATTTGGAAAAGCAAAGCATTTTCATTCAGTTCTTGTCCAGCAGCGGGGTCGCTGATGGATACCAGGCAGGGCTGGCGGGGAGTGAAGCATGGCCCTGCATGCAGGAGATGAAATTACCGCTATTAAAGGGAAGAAAGAGATCTGTTACTGCACTGGGAGAGCAGCAGCGGGTGTCAAGGTCTTGAGGAGACCGGTTAGGCCAGGGAATCTGCTATAAGGTGTTTTTTAATTTTTTTTTTTCCCCTTTTTGTTGGGGTGTGGAGATATTGAGGTGGTTCCTGCTGGCCTGCGTGTGTTTCTCAGCTGGATGCAGCTTGGGTTTGCGCGGAGGATCGGGTTGGGCGGCCATGGAGGTGATGCTGGGGGGATGGCATCAGCCATGGTGGGGGCACGGTGCATGTCACCACCAGGCAAAGCCCATCGGGAGTTGCCAAGCTGAGGATTTTGGCACACAAATCATGTGAGCTGTTGTGTTTTCACATCCACTGTCCCAGGAGGTCTGCTCTGCCCCCCGTGCCGGGGAAGGCAGGCACAGCATCCAGGGCAAAGCCTCCTGAGATCCTGGCTTTCCCCATCATCCCCAACCTCCTTGCTAGGATTGCAGATGGGAGGATGGGCAGAACTCTCCTGCCCGGCTGTGGTGGTTGGGGTGGTTTGGTCACCCCATCCCTGCCCGTTAAAGCCAGCCTGCAATGCAGGCAAAGCCGTGGGTCCCCATGAGAGCTCTCTGTGGGGTGGGAGATCCCTGGCAGAGGACCACAGTCCCCTGTGGTCCCACATCCCTGCAGGATGGGGCCACCCGTGCCTCTGGAGGTCCTGTAGATTTGCCCCCCACCCCGTGGCACAGCACTGTCGTATCCCCTGAGCATGTCATGGCCAGTTGGTTACAGTAATGAATGTATATTTCCCCAATCTAATTATGTGCTGTTTCGGTCCGGATTCAAACAGAAACTGCAGAGGCAGATGGATTTTGAGAGGGGACTTGACTGCCTATGGGGCGTCAGCGTGGGCAGTTGATGTTGGCCAAGCCGGTCATGGAGGTCTCCAGGATGCTTCTCCTGCTGGGGGGAAGGGGCAGAAAGCTCCCCTCCTCTCTATGCAAAGCCTGAAGTGGGAGCCCAGCCCTGGTACTAGACACCGGAGAATCAACGAGGGTGGATCTCTGTCTGAATGAAGTCTAGCAGCTCCCTGCACCCTGCTGCTCCCCAAGTGAGTTGGGTGCCCACAGCCTTGGTCCCCAGTGCCCCTCCCCAAGCTGCTGGGCAATGAGCAGCCATTAAAGGCTCCCTGCACAGGCAGAGCATGCTCTCTGTTTATTTTTAGATAGGGGAGACTGAATTTGGGGTTGGGTTTTTTTGTTGTTTTTTCCTCCCTTCCCCTATAACAAAGAAATCCTGAAGTTTCCCATGCGAGCATAGCCCGAGGGAGGGTATGTGTGGGCTGCGAGCTTGTGCTTTGCATTTGACTCGGGTACACATTTAAGATTTCTTTAGATTTCTGGCCCCCCAAGTGAGACCTGCTTTTGCAGCTCCCTGAGCCTTTTCCCGCCCTTTGGAAAAAAAACCAACCCCAAAACACAAGAATAACCCCGTGCTGGGGGTTGAGAAGCAGGCACCGGTGGGAGCTCCTTTGCCAGAGGGGCAGCCATGGTGCCGGCTCCGTTACCCCACGAGGGTCCTGCTCCCACGCCTTGGTGGTGTCATTTATAGGCTTGGAGGCTTTGCTGGCAGTGGGATGGGTTGTGTCCAAGATGTGAGCGTGGTGGTTCAGGTCCAGCTGGGAGTCTCCACCGATGCCTTGGCATGAGAAACACCCTTGGGAGTGTAGTCCCTGCCGTGTCTCCCTAGTCTTCACCAACAGGCTCGTGTTGGTTGTGTTGGTGTCTTGGGTATGCCTGGAGGCAGTATCAAATGTGTTTCTAGGTCTGGTGGAGAGCTTGGGTGGTGGTGGTTTAGGCTGGAGGGGTGCATAACAAAAAGGTGGTTGTCTTAAAGGGAAGGGAAGAAGCAGCAAAGATCAGCCATCAGGCAGCTCCTCTGTTTCCTAAAGGGCTTGGGTGAACGATGGGACCTGGTCTGCAGCACAGGGAGTCGAGCATTGCTGTGAGACTGGGGCAAGAGCAAGGGATTTTTTCATTAAAGGAGTTACCTCACTCATGCAATTTGGGGATTAAACTCCTTCTGTCTACCCTGACTTCTGCACATGACGACCTGACCTGACCTTCAGCAAACGGGAAAAAACCTGTGGCAAGGCGCAGTGGACCAAGGTGATGAATCATTGCCTATGGAGTGATGTTAAGAACAGTGCCCCAAAGGGATGGGGAAAGGGGCTGCTCGGTAAAGACAACTACATCTTGGTGCTGTAGAAGTTGGGAAGTGCTACGGGAGCTGCCGAAAGTCATGCCGACATGGACCTCATGAAGGACGCTTGAAGGGGCGGCAAGCAGTTCCCCACCTCTGCAGATGGAGGCAAGGCACAGTGAAGCGGCAGCTGGGGAGATTTGGGCACGGATGGGTATTTCAGCCTGGCTTTTGGTCAACACAGAAGCCACAAAAAGGACTGGATAGTGGGGATGAGGACATGGCCAAGAGCGCAGCTGATGTGGAAGCCAAGTGCTGAGACCATCGTGCCCATCAGCCTGGCACTCAGGGTGGCTTCCCCCCCCCCCCCCCGCTCTCGGAGGGAGCTGGCACATGAAATGGCAGGTCTGGTAACAAGTATTTTTAACAACTCCATCGAGTTGGGGGAGGCACCATCTGACTGGAGAATAGCGAATGCGATGCCTATATTTAAAAGCGGGGGGAGGAGGGGAAAAAAAGTAAGGCAGGCAGGAATAGGACTGTAAGCCTGACCTCGATTGCATGCCGTTTCAGAACACATTTGGAAGGCAAAAGAGGAAAATGAATCATGGGTTTGCCAAAGGTAGGTCATGCCAGGCTAACCTGGCATCAGAGACCTGGAAATGTGTAGAACTGCTCTTTGTAGTAAGCTTTTGCTATGGGAAAGTGTTAATGAAGCGGAGATGGGGGGAAGGAGAAGAGGAGCTCCGCGAGGCTGGCAGGGAAGCGAGCAGCGTTGGGATGGTGTTGGGTGGTGTTAAGGGGACATAGTGGCTGGTGGTGACCGACGGGGCTCCTCAGGGATGAGTCACAGGCTTTCCCACTTCCAGCTTACAGCATTGGTTGGCTTTACGGAGCTGGGGGGACGGAGGCTGCCACCCCGGGGCTGGAGGAGTTTGAGGGCTGGAGGAAGAGATGTGGGATGGGGTGAGAAATGGAGAGCCGTGTGCTTCTTGAGGAACAGCAAAGATATCTCCTAGGAGCTCAGATCTTGCTGACTGGGAAGAAGTAGCAGTGGGGAGGAGGATGGGATGAGCGGGTGACCGCAGGCCAGTGGTGCCCTGGAGGAGCAGGGAGGCTTGCAGGCAGGATGGCAAAGTCTCGGTAGAATCGTGCGGCAATGGAGTGGGACCCATGCGGATCGCTCACTTGGGTCTCCTGCATCTGGGGAAGATGAACTGAGCGTGGACTGGAGCAGGGAAGGGGCTACTAGATAAAATAGGGAGGGAGAGCCAGTCATACGCAGGAGAACTGGAGGAACCTTGCTTTGGTTGGCAAAGCAGAGGCTGGGGATGGCCGTGGTAGCTATCTATGAATGCATCAGGATGAGAAACGGTATTTCAGCCAAAGGCCAATGCTGGTAAAAGAACAGAGGCATATAGAAGATGACCACAAATAAATTTAGGCTGAAAATTAGAACAGCCATTAGGGAATCTGCTTGAGGAGCCTTCCAGTGGGAATAGTGAGTTTTTAAGGCAGAGTTGGCATAAGTCTGGGGGAGGCTGCATGATGCAAGGGGGGTCTGCACTCAGCAACTCTGTGAGACCCTGGCAGTCTGCATCCTCTCTCAGGCAAATGCAGCCCGGTGTGGCAGTTCCTTTGGTTCCCTGGGCAGATGTGCTTCAGCTTTGGGAGCGGAGAGGTGGGAATGCATCCACTCGTGTGTGTGTGTGCACACGCGTGCACGCTCGCATGCTGTTCTGCGTGCCGATGTCCTGCTGCGCTGAATGCTTTGTGGTCATGCTCTCCACCATGGGCTAGAGAAGCAGTGGAAGGTGCAGAGCCTGTGAAATGCCAACCCCCTTTTTTTCCCAAACAAGCCCCCTTCTCCCCCTGGCTGGGGTGTCTGCAGCCTGGGTGCTGCAAAGGTACTGGGGCAACTCTTCCAGCTCCTTGAGGGACAAAAGGGCAAATTTTAGGAGTCAGAGAGGCCGAGCAGGTACCAGATGATGGGCTGGAGCCACCACAGCCTGGCTGGGCATCTCCAGCTCCTGGTTTTGTAGGGAGTGTTGGGATGTGCCCTGGGAAATTTTGTCTTGGGGCTGGAGGGTCCTGGCAAAGCTGCACCAGTCAGGGGATCCGTGTGGCTGCTCGGGGTAGGACTGTTCCTGAGCCTTCTGGCATCGTCCTGCATGGCTGGGACCATTCCTGAGCTTGTTGTGGTCAGTGGTGTGTCCTTGGGTATGTGGGGTCCATGGCCACAGCTCCCCATCCTCTCCCCTGCCCCAGCAGTGCCCTTCCTGGAGCCACTGGCTGCTAGCAGTGCCAGACATGTAACCCCCCAAACCCCCTAAAATCTCTCTAATCCCCTTTACCTCCACCCCCGTGGGAGCTGGGTACACAAATACACACAGAGTTGGAGATTGCAGACAGCCTGTCCTGGCAGGGCCCTGCCGAGCCCTTGCCTCAGCTTTCCCAGCTGTGGGCCCCTGGTGCCACCAGTTTTGGCCATGTCCACAGACCGCAGTGGGAAGAGGTGGTTTGGGTGCTGCTGCTGGTATTGCTGGCTGATAACTCTGGGAAAGTTGCCCTCTGCTCCATCATCCCATCCCTATTTCCCACTCCATCTCCTACTGTGCATCACTGGAGGGGAGAAGGGCGAGGGAGGGGTAGCGATGGCCCAGCCCTGGGGCAAGATATCTTCTTCACTTGTAGGAAAGGAGCTCATCTCTTTTGCATCCCCCTGTGCCAAGAACCTTGGGGAAAGCCCATGGCTTTTGGGCAGAAGCCGGTTTCAAAGGCAAGTGATCCTGGCACAGGTGGCAGGTACCCAATGGCATCTTGGTGGGGAGCTGAAGCCCAGCCAAGCTTGGGCTGAGGGGTTGCACGATGCCTTGAAGACTAATGCCATGGCACATGGTGCTGTTAGAGCAGAGCGCGGTGGCCTGGGTGTCTCTGGAGGGTGGTGATGAGCGTTGGCTATACGGGATTCCCATGCATCTTTCCCACCTCCCTGCACTGGCTTCTCCCACGGCCCGGAGGAGAGGGGCTGGTGGTGGACTGGGGCTCTTGAAAGGTGCAGGACCTTGAGAAGACGTGTGTGGTCTCCCTGGTGCAAGAGCAGGAGGGCAGTGCGTCTTTCCAGATGCTTTCCCCAACCTCCAAGTCCTTATCGCTGCTGTGTGCCAGGTGCTCCTCGGCACTGGGGTCTGCTCACAGCATCACCCTCCCGGTGCTGTGGTTTGTGCCTGCAGTGGGATGGGCTGGTGTTGCCCTTCCTGCCTTGGGCTCAACATCAGTGTGGTGGGGACACCCGGCTGAGGTTTCTGCTGATGCCTCTGTTGCTGGAGGAAGGCTCCAGCGTGGTGGATTTCTCTCCACCTCGGAGATGAGCTTCTCCCCTTGCAGAGCTTCACCTCGGCTCCTGCACTGGCCAACCGGGAGATGTGGTACCAATGACTCAGACGAAGATGAGGGCTTAATTAGCACGGGGAGAGGGGGGAAGAGAGAGAAAAGAAAAAGAGTCTTTCATTGCAACAAGATTGATACCACCTCCCCCAGACAGTCACGTTCTGCCGCATCACCCTCCAGCCCGGCGTCATGTGCGCCGTGCCTGACACCAGAGGACAAATGGGGCCCGGGAAGTGGCTGCGAGGTACAGAGGGGCACTGCTTTATTAAAAGCCTCGGTGGATAAATGTCTGGAGGTATAGAGCAGGGCTTGCCAGCAGCCTTTTTAGCTGTCAGGCTTTGCCCTGCGGTTAGAGTGACTCTCGGCTCCTTGGGGTTGGGGTAATGTGCCCGGGGCAGGAGGGCCTCTGCAAGGTATTAGTGATAATGCCATCAAAAACACTCAATTGAAGGCGGGGGGCTTGTCCGCGCCAGCCCCTTTCCCCCTGTGCATGGAAGGCCAAGCATCAGCTGCCTCTTCTTTAGCCACCAGCTTTGCTGGCCCTAAGGCACCTTATAAATCTTTTCCTCGTAACCTGTGCTGTGCTTGGCAGGCGCCGCTGCTGCAGGGCTGCTTTGCCCTGTCTCGGTGGGATGCAGAGGGGAGTGCCGAATCAAGCTGCTGGGAGGGCACGCTCAGGGTGGCCCCCGTGCCCTCAGCACCCTGATTTCGGGCCGCAGGGCCCTACATCTCTGACCATACCATTGTTTTACAGGCCCTGCGTCCCTGCAGGGATGGTAGGGGGAGGCAGGGATTGCTGTCCTGCCCGATGAGGGCTGGAGACCGTGGAGGAGAGCGTGGCTGGGGCAGGATGCCGAGGGGCATTGGGGCGCTGCTGGCTGGGAGCTCCCACCTGGACATACCTGCCGGCACAGCCAGCTGCCCGGTGCCCATCCAGGCTCGGCGGGCATGGCCACGTTGCCCCGAGGAGCCTGGCGTGGGTAGCCTGGAGGGACAATTGCCACGGTGCCTGAGATAATTCTCCCTCCCTCCACCCCAAGTGCTGGTGTTGCACATAATAACGTCACATGTGGTTCTTCTTTTCCCCTCCAGACCAATGATGCCTTAGGAGCCACCTGGAACTGGCTGTACTTCATCCCCCTCATCATCATTGGATCCTTCTTTGTCCTCAACCTTGTCCTGGGAGTGCTGTCAGGGTAAGCAAGATGCCATCCTTCCTCTCCAGGCCATGCCCATCCCCTGCTTCTTAGCCTCAAGGTTGGCCCCTGGTACTGCTGTGCCCCCCAGGAGCCCAGTAGCTGGCTCCCCCCCAATCCCCTCCATGCCTGCCTGCCCCACAGTGAGGGATCGCTCCCCAGCTCTGCTTACCTCCTTTGCTCCATGGGGATCCAGGAAAGGGGCAGCGTTGAAGGTGCTTTCTCATTTTGCCTTGCTCATGGTTTTGGTCACCTGTGAGAAATCGTCAGTGTTGATCTGCTTGGGACCGGCTGGAGGGGAGAGACGTGGGGGAGCCTTATGGAAATGTGCTTGAGTCTGGGATGTGTTCGTAGTGAGGTGTGTGTTTGCTAGCTGACGGAGTGTGGTGGCTGTGGGTTGAGATGGGTTTGGGGCACGCATGGGAGCGTTGTGAGGCACCTCCATGCTATGTGGGCCGTGGCCGTGAGGATGTGCCTGGCACTGGTGGGGGATGCTCACTGGTGCAGGTAGGGGTGCCTGGGGTTCATGTGGACAAGCTGGGGATGTAGGGACAATGCAACTGTCCCTGTTCTGTTCTTCCCAGGGGAAAGGAGGGTTTAATCCAAGCCATTAAGATGGGTTTGGAGAGAAAAAGGCTTCTTGTCTCCATGACAATGAACTGTGGTTGCATCAGCACATCCTCGACCGCTGGCAGGGGTTGGTGCATGGGGAGAGCATGCCCTCTCTTGCACCGGGAGGGGGATGTGGGCTCTGCTGCCCTTGCTGCAGGTGGCAGTGGGGACCCCATGCCCAGCGGCAGGTCATTTTTTTCCCAATTGCCTAACATGGCAAAAAAAGGAAAAGCCACCATAGCACTGCTTTGGCCAGCTGGAAAGCCCTTAGATGCAGAGATCCATGTGGAGACTGGCCCTGGTCATCTCTGTCACTGTCCTAAGTGTCACTGTGAGTTCAGGTGTGATGGCAGTGGCTTCATGAGTGCTTCTGGAGCAGCAGGCTGAGCTTCAGGATCTGTTGGTGGGTTCAAATGCCCCAGCTCTCGGGTGGAGTCTGACTGAGTCCAGGGGCTCTGGGGACAGGCTGCAGGAAGGGTTTCACGGTGCCTTGCAGAGAGGGAGCCCTTATGGAGGATGAAGATATCCAAAGCAGTGTTGGGTGGCTTTTGCATTTCTTATGCCACACCCAGCTTGGGGATTTGAGCAAAGTCCAACTGGGTGTCATCATCAAGCAGGAGCTTTCCTACACAAGCCCAGAGAATAAAAGTTAGGAAGCTCGGGGCTAGGCAGCTGAAAAGTCCCTTATATGCGGTGTTGAATCGTGCCAACGTAGCGGTGTTGTGTGGACACCGAGGCTTTTGGTGCTGGTGTGATGCTGAGAGCAGCCTGGGGACACAGCAAGGTAGCACTGCTCTGGCCTGCAAGCCAGCCGCTGGCAGGAGGACCACAGGGTGGCTGGTGGGATGCCCAGCCCATGCCCCTGTCCATGCTCGGTGCTGAACAGCAAGGCAGCTGTTCCCGCGCCCGCCAAATTGGATGCAGTTGTCTAGGGCTCTTCCCAGGCGCTGGCTGGCATTTCGACTGTTTGTTTATCACTAGTAGGGTTTGTATTGGGGAAGGATGCAAGTGGGTGGGTGGCCTAATTGGCAATGGAGATGCTCTCGTGGCGTGCCAGATACCTAGGGAAAAGCACGACTGCTCAGCTCCCCGGAGGGCTGAGTGAGGTGAGGGGAGGCAGCGAACTGGGCTCTGCCACCCGATGGCAAGGCTACCATGCGTGCCGCTTGCCTGGGCATGGCCACAGGCATCCCCTGCAGCTTGGTGGATGCAGTACCTAGGTGGTGGTGAAGCATCCTCTTGCCAAAGGTGCCGCTGGAGCTGCAGAAGGGTGTGATGTGAGGCAGAAGAAGGTACTTCTGCATGTAGACAATTTATGTCCTTGAGTGCAACAAGAACGGCTTCGTTCCTCGCTTTGTTTGCTTAGTTTTTATTGTTTTTCAACACTTCTCGCAATCCCTTTGTGCTGGAAGAGAGCACTTGGCTCTGCTGCGGAAGGGGAAGGGTGACCTTTCCATCCCCCACCTTCTGAGCTGGATGAGCAGGCATGGTCTGGCTGGATCCCCCTGCACGCCCCGTGGCTGGGCTGAGCTGGGAGGAGAAGGTCACTTTGGGGATGAGCTCCATGGAAACACCTCCACGCAAAGGAAACCTTTCCCCGGCATTACGGTTCTGCTCTGGGGGAAGACAGGCAGCCGTGCCCAGCTAAGCTGAGATCACGGTCGCTCTGCTAACTTGGGACGCAGCCGTGAGCAGCGAGCCCTGGTAGCCCGCTTGCAGAAACCTGGAGCCACACTGCTTGCAAACCGCACCATCTGCACCGGTGAATAACGAGGTCTGCTCGGGATTTCCAGCCGCCTTCTCCAAGTTCACGCTCGCGAGCTGCTGCAGAGCTGCCTCTCTGCCCTTGCTTCGTCTCAGCAGCGGTTTTCTTTGGGGAAACAATCAAACGCTTGAGGCAGGTCCTGAATGCGAAGAGGCTGCAGGAGGACATTTGTATGTTTAACTTGCCACCGTCAGAAGTTTGCCGGAGCCTAGATTTAGCAATTTTCTGGTTGCGATGCGCATCTCTCCCAACAGTCAGTTCCCCAACTGTTAAGCTGAGGCATGACCTCCGTGATGTAAACAGCCTGGATCCATCTGCTCCTAAGCACAAAGTATGTGGGAGAGGAAAAGAAATTATTTCCATCATACCAAGGCTCCTCGATTTTTCTCTCTAAATACTAACACGCACACACGCACTGGAATTGCATGTGACGCTATTAAGAGGAGATGGAGTCGCTCCAGGCAGGGGCTTGGAGAGCCAGTTCTTCTGGGGCTTTGGCATTTATTAGTGTGTCTATTAACTTTCCCCCTCTATGGGTGCAATTATTAATCAATTAATTCTAATGGAAAGCAGGAAAGAAAAAAACAAAATTGGCCGTGTTCCTCTTTGAGAGCAGGTATGAAGCCCAAGGAGATGTGACTGCTCAGCTTTTAAAGCTACACAAGCTACCAAAATAATCCTGGCAGAAGAGAGTCAGTGGGAGCGAGCGAAGACGGAGCATCAGCTGATATGCCCTGTTTTCTGGCATCCATGTGGCAGCCCGTGGATTTGGGAGCTCGGGAAGATACTGAGACTCATATCAAATGGTGCCTGCTGCCGTCCTGTGGCCTGAGGTTGGTGTCACTCAGCACCCCGCTGCAGGAGGAGTAGGAGGGGTGGATGGGGCCTCCTCCCGGTTGAGGGCAGTGCCCTGTGGCCCGTCGGCTCTGAGTCAGGGGGTGCAGAAGTTGCACGTGCCCCATGCCGGAGATTTGCAAAAGTCTGCTCTCCTTTCTTTGTGATTTTGGGGTTTTTTTTTCCCCCCTCAGCTGTTTCTCATGTAAAACAATTTGGATCTGTGTGTTCTGGCTGCATCTCCAGAGCAGCAGAGACCGGGTGAGAGCTGCGCTGCCCTGTCCCTGCCGCCTGCGGCATGTGTGGTGCTGCAGTGGTGGTAACGCCATCCCAGTAATGACCACAGCTCGCCACTGGTCCTGTCCTAGCCACTGCAGAGGTCCTGCCCACTTTGTCCCTCCTGGCAAGAAGATGGCTTATGTCTAGCTTGCCACTGGGAGCAAGAAGATGAAAGAGTGAAGATAAAAAATAAACCATGCTTGTAGGTATAATGTTGAGGACTCATGCGGAGTTTCTGATACCAGGCAGGGTGTGTGTTGACTCTTTTCCATCTCCCTTTCCCCAGCCCCTGCAGAGAAAAACTGGCTTGCAATTGCCCTCCTCCATTCATTGCAGCATTTTTCCTCCTCTTGAGGGCTAGTAGACTCCTTTCCCCTATCCAGTCTCGTACTTCCAGCCCCTTTCCAGGGTAACAAAGCTCACTGGTATTCACGGTCCGCAGCCATAGCTGAGTGGGTGCGGAGTGGAAGTGCCTGACGTGGGAAAGCTGGGTCCTTGGGTCTGCCAAGAAGACCACCTCTGGAAGCTGATGGCAGAGTAAGAAGTTGAGCACGATGGCAAGAAAAATGAAATCCATATGCCTTGTACCAAACAAGAGAGTAATTTAAATCCTCCTAATTGCTTCCACTCATCCTGGTAATGCTAAGTCTTTTCTCCCTTTCTTTTCTGCCCCCCACCCCCAGCTCTTGCACTAAGCCTTTGAAAGAAACGACTAATGTTATAATTAAAGGATCAATTTGGCAAGATTTCTTTGTCTTAAGATCTTCTTTCTTTCAGGTTGGGTTAGCTCTGTGTTCCCAGTCTCCAGAGAGTTTTCTTCAGCTCCTTCAGGAGCCTTCTGTACCATCTCTGAAATCTTTTCACTTCACTTAATTTGAATTTTTTTCCCATCCAATTTTGAGGCATAACAAATGATGAATAAAATTAAGTTTTATAGCAATTAATAATAAGGGCGTTGAAGGAACAAGTGTACATTTTCAATGGAGGCAGGGTTTTTTTTTCTCCTGGCTCTACGTAAAACCTGGGCCTCGTGCATTCAAGCTGGAGCAGGTGGTTTGAAGCCAAAAATGCTGGGAAGCGGATTATTGTCTTGGAGGTAGGCTGTTTGTAGAGGTGAAAGCAGGGAGACATGTTGCCACAATGCCGCAAGGCTCACTGGGAAATCATGAGGGATAGTAAGATGCCAACGAACATGCCCAGGAAATACTGCATCTGAAGCGTGAAAGCTTGGAAGCATAGTTTCTTTTTTTTCTTTAATGGTTGTAGCATCTCAAGGAGTGGCTCAGATGAGATTTAGAATGGCTATGCCCATTGTGTGTTTGGGGATTCACTAGTTGGAATGCTTTTGAATGGAGGTGTGGGTGCAATGGGGAGGGGGGCTGTGATGCCTCCTGTCATGTCCCCCAGCACCATCATGGGATGCACGTTGGTCGGGCCACGCTTGGCGAGAAATGGCCACGCTGTCACTTTTTTCTGGGGAAGCTCTTGTGTCATCGACATGGTATTTGAACATGAGTGAAGCAAAGGAGCCTTTGAGATCTTCATCTATATTCAGCAGACAGGTGGGCATCCATATTCAATGAGTGCCTCTCTGCCTTGCTTTGCTGTACCACCTTTCTGTGGAGGGCCTCCAAGCCCCTTGCAAACAAGCTGCCTGACAAGAGACGTGTGTGTCTGGTGTGCCATATCCCTCGGGGTTACAGGGAATAACGGCTCCTCTTACAGCCAGCCGGACAGGACAAAAAAAAAATAAATCCACAACAAAGAGGCAACCCGGTGACTTTCCCCTTTGATTTCTCTCTGCAAATTATTTGCCAGCGTGTCTCAACTGCTTCAGATTTGCTCTTATTCATGCCTACTTGCAAATCCGCTCTGTGGACTGTGCTTTGTCTGCAGACTGTGGGCGAAAAGGCTTGGGTTTGATCCTCTCAATGAAGTGCTCGGCAGATAGTTCTTGCTTACAGATTGCTTTTGGAATTGTTTGTTCCAGATCTTCGTAATTTCCATCATCCTGGTTAATGACAGCAATCGTGTGGCCATGGATGCAGCTCTTTGACTTGGTGGGTGGCTTTGTAGATGCCCAGTTCCTCCATGACCGACTCCATGCTTGCAAGAGGGTGCTGGGCCCTCCTGTTGGGTGAAGTAGACAGGATGTCCCGAATGAATCATGTAGCATTATCAGTTCTTCGTACATCGTGGGCGGCTGTTTGTTTGTTTTGCAGTGGCAGAGTGACATACCTAGCAGTTGCATTGTGGGTTTCACACGTGATGGTTGGTTCTGCATTCACGGTATTTGTGTGTTGAAGGCATCAATTAGAGTGCTGGAACGTTCCTGGGAAGTTAACGTGATGGAATGTTGAAAATTGGTGATTTTTTTTTTTTTTTCCATGTTGTAAGTCACCTTCAGTACTGGCCCCGCACCTTACATCTGCAGATCGCTGTCACTTGCAAAGGGGGACTATAAAACTCTTCTCCACTTAGAGAGGATAAAAATTGGAGCATAGGAGGGAAAGGGAGGAGGGACATTTTCCCAGCGCTGCATGAGCCAGTGGGAGTGATTGCGAACAAAGCCCGGGGCTCTTGAAGCAGCGAAGTTGAGCTGCTCATACCAGCCCTGCCTGATAAGAGTGAAATAAAATCCAGAGCTTCTATCTCTGCTTCTTGCTGCTGGGGCTGCCGGACCCTCCAAAGCCTTTCTGTAGCTTTCTTGCAGCCTTTGGCGCAGCCTTGCAAACAGCAGACTTCTCTGAGCAATGGGGATGGAGATGCAGACCTCAGTGTTGTTACCCTTGGAAAAATGTTGAAACTGGGACTCTACAACTGGAATGTCGATATATTGATATTTGGTGATATTTGTCCTCTTTGTCATTTATTTTTCTCTACTTCAAAACAAGAAGCTCTCCAAACTGTTGGCTGCTCTGAGCCAAGTGTTGTGGAAAACCTGTCTTTTTTTAAAAGGCCCAGCAGGGTCGAGCTGAAACCAGAGCAAGCATCTACACGTGCTTTTCTCACTTCGACCACGGAGTACTTCTTATTCTTGGAGAGCATGCATGAAGTGTATGGAGAGGCATCAAGCTGCCTGGATCTGAATCTACCCTGAAATGAGAGGCTGGAGTGGACACCTGTGCCTCTGCTGGGATCCATCGGTGAGGGACGGGCTTTGCAGCAACGTACAGCTGATGCCCAACCATCTTCCCAAGCAGTGGGTGAATGAGAGCCTGTTGACTGAAACTAACTGTAGAAAAGAGCCAGGGATTACTGGAGAGAAGAGGGGAAGTATTTAAAGTTCTTGCTGTTCAGTGGGCTCCGTTCCCCATGGGCAGATGTAAAGTCTGAGTTCTCTTGTTTTTCTCACTGTTTTGAGTCATTTCAGTGTCTTCATTGCTGCTCTGGCTCTGCGGCAGATACCGTTTGTTTGAATTCTTGAACTTCATCTTCAAAGCTGCCCAAAGCCTGGACCCAAGAGATCTCCGGGTTGTCTGATCTGTCCTCCCATTGCCTGTTGGCAGCAGCACCTGTAATAGAGTTGCTCCTTGGGAAGAGAGCAGTGTCCCATAATGCAGACAGCCAACGGTGGTCTTGTTCTCGCTGCTTTGGGCCCTATATGGAGCCACCGTGGCCCTTAGCTCTTTGAGGGATTGACTTTAGTGCTGGGAGTCTTGACTTTGCTTGTGGTGGCTCCTCACGTGGAGCCCCTCTGTCCTCTCCCCACTTGTGGAGACAGTTTCCCATTTGGGCTGCCTTCTCCCCATGTCTTCATGTTGTCATTGCCTTTCCCTTCTGCTTCTATTTTTGTTCACTTCTCCTCTTAGCGTGGGGTGTCAACGCAAACTAGTGTGGCGAGGTCTTTCTAAATTGTTCATGCTGCTTGGTATCAATCCTGTCTAATATAAGTCCCTTTAGGACCTGGTATAAGTGACAGACATCAGCGAGTACCTATAAGAAAATCTGATATAAATCACAAGCTTTCTCCAAGGTAGAAGGTAACCATCGGCATCTGCCCCTTCTTAAATGGGACAGTGATGTAATGGGTAATCTCAGGGCTGGTATCTCCCAGCTCCTTCCCATGTTACCATTCGATGTCGCCAACAGCTTGTCAGCTTTTCATTCCCCAACTCGTGTGTCTGCCGGTGCTCTATAAATATGCTTTCTTTAGCATCATCAGCTGTACACTCCGTTTCTTGCTGCAGCTTTGTCACAACACAGCGAAGACGTAACTCTTGCCAAAGTACACAGGGGTGGTCACAAGCTAAGGGTCACTGCTAACAGAGAATAGAAGAAATAGGATATTTCTGTTTTCCTTTTCTTTTTATTCTTTTCACCAGTTTCTGCTTCATGGGAAGACTTTCTCAAGGCAATCCAGCTTTGTTAAGGAATCATAGAATCGTGGAATAGTTTGGGTTGGAAGGCACCTTTAAAGGCCACCTAGTCCAACCACCCTGCAATGAGCAGGGACATCTTCCAACGGGATCAGGTTGTTCAGAGCCCCGTCCAACCTGACCTTGAATTTTCTCTGACTACTTCTGGCAATTCAAGTGAACTTAAATCAATATCCTTCTCCAAAAAACTTGTTGCCTCCTTCAGAGCAGACCTATGAAGCACATCTTCCACCTGCAGAGGTTTTTGTACGTTTTGGACTCCCTGTACTATTGGTTCAGTGCAATAATCCCTGTCTGCAATGCCAGTTCTGCTGTGCCTGCTTGCCACCGTCTGTTTAAGTTGAAGCACCAGGTTACAGACTGCACAGTTAGTTCAACACTCTTACTTTAGTTCCTTTACACCTCCTGGGTAAATACCATCTGATCCCCCTGGTTTGCAACTGTCTCATCCATGTTTTCCAAACCGTCTGTTGTCGGTTCTGTCCCATAACCTTCCCTGACACCTTCCTGGAGTCGAAGGCGGTTTTTCCTCGAATTGTGGTGCTCAAAATTGAGTCGGAGCCATGAGCTGAGACCTTGTGAGCGCTGAGGAGAGCAGCAGTATTACCTGATGTCCCATTATATATGTTTTTTTCACAGCAGTGTGGTATTACTACCTCATCCTCAATGTGTAATCCAGTACTGCTCCTCTTCCCACCCCATCTATTCTGCTGCCTCATATCATTTTAAGACCCATTTGCTAACTGGTTTGTTAGAAGCATCTTTAATGGTGACAAAAGGTGACAAAATGATGGGGTTTAAGAAGGTTGGCTTGTAGTTTCAAAGCATGGAAGCCACAATGTTGATATGACCAGTGCTATAGAATCATAGAATCACTTTGGTTGGAAAAGACCTTTAAGATTATCGAGTCCAACCTTTAACCTAACCCTGCCATCCCACCACTAAACCATGTCCCTAAGCACCTCAACTATCCTTCTTTTAAATACCTCCAGGGGTGAGGACTCTACCATCTCCCTGGGCAGCCCATTCCAGAGCCTGACAACCCTTTTGGTGAAGAAGTTTTTCCTAATGTCTAGCCTAAACCTGCCCTGGCGCAGCTTCAAACCATTCCCCCTCATCCTATCATCTGTTACCAGGGAGAAGAGGCCAACCCCCACCTCACTACAGCCTCCTTTCAGGCAGTTGTAGAGGGCGATAAGGTCTCCCCTCAGCCTCCTCTTCTCCAGACTAAACAACCCCAGTTCCCTCAGCCACTCCTCGTGTGACTTGTGTTCCAGACCCCTCACCAGCTTTGTTGCTCTCCTCTGGACATGCTCCAGCAATGCAACATCTTTCTTGTAGTGAGGGGCACAAACCTGAACACAGTATTCAAGGTGCAGCCTATATACCTGCTCTGGACTCAGAGAAGCTCCAGAAGGGATGCATGTGGGTTGCAGCATCTGTGATGGTTTTTTTATTAGCTGTTTTTTAGGTTTGGGGTTTTTTTGTGGTTGGGTGTTTTAGGAGGTTTTTTGGGGTTTTCTGTTGTTTGGTTGTTTTTTTCAAAGAAGGGGGCCCATTTGCAAGCTGGATGCTTTCACATGGGTTCTTCTCCCAATAAAACCAGACCTGGGCTCTTCAGCCCTTTTTGTGAAGTGCACTGATGTAGTAAAAGCATCGCTGCCCTGGTGCGAGCGAGGGTGCGGGGGCCTGAGGAGGAAGGCGGCTGCATGTGGCGGCACGCCCCAAGGTCTCCTGCCAGGAGCAGAGATGCTCTCAGGCTGCGTGAAGGGAATGCCAAGGCTGTAGAGGAGCATTTGCAGGCAGAGGAAGAGTGAACCATCTGTGCTCCCATTGCCCCGACAGGCTGGGCACGGCGTGAGGATGGATGGTGCCCTTGCGTGCAGAAGGACAGATGGCACACTACTCCCCAGCTCCCACCATGACCTTCAGCGCTCGCCTCCATTGCTCGCTGCGTGCCTTCGGCTTTGTGAGGCCGGATGGGGAAGGGCTGCAGTGACACAGGGTCTGCACAAGTGGAGCTCGGCTGGCATGGGTGGATGTTTTTATGCTGGAGGCTTTAGGATTTGGGGCCAGGAGACCCAGGTGGACAAGCAGAGATGTTGCTGCTGCAGTCCTTTGAGCCCCCTTGCAGGGACCCTGTGGGGCAGCACAACCTTCAGGCTCTTTGCAAGGCAAAATCGGGCCATCCCTGGCGATGTAACCCAAACACACCGGGGAGCAGAGCCCTTCAATGGGAGGCAGGCGCCCGGCTCTCTCAGCGATGCGATGCCGCCGTGCCTGCGACTTGGAGCCTTCCCAAGCGGCTGTCAGTCACCATCGCTGGCCCTGTTCTCACTCACATACAGTATTATCTCTACCCGCTGCTGCAAATTGGCTCTGAGCAATCCTTGATCTGTCAGCATCGCCTACCCACTCTCAGATGTCACCAGCCCCCGCTGCTGCCCTGCTTGGTAACGTGTCTCTCTGAAATGTAATAATTCATTAAGTTGAGCTTAACTTTCCTCCCCCCTCCCCTCCCCTCCCCGCCACCCCTTCCTCCTTCTAATGGACAAAAGCAATTAAGCTCCATTAGGGATCAAGTGTGTGGGAAGTGTCTCCCTCAGAGACAACTGCCGCTGCGGCACAGACCTTGTCCCTCGATGTGTGTGGCACCGGCTTCTTGCAAATTAGGGCCCCATCAGCAAATGGTTGGGTAGGGAGAAATGTTGCTCGTTGAGGGGGGTGCTGGAAAAGATGCTCCCATTCCCTTCTCTGGGAAAAGGTGATTTGAGGCTCAGCTGGTCCTTCTGGGTTTCATCATGGACACATGATGATGGCTTTTCTCACCATGCAGCAAAAGGAGAGGAGGAGCTGGAAGACAGAGGGGTGGGCAAGCAGGAGGTGGCAGAGAGGGGCCAGATTCCCAGATGGTGTAAATCAGGGGAAGTTTTCCAGGTGCTCCTGGTCACAGAATATATCTGCAGGGTCTGGCTGGCAACAGTTCTGCCAAGGTGCTGGCTGGCATGGGGTTATGGCCCATGGGGCAGAAGTTCAGCGCACGGGAGGACTGGTGGACCAAACCAGAAGGAGAGAGGCAACGTCCCCACTGACTCTGGCCACAAACAGCATCTTCTCATTTCTTGACACCCCCGATTTGCTAACAAAGGCCTGTGAGGCATGATGGCACAGCCAAAATGGTCCTGCCTTGCCTCCAGCTAGGGCAGGGAGGGTTTTTGGCATGGCATGCCCAAAACTGCAAGTGCATTGCACTGTTGGCTGTGGGAGGTCCTTCCTTGTCCCCCGTCTCCTCCCGCCCTCCTTCCCTCACTTAGGCTGCTTTTCTCTTCCTTGCCTTTTGTTCTCTCCCCCTTCCCTGCCCTAGGAAGAAAGTCTCATTTCAGTCTGAAAGCCAGCGATGGAGGGGGAGAGTCATTTGATGCTTAATGCCAGAGCAGCAGGAAACTTCACCTTCCTGGGGTGGAATTAAAAATGCTTGAATTGTCTGGGGATCTTAAACAAGAGATGCAGGGAACATTCAGGGCTTTTCACACAAACACGCGCGCGCACACACATGCAAAAGCCCACACAGCATTAAGGGTGTAATAGCTCAGCTGGAGTAATGCACTTGAACTCTCTCTGCAGCAGACAGACCAATTCTTTTAGTTCTTCTGAATATTTTTTTTGAGGCTGGAGATTGCTGCTAGTCTCCGGGGAGAGAGACGTTTGTCTTGCAGAGAGAACGGTGCCATTTGTTCTTTGCAATCCTGCTTCCCTCAGAGCAGCCTGAGACCGGAAGGGGGCTGAGGGCACGGGCTGGGCTCCTCCGTGCAGCTGGGGCTCTGTGCCTGCCAGGATGGGGAGCTGCAGCTGGCAGGTTGCATCCCCCTGATGTTGTTGCAAGGAAGGAAGGGTGTGCTGGGGAGATGTCTGGTGTGAAGGATGCTCCTGGTGTGAGATTGTGGTCGTCAGTAGGGGTATAATGCGTGGTTTGAGATGCCCCAGATATGTGGTGTGTGTGAGCCTGGGGTGCTGTCTGGCATATAACCCATGATGTGGGTGGGAGGTTGCTACATTGCCACCCCTGTGTTTCCTGCCAAATATTTCCATTTCTCTCTGCGTGTGTAACAGCCTTTGCATACATGCTTTGGGTGCTTCTTTGTACAGGCTGGGTGAAAACCTCAGGAGGGCAACCTGCGTGGGCCTTCTGTGTATGGCCACGAGCGGGTGTATACCAGAAAGCAGATGGTGCCTACCAGTGTGGTCTTGTGTTTTAACAGCGCGTGAGAAGGTGCATATAGCCCTAGCTGCCTATGGGTGTCTTTGCTCAGGTCTGTAGGTGAAATTGTCTCTCTTAGGTACAGAGGGACGTGTTTATGATTGTGCCTAGGAGCGCGTGTGAGCACGTGGATGCCAGGACATCTGTGCACCACGTGTGTTAGAGGCTGCAGGAACAGTGGGCACAGCGCTACCTCGGGCCGGTGTTGCTCAGGTTTTGGCCCCAAGCAGGCACATGCCTTTGCCTGCGCAGAGGCCACGAGGTGCTGCCTGCCCTCCTGCCTGCTGCGGTGCCAAGCCAAGCTGTTGGCCTTCTCTGGACTGGTCTTCACGCCTGGATGGTTCACGTGAGACATTGAAGTCTGGAGAAGGACAACAGGGATGTCTCAAGTCCTGGGAAAATCCTCCAGGGATGCTGTAAAGAAAAATGATTCAGAGGAGGAGGTAAAGGCGGGGGACAGGACCTGCCCTTCTCCATCCCCTTGCTGCCTCCCCACAGTGCCTGGTTTTTATTCCCTGAAGGGAGACACAGAAGCTGAACTGGTGCTGGAGTCAGGTGGTGCTGGGAGCACCTCCCCTGAACATCAGCACCTCCCAGCCAGGGCATGCGGGGCTGAGTGACCGAGCAGGGGGTTTGCTCATGTGCATCTGCACTTTTCCTCCTGCAAAGAAGCTTCTCCTCCTCTCTGCTCATTCATCCATCCCCTGGCCGTGCTTTGACTGCAGATGGCCATGCATCGCCCCAACATGCTCCAGCAGCCCTTGACTTGTGCTCGCCCTTGGTCCCTGCCTCCCCTCCCGGCCCTGTGGTGCCCCCAGCCCCCTGTGCACCCTGCTGCCCCCCCGCCACACTCTCACCGCCCCCCTCTGCCCTTCTGCAGGGAGTTTGCCAAAGAGCGTGAGCGCGTGGAGAACCGCCGAGCCTTCATGAAGCTGCGGCGCCAGCAGCAGATCGAGCGGGAGCTCAACGGCTACCGGGCCTGGATAGACAAAGCGGGTAAAGGCTGGCAGGCAGGGGGGTTCCCAAGGGGGGTGGTGGGCACTGAAGGGTGTTGGTCGTGCGGATAGGAAGGGATCCCTGAGCATCATCCAGCACAACCCCGAAGTCGCACAGGTGCTCGCGTGGTGGCGTTGGGCGCATGGGTGAGCTTGGTCCCAGATGGTACGATGGTCTGGCCAGGCTGCCAGCAAGGGCTTTGCCAACAGCTGATGAAACCTCATGTTCTGTGGCATGAAACTGTCATATTTAGAATATGGGGCATATTACATCTCCAGGGAAGGCTGTGAGCATCACTTTTGTGAGCTTTACTCTGCCATGGTTTCCTTTCTCTTGGTGTTTGCTGGAGTCCACTGCAGTGGTGGGCAGGGGGAAAGTAGAGCAGTGAGTGGTGACAGTGGTTTTCCAGTTAAACCTGCTCCTGGAGCAGACTGGATGGGATGCACTCACTGATTCCCAGCTCAGGGCTCCCACCTGGAGATCTGGGCGAAGGCTGAGGATGGCGGAAGTTTCCAGGCCTCCTGCAGACACCCAGCCATGTGCAACAGCCCATGGGTCCTGGTCCCCAAACTGCAACAGCCCCTCTCCTTGCTTGCATCTTGTAGGGATCAGTTCAGTGCGTTCAGCTCTGGGAAGGGAAGATTGGAAGATCTACACTTTCATCTAGTGTTCAGACCTAAAAAAGGATGGTAACTTGAAATGAGGTCTGAGCCCCAGACCTGACCTTTGGTCCTGGGTTGGGATGTTGAGCCCCAGACCTGTCTACAATGTTCAGCTCCTTTAGTGGGGTTAATTACAGTGGAGGAAGAAGGGTTGATGAGAAATAATTTTTCTTTCTGATGCAATGTGTGGTAGCTACCACCTGCTGCCCTTCAGAATTTGCTTTTGGACACTTAACCAATACTTGATAAGAGTTTGCCACATAGAGCAACCACCTCCAGGCTGGGCAAAGTGCTTAGGTACAAGGCAGTGAGGTCTAATGTGCCCAGCCAACTGTGTCTTGTCTCCTGATGCTGAACTCTGTGTTTTGCGTAGAGGAAGTCATGCTGGCTGAAGAGAACAAAAATTCTGGGACCTCAGCCTTAGAAGGTAAGACAAACGATGCCCTGCCTAAGCACCTGCCTGCCCTTCCTTCTACCTGCCCTCAGTTGAAGGTTGAAACCCTCTAGCTGCAATGAGAGGAGGGAGGTTTGGGGATGACCCAGTGGGGCCTGTGGCCTGAGAGAGGGGTGTGGGGAAGTGGATTGACAGCATAACCCCTAAGAGAGCATGGAGGCCAGGAGATGTCTGGTCCCACAGAGGGATAGCTCTGGACTAGGGCCACCTGAGTATCTCTATCCTATTATCAGACCTGAGTTAGCCAAGTACTGATCACCAGGTCATGGTCCAATGAGCTGGCTACTGGCAGAGTTGGGCCACCAACACCCCTTCCTCTTCCCTTACCAGTGTTCAGGCGAGCCACCATCAAAAGGAACCGGACGGACGCCATGAACCGCGACTCGAGCGACGAGCACTGCGTCGATATATCCTCCGTGGGCGAGCGGAGGCTGGCGCAGAGAAGACCTCTTCATCCAACCTTGGGTTAGTGCAGTGTGGAGCTCTCCTCCCCAAGACCTCTGCCAGTTTATTGAGTTGCGAGGGTCATACCTATCACATAGAGATTGTCACAGATCATCCATCTCTGCTAGTTTGACAGCAAAAGGGGCAAACCACCCACTGCCCCCTCTACCATTTAAAAACCATGTCATTAAGTCATGTCCCACAAGAACAATGTCTGTGACCCATCTGTCCTGCCTCATGTTGCGGGGAAGGCTGGAGCACCCAACTCCTTCTCCACCTGCTTTTTCCTTAGGTAACCCCTTGAGTCATTCTGGCCTCAAAGGTGCCAGGGTGGATGGTGCCTCCTACTTACGGCACAAGGAGCGACTCCTGCGCATCTCCGTTCGCCACATGGTGAAATCACAGGTCTTCTACTGGATCGTCTTGAGCCTGGTGGCTCTCAACACTGCCTGCGTGGCCATCGTCCATCACAACCAGCCAGCCTGGCTCACCCACTTCCTCTGTGAGTCCCTGGGCTTTGCATAGGTGTGAGAGCACTGCATGGGCAGGCAAAACCTCCTGCAGCCTTCTTACCTCCAGCAGCCAGAGGTTGCAGCATGCCCTCACTCCTTGCCCCAGGGCACGTGGGGATGAATCCCACCAGAGTCATGCTGGTATGGAGCTGGATGGGGAATAATGTGAATTACCTTCACCATTGATAAAAAAAGGACCACGTACAGCCATTTAATTCAGCTTTGCCCTTGGCCCCATGGCCACTGATGGCTGTCCTAGCCCTGTGGGCAAATGTGGAGGAGGTTTACTGTCCTCATATCCTTCAGGTCCGATGTATTTATTGAGAGAGAAAAACAGACTGCAGATCTCAGTTCGGTTTGTCCTAAAATTGTGAACAGTGGTGATGAAAAGCTTGCTGGAGATCCATCTTTGAGTGCCCACAGGCAATTGCTGGAAAGGTGTGAGTTTGCAGGGATGGGACGGGTCATGGGAGAACCCCCTGGTTAAAGTTTTGGTGCAGAGCATGGCATGGAGATCTCAAGCTTGAAACCAGTTGCTGGAGCATCCCCCAACCCACCATGGGCTATGGTACAAGGTCAGGTCTCAGAGGCAGTACACCCATGTCTATTCTAGCATGGTGCTAACTGCAGAGCAGCATGGTCAACCCCATGACAGCCACGTGTTACTCCTGAGCTGCCGCAGTAGGGACAGTGCTGCTTTCTCAGCCATGTTATTCTTACTCACCTTGAAAATGTCCCTATCAAGCACTGGGCCTACCCAAATTTGCATTAGCATCCTCAGGCCTGCCAGGATCCCAGCATGCCATGGTGTGGTACGGCAGCTGGTCGTGGTGAGAAGCATCTTTTGGACAAGGTGAAAAGCCGGGCTCTTGCCTGCTAATGCTCATGAAATAGCTGGAGTAGCTTTTCGCTGGCTCTTGGCTGTTCAGCTTGGTTACCCTGGCCAAGTTCCAGCCGTGCAATGATTTAAATCCAGCTTGCTAATATTCCCCTACAGTGTCGTGTGGTTAATGTCTTTGCAGATGCCTCAACCACTGTCATATAATGCTAAGAGCTGCTCTGCTCCATGTCGGCCATCTCTGGTTTTCTCAAACCCCTGGGAGACAAGTGCACCTACCCTGAAAGATTAACTTGAGGGGTTGGTGCTCTGTTACACACAGTTTAGCTCCTCACAGACAAGCTTCCCTCATCCCAAACCCTGAGAGCTTGGGGAAGCAGCATGGTCCTCAACTTGTCCCATCTCTGTGGTGTGCTATAGGGACCACGGGTGGGTACACGCAGGATGCTCCGTGCAGCTTGGTCCCCCAAGGGTAGCATGTCTGGGTTTTCTCTTTCAGACTATGCAGAGTTCCTGTTTCTTGGGCTCTTCCTCCTGGAGATGTCCTTAAAGATGTACGGGATGGGGCCACGCCTTTACTTCCATTCTTCCTTCAACTGCTTCGACTGTGGGGTAAGCGGCCCCAGCGATGCTGTGGGGGTGTGTGGGAGATGTTTGGCGGGTGTCTGCAGTGCACGGCACCAAGGGGGAGAACAAGGGGATGGCCTTTGCAGTGGGCAGGGGAGCCCTTTCTGCTGGGACAGCCTGCCTGTGCCAGACTGAGGCACCAGGTCTTGGGTAGGATGGTGGGTGCCTCGTCTTCAGGCCTGAAGGTTTCCTGCAACAGCCTGTCCTGAGCCTGTCTGACTCATGGCCATGTCTGCTTCTCAGGTCACGGTGGGAAGCATCTTTGAAGTGGTTTGGGCTATCTTCAGACCAGGAACCTCTTTTGGGATCAGTGTCCTGCGAGCCCTTCGTCTCCTGCGAATATTTAAAATAACCAAGTATGTACCAACCGTCCGTGCCTGTCACCCGTCATCTCGGACTGTGGCTGCAGCCCAGATCCAGTTGCTCTTGCTCTTCTGTCAGCATCACTGCAAGTGCTCCAACAACGTCTCTGTTTTGTAGGTACTGGGCATCCCTGAGGAATTTGGTGGTCTCACTGATGAGCTCCATGAAGTCTATTATCAGCCTGCTCTTCCTCCTCTTCCTCTTCATTGTAGTCTTTGCCCTGCTGGGAATGCAGCTGTTTGGAGGCAGGTAAGTCATTTCAAGTCTGGGGAACAGGAATTTCTTGGTGTTAAAGCCAAGCGATGACAACCTCTTAGGTGCCTAGGAAGACTGTAGCCTTGCCTCTCAGCCTGCTATTAAGAGTGGTACTTCTCCCATACAAAAGTCCCTGCTCGGGGGATGCCTTTGGGCTGTGTGGCTCCTTCTGGCCAAGAGATCTTTTAGGTTCTGGCAGTAAATGTTCAGGAGACCCTCCTCAGAGTGGGGAATGGTCCTCTTAAGCACAAGAGAGCTGTGATAGCACAGCAGTCAAGGCTCTGATGACCTTGGTAGTCCAGCCCGTTTATGTCCTTCCTGTTCTGCTCCCAGGTTTAACTTCATCGATGGGACGCCATCAGCCAACTTTGACACTTTCCCCGCGGCCATCATGACGGTCTTCCAGGTAGGAGCTGGGCTGCAAGAGGACACAACCAAAGGGACTAGGGGCCACCTGCTCACTCCCCCTGGCTGGAAGGGGCTCTTTAAACCAAACAAGTTGCCCTCCATCAACTGTCAGGATATAACTCGTTTCCCCCTCTCCTCCTGCATAACAAAGTGGATGGCAAGAGATGGAAACTCTTCCACCTCTGTTACAGAAGGTGGAAGAGTTTCAAAACTCTTCTGAGGAGACCTAAATCCTCAGCAATGTCCAACATAATTTCCCTCAAGTGCTACAACTGTGGAGCAGGGTTATCTGCTGCCAGGGTCTCCGTACGTGGCTCCTGGGCATTGGCGGGATAGATAGAGGGGGCTGTCCAGATGACTAGGAGGTGTACAGGTGACAGAGCTGCTGGCTTGCTTTCCTGCAGATCCTGACGGGCGAGGACTGGAATGAGGTGATGTACAACGGCATACGCTCCCAGGGAGGTGTTCGCTCAGGCATGTGGTCCTCCATCTATTTCATCGTCCTCACCTTGTTTGGAAACTGTATCCACCTGGCTGCTGTGCTTTTAGTGGAGACAACCCCATCTCATCTCCCTCTCTGGCTCCCCCCCTCCCCACCCACTGCTCCTTCCTCCTCTCTCAGTTGAGGGAGTCCCATCACAGCAGCCCTGGATATCCCAAATGCAGAGAAGGAGCTGTCTGGAGGTGCACTGAGGGCTGTGTATATGGGATGGGTGAGGAGTTTGTACCTCCGGCTGCTCCTCACTGAGCTGGTGAGGAGCCATCAGGGCCACCCTCCCTTGGTGGCTGCCGACACCCATGTCCTTAACACATGCCTTGTGCATCCTTAGCTGCTCACAGATACTTTGCTGAATGTGTTCTTGGCTATTGCGGTGGACAACCTGGCCAACGCTCAGGAGCTCACCAAGGTACGTTCCAGTTGCTCTTTTTTCTTCTCTTGCTGGTGTGAAGAGAGTGAAGAAGGGGACTGGGGGGCGCTGCCTGTGACTGTCCTCGCTCCAGAGCCACGGCCACCTTGTCCTTTAGCTCAGCCTGCTTTGGAAAGAGGTCAGGACAAATTGGAAGTGGGGGCTCTTCCTCCAGGAGGGTACACAAGGTGGTCCCCTGAAACACAAACCCGTATCACTGGGCCAAGCCATTTAGGCTCCGATTTAGAGAAGTGCTTAAACATGCTGGTCTCGTGACTCTCCAGGAACACCCACATTTCCTATCAAGTGTGGCTTAACTATTTCTCCATTTAAGCTCCCCAGTTTCATTTCCCTCCAGTCAGATCAAGATAACCTTCATCTGTCTGACGGGGTCTGATGCGGGGACAGTTATTTGCCCAAGCAGTCTGGAAATGCGGAGTGGGAAGCGCTTTCCAGTTGTGTCAGCATTTATTCCCCATCTGCCCGCAGGGCAGTGGTCGTGATTTAGGATGCAATTTAGGATGGTGCTTGAGAAGGTTATTGGGCTTAGCTGTTTTTAAGACCATGCTGGGAAATATTTGGGGAATGCTAAAATGTTGGGGCACCATCTGGATAACAGAGAGCAGGCGAGAGCTGCAAGGGTCATTGCTGCTCTTTGGGGGGGAGCAGCGATCCCGCAGTATCCATATTTTTGCAGAGCCCGTGCCTATTATTCAGATCCTTGGGGCTTCCTGAGAGGCTTCCACGCTGGTGTAAATCTGACCCATTAGCAGGAAAGAAGTGGGGCATGGGGCTCGTTTGCCCGAGGGGTGCGTGCGGGGGTCCCTGTCCTCCCGTGGCGGGTGCAGGTGGCACTTCCAGGGGCTGCCGGCTGCTGCTGGGGTGAGAGGGGTGGGAGAGCCCCATGACATACCAGCAGCGTCAATTAAGAGAGCGCTGAGTTTTTGAAAAGGCTGAATGTGCGCTAATGACTCCTAATGACATTTTTTGCTCTGGAGACACAACCATACTCATTAAAGCAATACGGTCTCTACTGGGGTCATTCATAGATGCCTTGCCTCCCACTCCATTGGGGGGATGCCTGTCTCGCCCCTGTGGCTGTGAAGAGGGAGGGCTGAGCTGGTCTATGCTGTCCGGCGTTGTTCTAGCGTGCACAGCCTAGATCTTGCCTGGAGTGGGCTGGGTTCACTTATTTAAGTAGCACCGATGCCTTCAGTAAGGTCTGGCGTAGCGGGGAAGTTGCATCCCCATAATAAAATAAAGGCTGTCTCTGGAAATAAAGTGCCTGCTCCCCTTTTCTCCTGCATGCCTTGGCATCTAAGGTAGCCCTGTGCATCCTTTGCTGTCTCCAATGGCTGCACCTTCCCTTGAAACCCCAGCCCCCCACTAAGCAACTCCCCTCTTTCCTCCACAGGATGAGCAGGAGGAAGAGGAGGCCTTTAATCAGAAGCACGCCCTTCAGAAAGCCAAAGAAGTCAGCCCCATGTCCGCCCCAAACATGCCTGCTATTGAGTGAGTGATCCCCTCCTCCGCTACCCCGGTTGCCCCCCCGAGCCCAGTGGGGCTTCTCAGCAGGGTGGAGAGCTGAAGCGGAGCCTGGCACAGCTGCTTGCGGGGCCGCCGCAATGTAAAGGGGTCCCCGCACGGGGTGACTCCCTCTCTGGGTGTCTTACTGAAGGATGGATGGGGATCGAGGAGCATGCTCCCCGCAAGCAGCAGTGCCTTCAGAGAGGTCTGGGAGCGGGGACCAGCTGAACCCCACAGGACCTGGGCTTGCCCACCCCTGCCCCAGGCAGCAGCCTCAGAGCTTGGGCATGGCAGAAATCCCCTAAAAGAGGCTTTCTGCCCCAAACACTCAGGGCTGCTGCTAAGGGTGGGGAAGGAGGCTGGGGAGGAGGAGGAAAGTATCTCCGTTTTTTCTTGGGGAGGGGTGATATTTGTTCCCAGAGTGTGTTTCTTTGTGGTGGAGCTGTGGGATTGCAGCCAGGGCTGGGGGAGAAGGGAGCAGCGGTGCCACAAATCTCCCCCGGGCTCCTTCCCTGGTAGCGAATGCAGTTATGAGAGATGGAGCAGGTTTGTGAAACCATGTTTGATTGTACATAAATTTGATTTGGGCAAGAAAAAAAGCCCCAAACCACATAAACCCCGGCATGGTGTTAAGGAGCCTTGTCTCTGCGTTTCAGCAGAAGAAAATTCTGTTTTTTCCTTTCTAGACGCCGTTTTTCCCTTTATTTTGCAGTGTCATATGGTCTAAATCACATAAAACTTTCAAAGTCAACATTGGAACGAGGCGTTTTGATTTGTTTCCCAAAACAGTACATTTCAGTACAGCTGAAAGGATTTTTTTTTTTTTTCCTTTTTTTATAGAATCCCTTCCCAGGGAATTTTAGGTTTCGTTATGCTTTGAAACCCAGCCAAGCTTGTACACAGCAGCATCTCTTGCAGATTTGCCGAGAGAAACCGCTGTCTTCAGGCGAGCACTGATCCGGGGGGGTCAGAGGCAGCATTGGCAATGGCCCCAGCTCCCTGGCTGGGCAGTGGTGGGATGCGATGGTCCCCCATCCTGCATGCATCACCCCTGGTTTTAGGGGCCATGGGAGCTGGGGGTACTTGTAAGCCCTCCCTGGTCTCTCAGCAGCTCCAGATATCATCCTGCTTTGGGGGTGATGGGGTGTTCATAATAAATCTGTGCCTGGGCAGGTACTGGGGAGGGGGAGGGTTATGGGAGAGATGTCAGAGTCTGTGTGTCGTGACCGTCTCTGGCTACCGGTGGGAATGTGTCAGATAAAGTGAGGGAATAAAGGGATATAGACAGCAGAAGAGGCTGGAGGATGGACAGATAGGAGAGGAAGAGGGAGAGATGGACACTAAAGGATTTGCCCACGCTGCACATCCGTGCTAGACTTCTCTAGCCATTGTCAGATCCAGCTGATTAGGAAAACAGATCTCTTGAACCTTTTCTTGTTGTTCTAGTGGCATTGAAATGGGAGGTATTGATATTTGCAGATTTGTTTTCCAACTCCTCTCTCTCATCGTGATGGATAGTGTCAGGGGCAGGAAGGAGGTGCAATGCTGTGGGGCCAGCCATCTCCAGCATCAGTTCTGAGATGCCTTGGGTGGTGCAACACTGATTCCAGCAGCCGGGGAGGGCTAGTGGGGACATCATAGCAAGGGAGAAGCCAGAGCAGAGCCGGTACCAAAGGGCTGTTGGAAACTCGGGATGGCGAAGCCGAGCTGGTCTCTGCGTTCGGGTGTGCGCAAACACAGATGGCTTCATTTCTATGTGGGTACCCAGCGCAGGCAGGTTTGGTACACGCGTTCCTGCCTGCAGAGAGGTCCGGTGGCGCTCGGGGATGAGTGCTCCCACGTGGCCAGGTTGGTGTGGGCGGCTGCGGTGCCGATCGGAGTATTGTATCTGTACATGGGCGCCGTTGGTGCAGATGGCTCGGGGCTGTTTGACGAGTGGGTGGCCAGATGGACACATGCGGATGCTGTCATGTGTTGGTGCCTAACGTGGTGCGTGGATGCGTTTGAAGGCTGGGCACTCGCTGCGGGGACGGCGGCGGGCACCTGCAACTTGCTCTCTGCCTTGAGCGTGGCAGCGGGCCATTCCTGTGCGCGTGGTCGCAAGGAGTCGGTCACCAGCGTGACTCCCCTGGGGCTGAGGGTATCGTTGCATTCGCAGGACAGCAGCAAGGTGCGCCCCGTCTTGCCTGCCTGAGCTCTGCGTGCACGCGGGCGCTTGGCCCCATATGGCCAGAGCATATTTGCTTGCGTGTCCTGCACACACAGAAGGGTATTTGCAAAAAGCAAAACCTGTAAATCAATGCGTGCATGTTTGCATATGCTCGTGGCTTTTTGCTTGGAGCTGTGCATATCTGAATCTTTTCTGTGCCGATGGAAAGGATAAAGCCTTGAATCTCCTCAGCTGCCTGAAGGCAGTGGGGGTGAAGGGCACCGGCAGCCCTGGTAGGCTTCCCTGTGTTGGGGCTGCTCAGGTGAAAGGGGCTCTGCAGCGCCTCAGCCCTGGGCTTGTGCCTCGATTTTGCTGGGGAGCTTCATGTGCCCCTCTGCGGTCTCAGGGCAGCATCAATCCCTGGCGATGGCTCTGAGCAGCTCGGGGCTGGCCTGACACATGGTTTCCTCTGCAAAATTGCCACATGTTGCTTGGGAGCAGTGAATTTGGAGGAGTTTGAAAGAGCTGTTAAATATCTAAGGATGTCCCAGGGCTTCTGAGGGGCTGTAGCCTGCAGTGCCCTCCCCCATGCCACTGCTGCATGGCTGGCCGGTGCGGGGAAAGCTCTGCCGCCCCCACAACATGGATCTGCATCCCCAGCATGGGCACCGCTGCGTGCACCTCCCCGGGTGGCAGCGACGTGTGCCACGGTGGGGCGTGGGAATCTGGGTGTTTGAGTGTGACCGCGGGCAGCCCTGCAGGCAGCTCGCTGCCTGTGTGCAAGCTCGTACGTGCAGGAGGTTCGCTGACGGCCGCTGCGCTCTGGCACCCCAGCAGCCGGTGGCCGATAGGCACAGAGAAGCCGGCTGCCCAGGGCAGGGGGACACCTCTCTGCGTTGCCCACACGAGTCGAGGGAAGGGTGAAGGGGGGATTGAACCCGTTTGTTTTTCCTCCCCAGAAGAGACAGGCGAAGGAGACACCACATGTCGATGTGGGAGCCACGCAGCAGCCACCTGTATGTGGGCCGCGGGGGCGCGTGTTGTCTGTGGCTCCTGTGCTTTCTGTGCGTCCGTGGGGCCGGGGCGCACGCTGCTCTCCTCCTGCCAACTTGGTGGGGATGGCGGGGGGGGTCGTGTGTGCGTGCCTGTAGTCAATGTGCTCCTTTGCACCCCTGTTTGTGTGCGTGTGCGCGTGCCTTCATGGTTTTGTGCGTGCCTACCCCCCATCGTGTGCGCGCCGTGCAGCAAGTGTGTGTTGGCGTGTGCCGCTACCCGTGGCCGTGCAGCTGCGCGTGCCCGGGGGTGAGCAGCGTATGTGTACGCACACGTGTGTGTTCGTGGGTGTTTCCGTGTGCCTCGGTGTGTTGGGAAGGGGCACGTCTGTCTTCTCCGGGGTGTTTGTGTGCCTGTTTTCGGCACTGTGAAGGTTTCATGGCATAGCCCGGTCCTCCCTAGTGCACACCTGCAGGAACACAGAGAAGGCCAGTGCACCTCCTTCTCCCACTGGCACCCAAAATCGCTGCTTGCCAAGCCTCGGTGCAGGCTTCCTACCCGGGATGTGCCGGGCGAGGGGCTGTCCTGGCCGAGCATAGCTGAGCTCAGGGAGGGAGGGAGCCTCCTGCACCATTCTCCATTGCAAATGTCTCAGAGGGCCATCTCTCACTGGGAAAGGCAGGTCTCGTACCTGGCATCTTTCCCCCTCTTGCTCACTCTCCCTGTCCCATCGGGACTGCTGCCCTTGCCAGCAAGCTGGCTCTTGCGCTGGCGTCCCCTGCACCGTCATTTGTACCGTTAGGGCAGTGTCGCTCTGAACAGGAGCCTGGCTCCAAGGAGCTGGCAATGCAAAGATGTCCCCAGTGCAAGCAGGGGTCCCCGGCCATAGTGAGAGGGCATTGCCTATATTTAAGGTGTCCCCAAGCAATCACACAAGAGGAAGGTGGTCATACTGCCTGGTTGGCACCACTGGGGCAAGCCGGGGTGCTGGCTGCTCCCAGCAAGCCGGGCATGCTGCCTGAAAGCTTCAGGACAGCTGTGAGGCTGCTGGTGCTGGTTCTCCATCAGCCTCACACATCCAAAGGGGCAGAAATACAGTTTCAGCCCCATTTCCAGCACCTGCAAGCACCAGAGAGATGCTGGAGGGCTGGGGATGAAGTAGGAGCCCAGCCTGTAGGGCTGCAGATGGACTTTCCTTCTCCCTGAGATTCCCAAATTAAATCCAGGGTGGGTGCTTCGCCAGAGGTGGTGAAGCACCAGCAGCGGGGTGGGTGTTCAGGATGCTGACCCCTTGCTGTCCCCCGTTGCAGGCGGGAGCGTCGCCGGCGGCACCACATGTCGGTGTGGGAGCAGCGCACCAGCCAGCTGCGCCGGCACATGCAGATGTCCAGCCAGGAGGGCATCAACAAGGATGAGCCGTCCCTCATCAACCCCCATGCCAGCATCTTCCGCAGGAAGAAACCGGGGGACGGTGTCGCCCTGGAGAAATGTGCCGAGGAGCAGGGTGGGAAGGGCGAGCGGCCGCCGGCCGAGGGCCCCGAGCAGTCGGCCCCAGGGGCCAACCCCGGCGGTGGTGAGGACAGGAGGAGCCCGTCGCCCCGGGCCAAGCGAGACAAGGAGCTGTGGCACCAGAAATCGTGCCACGGGAACTGTGAGCCAGGCGAGCAGGACGGGGCAGGAGGCGGCATCGAGGACAGGGCCAGGATGAGGCAGAGCCAGCGGCGCAGCCGGCACCGCAGAGCCCGGATGGAGGGGAAGGAGCCGTCCAGCACCCTGGGGAGCCGCTCAGCCAGCCAGGAGATGGGTCTGGAGGAGGCCAGCCCCATGGAGGGGGCACAGGATGGGGACCAGCGTGGGGACGCAGCCTCAGCGGAGGCGCTGATCCAGGGGGAGCCGGAACCGAGAGGAGAGTCCATCAGGTTGGTACCTGGGGAGGACGTTTTGCAGTTCCCATGGCTCCTTGTCCTCTCCCCTTATCTCCTCCCACCTCTTTTCATTCCACCTCCCTCCCACAGGACAAACGGGGTCCCTGCCGGTGATGCCGAACTGGTCGGGACTGCTGAGGAGGGGAGCCCCCCGCAAGCAGCACCCGAGACCCCCCAGGGGAAGACGGGCAGCCTGATAGAGCAGGACTGCAGCAGCCTGGACACCAGCGAGCAAGCACTGCTGGAGGCCAGCCGCACCGTCAGCCGGAGCGAGCCCGACCTCTCTTCCATCACCCCCAACACCGAGAAGGCCACGGAGAGCACCACCATCATGATCGATGTCCACGACTCCGCTGTGGTACAGAGTGAGGACCTGTCTCTCTTTCCTGAGCCCCTCTCCCGGCCCTCAGGGACCCTGGGGTGGGATGGAAAGCCGCTTGCGTGGCTTTTCCTATCTGCATCCATCAACTGGTGGGGGGCAATTTTCCTTGCTGCCCCTTGCAGCGCCTCCCTCCAGCACCCCAGTTTTGCAGGGGAGCCTGAACGCAGTGCTGATGTGCCACTCTCCCTAGGAGAGCTTCTCCCTTTCTCACCTCCTTCCCACCCACCCCTTTGCCTCATCCTTCCTGCCCCCTTCCTCCCCATTTGGGCAAAACTCTCGCTTCCCCTGTTTTTCCTAACACATCCGCAGCCTCCACCCAGCTCGCTGCTGCTCAGACTCTTTAACAGCATCCTCACAGTCAAGGTGAGATGCTTTAAATGGTGTTATTAATTAAACAGCACCACAAAAGCTGGCCTTGTTAAAACCTCTTTCATCTGCTTCATGCTGGCAGCTTGTGTCTTTTCTTCCCTTCTGCTTCCTCTCCCTGTAATGGCACAGGGATGCAAAGCAGAAACTGGGGTTGGGTGGCAGGGACACCCCAGATTGCTGCCTGGGTGCAAGACCAGGCAAAGGGTCTTGCTTTCCTGCAGTTAGCAACAAGACAGATGGAGAAGCCAGCCCCTTAAAGGAGGCCGAGACCAAAGAGGACGAGGAAGAGATGGAGAAGAAGAAGCGGAAGAAGGAGAAGAGCGAGACAGGCAAAGCGATGGTGCCACACAGCTCCATGTTCATCTTCAGCACCACCAACCCGTGAGACATTTTTTGGACTGTAGGAGCCCGGGGCTGGGGAGGGCTGCCAGGGGAGGGACCCCTAGATGTCACTGAAAACAGGGGACCCTCTTGGGAAGGGGGCTGAATATCTCCCAAAGAGCCTGGATAACCAGCCACAGCGTTCCACGAGCCCCGGGAGCGCTCTCCCTCTGTGCCAGTCACGCTTGTGACTTTCTCTCCCAACTGCTGATTGCTAGCTGTGATTTTTATTCCATGTTTGCTGCATTTTTCTGCAGTTAGCTGCTCCCCGTAGCTCTTGCCCAGCTCCAGCAGCCTAGAAGAATAAGCCCCCCAGTTTCTCAGGGACTCTCCCTGGCTGGCCACAGGGTGGTGGGGGGCCTAGGACAGCCAAGCAACGGGGTCAGCAAGCCCAAACCACCCTCAGGCTCCCTTATTTCGCTCCTCAGACTTTGCTGCCCATCTTTCTGCTCTGGAAGTTGGTGATGCAGGGTGGGTTTTGCATGTGGGCCCTGCCTGGGGCATGCCAGGGGCTCACAGGTCGGGGTGCGGGCTGTCTCCCCACAGGGTGCGGAGGGCTTGCCACTACATCGTGAACCTACGCTACTTCGAGATGTGCATCCTCCTGGTGATCGCCGCCAGCAGCATCGCCCTCGCGGCGGAGGATCCTGTCCTCACCAACTCCGACCGCAACAAAGTGATTGCAAACCTCCCCTGCTTCCCTCATCCCGCAGACTGAGGTCCTGTAGGATTTTAGCTTCCATGGTGGGGCAGCACATGGGACACGGATCAGGGCAGCTGGTGGCAGCGCTTGCACCATTCCATGGGATCTGACTTCTTCCTCCATTGCCTTCCTTTATAAACCCTGGAAATCCCTCTCAGCCTCCCACACGTGAAGTTTAGAGCCTGGGGAGCAGACCAGGGTGCCTTGTCCATAGTAAAGTAGCTTAAGCTGGGGAGATGCTGATGTCCACAGGGGCTGGTATGGGGGAGCATGATTCCAGCTCGCAGCATGATTTCAGAGCCACTTGCACCATGCGTGGGGAATGTTCCTCTCCTGCCTATGCCTAGGCTGGGTTTACGGCTGTCCTGAACTTTCAGGTGACAGGTTGGGTTTGGGGCATGCAAAACTGACCCTCTGTTGTCACCTGAGCCAGGCAAGCGCTGGGTGCGGGGACAGTAACGGGGTCTGGATGGGTGCCAGTCAGCCCATTTGCTTGGCAGCGGCTGCAGAGCACCCATGCCCTCTCTCTGCAGGTCCTGAGGTACTTTGACTATGTCTTCACTGGTGTCTTCACCTTTGAGATGGTTATCAAGGTAAGAGGCCTTGCAGGCCAGCTGCTCTGGGGCTGCTGAGTCCCACAGCGTCCTTGCAGTGGGTGAGGAATAGCTCAGTGTTTTTGGTTCTGGTCCTAAATTTGGATGATGGAGACTTTAAAGTTCTTAGTGGTGGGAGTCGAGAATGCTCAGCACCACTTTTGTCAGTCTCTGGCTCCAGGCTCCCACAAAATATGATGCTCCTTGCTATATACCTGGGGTGTAGGGATGGGTCCTCTGCTCCCCAGCGACATCCCTGTCCCCAGCATGTCCTGCCTACAGCTGCTTCCACTCAATGGCTGAGCTGCTCATTCCCTGCCTGTTTTTCTCAGATGATCGATCAGGGCTTGATCCTGCAGGACGGCTCCTACTTCCGAGACCTCTGGAACATCCTGGATTTCATTGTGGTGGTGGGAGCGCTGGTGGCTTTCGCCTTGGCGTAAGTGGCTGTTGTCCTTGTCGGCTCCCTGCCTTCCCTTGGCCGGGGTGGGAGGAGGATGTAACCATGTGTTATGGCTACTAGACCCTGATTTATTTTTTTTTTTTATTTCTCTGCACTCTTCTGCTCTGCTTCTGGGGTGGCTCCTGGAAGGGGTGCGTGGCTGCTCCAGAGATGTATTTCTCCTTGTCTATCAAATGCTGGTGAGCAAGCAGGCAAGGAGCAAGGCAAGGCAAGCTGGAGATGCTAGGAAGAGGTTGGTGGTGAAAGTGGACTTGAAAGAGGGCAGAAGGGGCTGTTAGAGAGGGAGAAAAACTACGGGTGGCAGAGCTGGAGTTACGTGCCTGCTACGCATCTTGGGGCGCACGGAGACAGCAAAATCAGTAGCCTTCCAGGTGAAGCTGCCCTCTGAATATGTTTGTGCTGGAAATAGTACCCCTGGCTGGTGGCTTTTCCTCTGCTCCAAGAGGGAGCATTGCCCTGGAACCCTGCAAGGGATGGGGATGCAGCAGATGGGGTTTGTGCCTGTATCCTCTGCAGCATCGCACCGAGGGCAGGGTGCTGTGTGCTTGCTCTGCAGCGTGTTCCTGCTGAGCACCACCTTGCAGTTGGGCTCTGGTACCAAGCTTGTAGCACCGCAGGGTGGCTCGATGTCTGCAGCACCTGTGCCATGGAGGGGAGAAGCGTCCAGGGATGAGTTTCCTGCTGCTCTGCCCTCCTCCGTGCTGCCAGCTGTGGCAGGCAGTGCAGCACAAGCTTGAGGAGGGATGAGTGAGTGCCAATGTGATGCTCGCAGGCAAGGGGCACCCCCTGGTTCCTGGGGTTGTGGTGGCCCCTTGGTGCCTGAGGAGGGAGAGGAGCAGAGAGGAGGGTCTGGCACGCTGTTGTTCTCTCTTTGTGCCTTTGGTACTGGTGGTGGTGGCGGCAATGCTGGTGAGAGGGGAGGGCCTGGCAGCAGCATATACTGGAGCCCTGTCCTTGTCCACAGCTCAGGTACCATGCAAGGCTCTCGGGGTGGCTGGCTCCGAGCCCCGAAGTCGCTCGATGGATTACAGCCCATAATCCATCCCTCCCATCTCACCTAGTTGCACCCGCCCTGGGTCGTTGCTTTTGCTTTCCTCACCTTCCTCACCCCCTTCCTTGCCTGGTGCTTTCACCCACTGCTCTCTCCTCGGGAAGAGCGTGGGAGAATTCAGCTTGCTCGGCAGAGGGAGGAACCAGCCCTTGGGCAGGGTGGGGGGCTGACCACAGACCTCAGTATGGGGAAGGGGCATGGGGCAGGTCTGCTGGCTGAGAACATTGCTGTGAGCTTCCGGGAGGCCACCCAGGCCACCATGAGGATGGATCAAGCATCTCTGGGGTCTGGCTGATCCCCCCCTCTGCCAGGGCAGCCCCTCAGAGCATCTCTGGAGGTGGGGCTCAAGAGCATCACCAGCCCAAAGACAGACTGGGTTGTTTGAGGGGTTTAGGGGAGGACAAGGGAGTCTTTTCATTCTAAGGTATCTTTTATCAAAACTTTTTGATGGCTGAAGGAGGGAAGGTTGATGGCTCAGCCTGCTCCTGGGTGGATGGGTGTCCTCACTCCCACTAACAGTACTGTATTCGGCACTTACTGTCCTCTTGCCCCCTCCCCACAAAGGTGGCGGTTCCTGGGGTGGCCCCTGGAGCTGACAGAGTCCCCACGTGCCAGCACTGTGCACGTGGGGAAGCTGCCATGCCCCTTCCAACCCTGCTTGCCATTTGCCTGCCTCCATCCAGACTCCCAAGGGAAGGAGAAGTCCCTTTGGGCACGGGGCAACCGAATTCTCAAGGGCAAGCACCCCCATCAGCTGCAGCACCGAACCCCCTCCCATGGAGAGGGCCTTTGCATCTCCACGTACATTTGCAGCAAGCATCTATGTCACCTGCCCCCTCTTGTAGCCGTAGCTGGGTCGGTACTGAGTTGCTTGTGTTGTGGATGAGAGCTCTTTATAATGCAAACCTGCAGGATTGTCCCTCTCCCCCGTGTCCGAGGATGGCTCCTGCTGGAGGAGATGATCTCATGGCTTTGGGGGTGAGGGGAACAAAGGAACGGCAATGATTTCCAGTGGGTTTATACATTACAAAGCATTTATAAGAACACCTGCGTCTCTCCTTGGCAGCCCATCACTGCTGCGGCCCCAGGAGCCACAGGGCATTTGCCAGCTATAAATGTCCCAACCCACCACCCTCCCTCCTTCCCTCCCTCCTGGTCTGGAGAGGAAAACTCTGGAGGTGACATCTGAATCCCTCTCCTTTTCTTCTCCCTCCACAATCTCTTTGATATGGGGCTGGGGGCAGGGGGGATGTGTCCTCCCTCTCCCCCTCCACGCCTCCATGGTGCTGGATGGGCAAAGCAGTGCCCATGGAGCGGCTGTGGTGATTACGTGGATGAGAGCGGCTGGTGACCGGGTCCAGCACTTTCCAGTAGAAGAATTGCTGGGACACGCCATGCCATTCGTGTTTTCTGCCCTTTTTGCCTCCCTCTGCGGTTTGGTTTTCCCGCAAGAGGGCCTGGGTAGCTGTGGGTGCAGCAGGAGGTCTCTGAGCTGGTCCAGCGGTGCCACCATCATCTGCTGGCCATCAGTGCCACATCAAAAGCACCAATGAGCCAGTGTCCACCTGTAAAGCCGTGTCTCCGTGTGCCATCATGGCTTGTCCGCTGCCTCCTTGGAGCCCATGCATCCCGAGCGAGAGGTCATCTCGGCTCATCTGTAGCTCTCTGCGTGGAAAGCTAATACGTCACTCCAAATGCAGCCTAAATAAAAAGCCCAATATAAAACCGTAAATCTCCAAAGAGTTCAAATTAAATTAGCTGAAATAACCAGAACCATAACTAAAGACCCTGCTCACTTTTGCCTCCCGTGGCACCCTCCGAGGAGGCATTGCGCAGAGGAGCAGCGCTCGCTTGAGGCTTCGCAGAGCTGCCGAGAGGTGGTGGTGCCTGCGCCTGCGGGCTGCGGCAGCGGGAAAGGTTGAGCGGTGGAGAAGTTGAGCAGTGGTCAGTGCGTAGGTCCCGTTGTCTCGCCTGGTGAGCAAGGGCAGGGGTTTCTCCACCCAGAGCTACCCAGCAGAGCTGCCTCTTTCTCTGCCGAGCAGCATCTCCTTATGGTTGTCGGCACTGCTGTCTGGAAGCAAGAGGGACCCCTGCGTACTGCAAAAGAACCTGGCATGAGGCCAGTCAGGACAGAGGTCTGATATCCCATCCCAGAAGTGCTGCAGGGTTAAACTATCACCTTTTTGTCACACCTTCCACCTCTTTCACTAACATGCAGCCAGGGTCTGGGGTTATTTTTATGTTTTTTTAAGAAAAGTTTTACTTCGTAGGCTTGCCCCCAGTGCTGAGCCCCCTGCATGCACATTGGAGAGACTGAGCTGAATCAGGGACAGAGGTTTGGTTACAAGAAGAGACCTTGTAGACCACCTTGGCTTGTCCGAGTGGGTATCCTGCTGGGTTGCAGGAGATCCTGTGCTGCAGCTCAGGCTCTTACTCAGTGGCTTTCTTGATGGAGGTGATTTACTAAAGTTAGCCTGTCTGGATGGGAACTGTGGCCTTGCAGGTACGTTCCCTCAGAGGCGCCTGCCTTTGTCTGAGCCTCAGGGTCCCTCCCCAACTTCTGGCCAAGGAAGACCATGCGTCTGCCCTCTGTCACCCACCATCCTACTCTCCGTGGGTTCCTCTTGCAGCAGTGGTTTCACTACACGCCCACATCCCAAAACCTCCAGCAGGGAGGGTTGGGGCTCCTGGGTCGCTGGATGAGTCTCTCCCTGGAGATAAGCCCCGTCCTGGAGGACACAACATGGTCTACTCATTGTGCCTTTCAACCCAGGCGTGGAGCGGTGGAGGGCTGCCGCAGGGTCCCTGCTGCCTGAGAGCCTGCGGTTGTCCCCACGCAGCTCCCCCACTGCTTTTCTTACCTTCCTCTCTTCTCTCTTTTTCCCTCTCTCCATTGGTGCTGTTTGGTGACTGCCGGGCTGGATCACCAACAGGAACGCTTTGGGGTAACTATGCCGTTTGGGTCGCTGCGGGGTGCCGCCCTGGGGAGCGTGGGGGGATGGGCGCAAGCGGGTGTCCGTCTGTCCCACGCCTCTGCTGACCCTTAGGTGCATTTGCAGAGACTGGAGCGTGCTGCTCTGCACACACCCCTACATTGCCCTGGGATGCATTAAAGTTGGCGCACTCCAGGAAAGCGCAGGTGGGATTTTCTTTGCAAGCACAGCAATCCCTTGTCCTTGGAGGAGGATGCTTTCGTCCTGGATCTCTGTGTCTGTGCAGCACCCTGAGACGGTGTGAAGCACACCCAGGGGAGCAGGGCATGGGGAAAGCGGTGTCTGCTGCAGAGCTGAAGGCTCTGCCCCGGTGGGGGCTTTGCCCTCACTGAAGCGCTGCAGGGAGTTCAGCCCTGACATCCTCCAAGGGCATGGGATGTGGCTCATGCCAAGCCCAAGGGGCTGGGAGAGCTCAGCCTCAGCCGTAGACATGTCAAAGCCAGGCTTTCCTCTGGGTGTTATCCAGCTCTATGTCCCATATCCGTGTTGGATCCCAACACAGGAGGTTTCCTGAGGGCTGAAGAGGTCCCGCCTCAGCAGCTGTAAACCACTGCAGTTGAGTTGCCCTTGGTGGCAGCTTGCACCAGCTGAGCGCTGCCCTCAAATCCTCACCCCAGCCCTGAGCTGGATGCCCCAGCCCTGTGTCAGATGCCCCAGCCACTTACCCAGACCCTGATGCTGAGCAGAGCAGGAGATGGGAGGTGCAAAGTGAGGCTTCCCACGTTGCTTCCCACGCATTTGTGGGGCTGTGCTCCTAGGGAGGACTATTAATTACTGGATGTGTTTCCATCTCTTAATGATTAAGCCCATTGTTGTGCTCCCTGTTGTGTTAACCCTCACAAAGGAGCTATGTAATTTGGAGCATCTGTTGTGCTAAGTCATTTCCTTGACATTTTTTGAGGGTGCCTGGTGGATCCAAACTGTGCCACCTTCACTAGGACCTCTCTGGTCCATCCTAGCATCCAGCCCATGGACTTCAGTTAAAAGACAAGAAAAAAAACTGGTATTGTTGTTGGGATTAATCATCATATTCAAGAAATGAGGGTCACAGGGGGCTTTTCTAAATAATTGTACCAGTAAGCTCTGCCCCCCCCCAGCTGACTTGGGGTGGAGGCAAGCGCAGCCTGGATCTGGAAAGGGAAGAGAGGCCTGAGACATTACATGCATGTGAGATAGAGGAGCAGGCTGACCGTGGTGGGTGGTACTGATGGAATACGGCAGAAAGCTGTAAGAAACAGCATTTGTGTGAACAAACCAAGCGCAGAGCAGGTGCTTCCCTAGGGGAATAGAAGGACCGTGAATCTCAAGTTTAAAAAGGATGGAAAACCCTTTGTGAGACACCTGCATGTAGACCCCATTGAGTGCACCTCCCTCCTCCCTCATTTTACTATGAATTTCTTACAACTGGTGGTAACGATAGACAACAATTCGCAGTGGTGGGGGCCTTCTGCAAGCCCTGTCTGCAAATGACACATGCCTGCAGTAGGGAAGCAAACCTCCTGGCCCTGTCGGGTAGCATGGTTTGGGGACATGGTGGGGGGCAGCGTGCCGCAGCGCCCTTTGGGCACGTGCCTTTGCTCGGGGAAAGCGTTGCATCGCCTGCCCTGGCCCTGGCATCACACTGCTTCCCACAACAACGGGATTTGTTAAGGTCGCTGCTCCGCAGCGAAGGGGAAAGGTGCTAATCCCGAGGAGGAGAGGACTGCTTTATTTTTCATGTCTGCCAGCTGTCAGCGTGGGTGTTGGAGGAGACTCCTTTAGGTGGGCTGAGTGCTCAGCAGTCAGCCATTTGTGGGCCTCCTGTTCCCATCGTCACACGTGCTGGGGAGGGGATGTCAGCAGTTGAAATGCCCAGAACATCCAGCCGCGGGTCTGCAAAGTTATTGTCTCTCCGTTTCATTTTTGGGTGCATGCCTCTCTCCAACACGGTAGGACCAACAAGGGCCGGGATATCAAGACCATCAAGTCTCTCCGTGTGCTACGGGTCTTGAGGCCCCTGAAAACCATCAAGAGACTGCCCAAGCTGAAGGTAACGATCCCCATCTCCTGCCTTATGTCTGTCTTCTCCAGTGTGGACCGGTGGGTGCAGGGACCACGCGCATCAATTTGCTCACGAGCAATGAACAAGTAGTTTTCACAGAATTTGCTGTGTTTTAGGAGTCCCATTTCCAAACACAACAGCCTTCAGACTGCTTCATATCTGGAGGTGCAGTGAGTTATTAAAAGCAAGCCTGGATCTCTGCAAGGTGTCAGAGTTAGTTCATCTGCCAGGGAAAGTGGGGCTGGAGAGGACACAAAGCAGCAAAGCCCAGATGCTCTCCTGACAAAACAGGCTGCCCTGGCTTTGGGAGAGCTCAAATCTCTTTCCAAAGTTCATTATCTTTCCCACCAGAGCAGCTTGCAAACAGCTCGAGATTTTTTGTGCTGTGCTGTCATGGTGTTGCACCGGAGTGGGATTTCCCATCTGAATAGTGGGATTATTTATGCAGTGCAGGTAGGATTTTGGATTTCCCTACCTTAGCCGATGGGGTATAGAGCCAAAAAGGAGTTAAGAGACCGAGGAAGCCCTGAGTTTTTTTACAAGGCGACATTCGGCTGATACATGAGGCCCAGAGTGGCACCCCAGAGACGTGAGTTTTGACCCCAGCTGTTCTTCCCTTCCACTGGATTGATTCAGCCCATGTCAGTTCAATTCCGGACACCTCTGTCTTCACCGTGAAGCAGGGGGATAAGGACATTCCTCTCTTTCTTTAAGAACTGCTGTGAGAACTAGGCCTGGGGTGGTGCTGCTATTGCAGGCAGAGTTATTTGCTCCACCTTGTTATTCGTGGTGATGTGAAACCAAGAAGTGTTTACTAATTGGTCTCCAGTGCTCCTAATTGCATCATCAGGGCTGCCCTGGTTGCAGAGAACATGGAGGATATAAATATCCATCCCTGCTGCTGTCTCGGGCTGCTCGATGTCCATGTGTGTGCTGGGGGGTACTCCAGGTGTTAAACTCACTCATAAAATAGCACTCTGTCTGGGAGAAGGCCCAGCTCTTCCCTCCTTTCTGCCCCAGGAGTGGGAAAGTCTTTCCCCATGGTAATCTTGAGGAAGGTTTTGGTCCTGCCCTTTGCCAAGGCTGTTGGTGCCCCAAGGTGAGCTATGCCCTCTCCTGCAGGCCGTCTTTGACTGTGTGGTGACTTCCCTCAAGAACGTCTTCAACATCCTCATTGTCTACAAACTCTTCATGTTCATCTTTGCTGTCATTGCCGTCCAGCTCTTCAAGGGGAAATTCTTCTACTGCACTGACAGCTCTAAGGACACGGAGAAGGACTGCATGTAGGTTCCCTGTTCAGTAGGTCTGATGCTGCTGACACCTCTGGCAAAGGCCGAGTGCTGGGTGATGTCGTCTTTGGGTTCCCAGTTAAGTCCTTGGTCATGACTCAACTCTTGGCTGTAGTCTCTTGGGGTGGATGGCATGGGCTGAGCCCTGTCCCCAGTGCTCTGTCAGTGCTGTGCATCCTTGCTTGGGATGTAGAGCCCTGTATTTTGTTTCTGTTCTCTTTCCTCCTTCTCTCTTCCCTCTTGCTTTCCCCTTCTCCCCTTCCCCCTGGTCATTATTCAGCCTCTCCCCATTTCTCCCTCCAGCCCTGCAGGAGGAGAGGTGCCCTGCCCCCCGCCACCGCACACACATGCTGCCCCTGGGGTGTAAAACCATTGTCTCATAGCCTGGCAGTGTAAAAAGCAAGATCACTGCTCTCTCCCAACCTTGCAGAGGGAACTACGTGGACCACGAGAAGAACAAGATGGAAGTGAAGTGCCGCGAATGGAAACGCCATGAGTTTCACTACGACAACATCATCTGGGCTTTGCTCACCCTGTTCACAGTCTCCACCGGCGAGGGTTGGCCCCAGTGAGTATTCTTCTTCATCCCCCCTCCTTGAATGGAGGTGGGCATATCCCCATTGGGGTCATTGGGTTAATAACTGGCTACACCCAGGTGAGACTGAGAGAGAAACTGCTGGGCAGGGAGGAGGAGAGGAAGGACAAGAAATTATGTCTGGATAAAAGAGCTTTACCCCCCATATGAGTCTGGGACCGTGGCTGGGGTCAGCTTCTTCCTTAGGGAGTGGATGATGGATAATACCTTCTGCTGTGCGGCCCTGAGGTATATTTTAGCTCAGTTTTGGAGATGACCATAGGCCCAGCCCTTTCTTCATGCTCATGAGCAATTTTTTTCTCTGTATGTGGAGCACTGGAAGATCCATTTTCCATCAGGAGCAAAGGCAAAGCACCATAAAACAGGCTGTAGGGTTGTCCTTGTGAAGCAGATTCAGACAGAGATTTATCTTGTCATCGTTACAAGTGTGGACAGACAGAGCTGGCTGTACAGAGTGGGTCCTGTGAGAAGTGCCGCGTGGTGGCAGTCCGGATGGGCATATTTCTGGTTGCTTTTCTTCACCTGTCTGCCCACAGGGTGCTGCAGCATTCAGTGGATGTGACGGAGGAGGACCGTGGCCCTAGCCGCAGCAATCGCATGGAGATGTCCATTTTTTATGTCGTCTACTTTGTGGTCTTCCCTTTCTTCTTTGTCAACATTTTTGTGGCTCTCATCATCATTACATTCCAAGAGCAAGGAGACAAAATGATGGAGGAATGCAGTCTGGAGAAGAATGAGGTATGGTCTGGGGAGGGGGAAAGAGGACATTTCCATGGGTTTTCTGCAGTTTGGGAGCTTGGAGCTCCCTAGATGTTGAAAAGGTGTAAGAAACCCATGAGTCATCTGCCTGCCCAGCCCATGAAGGAAAGAAGTGTGGCAGCTGCCGTCCCCCACCTTACCATCGGCCAGAGTCTGATGCACGTTGTTTTATTCCAGAGGGCCTGTATTGACTTTGCCATCAGTGCCAAGCCCCTCACGCGGTACATGCCCCAGAACCGGCACACCTTCCAGTACCGGGTCTGGCACTTTGTGGTCTCCCCATCCTTCGAGTACACCATCATGGCCATGATAGCATTGAACACCGTGGTGCTGATGATGAAGGTGAGCTGGTCAAAGTGAGCCTGTCCTGTTTGAGGGACTGGGGAGAAGGAGGATCAGTCAGGATGGGAATGGAGGGTATTTTGGGTGTTTCTAGGAGAAGCTTTGAGACAGAGTCTGAGCATGTATTCCCTTGGCATAGTCACTTCAAACACCACATGGCTCAAACTGGAGCCAAGATCTTCCCTAAATGAGATGACCCAAACGATCTGGACCTCTTAACTACTGCAGAAAGATCTGGATTTACTCTGTGCTTCCTTCTTAGAAGGAGTGGCAGCTGTCCTGGGAAGAGGGGTGGAGAGGGGAAGGAGGAGGTGATCTTGAGACACCCAGGGCAAGGAACCCAGGGCAAGGACCACCACAGGTCTTCCCTGGGACAGTTATCAGCCAAGAGGCTGGCAGGCCCCCTTCTGGCTAGCAATGTCTCTCTCTTTCCATCAGTACTACTCTGCTCCATACACCTATGAGCTGGCCCTGAAGTACCTGAACATCGCATTCACCATGGTATTCTCCTTGGAGTGCGTCCTCAAGATCATTGCTTTTGGCTTCCTGGTGAGTGGCTGCTCCTGTTCTTGGTAAGGATATTAATTTGGGCTTTGGCAGCACACAGATCACAGAGGGAAAGCGTTAATAATGTGAGGTGGTATTTATTTATTTTAGGTCCCAGCCTGAGAGCTGCTTTTAGGTTGGAATCGCTCCTTTGGTTCTCATTAAAATTTCCACTGCTGGATGCTGGTGGGGGAAGCCACGCCATCGCTTTACTTTTTGTCTTGTTTCTGTGATACTCTTGTGCCTGGACCATGTATGTGCTGTGCCTTGTCCCTGGGAGCCACGAGATGCTGGTGCATTGCTGCCCTAGGGCTGGATCAGTTGGACAAGACCTGACCAGCAGTGAGACCTCCCTGCCTAATTCACAGCCCTCAAGTCCCCAGCTGCTCATTTAAGATTTGAAGCCACGGACTGCTTTTTATTCAGCTACTCTTTGCTGCTTATGAGCAGCTGTCAGATTTGCTCTTTTATTGTTTCTTTCCTGTTTCTAACCCATACTGGGAGATGAGGTCCACTACCAGGAGGGTTTCTAGCCACCCTCCCTGCTCCCAGTGGTGCCAGCCATGGTCAAGTCCAGTCTTGCACCAGCAGAAATGGCAGGGGCTGAGGTGCGTCCGGGTGCCCACGAAGAGGAGAGCAAAGCTGCCTTGTGGCTGTGAGGGTCGGTGTCATGAGCTCTTGCAGCCTGACTGGGCTGGCTGTGGCCACTTTTCCTGCTCCCGTTCACCAGGGTGGCCTGTTGGATGTGTGAGTCACCTCCCAGGAGAGGCTGCTCACGGCAGACACGCTCAGGTCTACCACCATCCCAGACGCAGGACGGTGCTCCAGACCGTGGCTGCATACAAATGGGCAGCAAGGTCTTTGCCGTCACCGCCATTGTCCATGAGCAGCCTTGGCCCGTGGCCCAGTGCCCTTCAGACCTACCATCCCTTAGCTCAAATCCGTGTTCCCTCTCTCCTTCCTTTTGCAGAATTATTTCCGGGACACCTGGAACATCTTTGACTTCATCACCGTCATTGGCAGCATTACGGAGATCATCCTGACAGACACCAAGGTGAAGCAGGGGCTGGGAGCAGTGGGGCAAACCGCTGTGGGGTGGGGGGCTCCCGCCTTCCTCTTGACCCTCTCATCTCCTCCCAGCTGGTGAACACCAGCAGCTTCAACATGAGCTTCCTGAAGCTTTTCCGGGCTGCTCGGCTCATCAAGCTGCTGCGCCAGGGTTACACCATCCGCATCCTGCTCTGGACGTTCGTGCAGTCCTTCAAGGTGAGTCACATGCGCCCTGGTCTCCTCCCAGACCATGGTGCTGGGGTACTGCTCCCAAATGCAGGCTGTTCCCAAGGTCTTGCTGACTTGTTGGCTTGCAGGAGAGACGGATCAGCACAGCTTACCTGCTCGCTGTGCTTTATGTATTCCTCTGGAGCTGGACCTGTGCTAAATGAGATGACTCATGTGCTTCTCTTGCAGGCCCTCCCCTATGTCTGCCTCTTGATCGCCATGCTTTTCTTCATCTATGCAATCATTGGGATGCAGGTGAGCACAGACATCTCAGTGTGCATCCCTCGGGTGCGGACAGGCTGGACCAGCATGTCCTCGGCATTATACACAGCAGCCAGCCTCGTGCCTGCCTGTCATTTCTTCGCTTGGTCGCAGTGTCTGGGAAGGTCTCAAGGGTGGAACAGCTTGTTGGGAGCTGCAGAGCTGCATGCCCTAGGGGGGCTGCCACAGGCTTGATCAGTCAAGCTTCACAGCTGCCTTCCCCACTTGTACCCTTGGAGATGCGGCCTTGGGGACTCAGCTGGGCATCGTGTGTGACAGCTGCTTTCCAATCGCCACCCCTTCGTTTCATAGGCGCTTCAATTTTAGAAATGACACCCCATCTCCAACTCCCTAGCAGCCCCCAGAGATTGATTTCATGCCTGAGGGACTTGGTGAGTGACCTTCTGCCTTTCCCATCCAAATGGCTGGATCACAGCCCGCCATCCACCTTGTCCCTCTGTGGAGGGATGATCTGATGGTTTGCTTGGGCTCTTGTGCTTAGGGACCTGCAGTGACCTACCAGAGGGGTGGGAGGTCTGCAGAGCATGGAAAGACATGAGCTTTCCAGGCTCCAATGGGTAAATAGGAAGCACGTGAGCTAAACCCCACACGTGCTGACAAAGCATCTTCGATGACGAGCGCTCGGGATCTGGAGCCGCCTGATGAGCAAGCCACCGCAGAACCCAACACGATTGCCTGACGTGCGCTGCCAGGATGGGCAGATTTTGGGGAGGCAGTGGGCAGCGTTGGTGGCCTCCTGCTCGGGCTGCTTGGCAGTGCTGGTGTTTAGTCTCTTCCATCCCATTTCTCCCACCCCGAGAGTCGCGTGGCTGGTGTTGGCCGCTCTGTCCTACACATATCGGCACCAGCTCCAGGTGTTCTCTGAGCTAAACAACCGCCATCTGACTCAGCCCCCCTCTCTGCTGTGTGGTAGTATTTGATTTATTTTATTTTTTTTTAACACCATTGTGAACAAATCCCCAAGCAGTAAAGTCTGTGGGCGTTATTTGAGCAAAATAGCTGGAGGCAGAAAATATTCTACAATTACACATTCCAAAAAACCTGTACAGGGAAAAAAATACTCTGCAGTTAGGGTATTTTTAGGTTCATGGAAAGTGGAATAAATATTTAACAGTAATAACAGCACATTTTTCCTATTTGAGGCACTCTACGGATGTTCGTTATGTCCTACCGCGGCCTCGGCCGTGGGTCATTATAAGGATATTGTCCACGTCTGGGGCTTCGTTGCCTCTTTTTGGCCTTGGGGATGGCAGTCCCCAGTGTCTGGCTGTCCATGGTGGGTTAGCAGTCGGTCTGTCCCTCCCTCACTGAGCCCTTCCCCACCAAGGGAAAAGCTCCTGGGAGTTTCCAGCACCGTGGCCCAGCACCCACCCAGGGTGGTGCGACTCATCCCTCCGCCTCCAGTGCGCTTGGGACTGCCGGGTGCCGTGCGGTGCTTGGATGCTTCCCGTAGCACAGCAGAGGGATGGATGAGGAGCGGTTGGACTCAATTGATCCCAGGTCTTCCGTGCTCCTGTTTCCATGGCAGCTTGGCCTCTTGCAGCCTTTGCCGCCCACTGCAAATCCCTGCCAAGGAGAGGAGAGTCTCCTTCCTGATGGCTGCTCAGCGCCAGCTCCTTGGTGTGCTGCTTGTGCACCGGTGTGCATTCGCTGGGGCACTTGGGGGATTGCACAGCGGGGATGGATGTGGGCTACTTTGGAGGCCAGCTGTGCTAAGGGTGATGGGCTTGGGGCAGGATCAGTCCCTGCAGCACAGGGGTGCATGCCCATGAGCCAAGGTGAACGTGCAGCCACTTTCACTGGCCAACGAGCTCTTGCCTGAATAACTGAGCCCTTTGTCTTCTTCCCATAGGTTTTTGGCAATATCAAACTAGATGAGGAAAGCCACATTAACCGGCACAACAACTTCCGCAGCTTCCTGGGCTCCCTCATGCTCCTCTTCAGGTAGGCAACCATAGAAAACTCCTTTGGCAGTATTTTTGGGTGTAGGCATGCCAGGAGCCAGGCTGGGCAGGTTCTCGCCGCAGGTGGAGGTCAGCTTTTGATGCTAGAGATCAGCTGGGCAACACATGGCCACAGGAGCTCAGGATCTCCTTTTTCTTTTTTTTTCACCCTGCCCTGATGGCTGTCTCCCAGCTCTTTGGATGGGCTGGCTGGGGGAAGTTGGCCCCATGTCCCAGGAGCTACACCCTGGCATGGTTGCACTCCTGTGGGTCCTGCTCGGTTGCTGCTGACCCAGTGCCTTGCTTCTCTGCATGCCGGAGATGTGCTTAAATTGGCTAGGGGGTTGCACAGCTTCTTGTGAGGCTTCTCCTGGTGGCATCCTGCCATGGCTCCGTCCCGTGCCACCGCAAGCTGCTGAGCACGGCCATGTTGGGTGCAGGAGTGCCACGGGAGAGGCATGGCAGGAGATCATGCTGTCCTGCCTGGAGGGCAAAGGCTGTGAGCCGGACACGACGGCGACGTCCGGGCAGAACGAGAACGAGCGCTGCGGCACCGACCTGGCCTATGTTTACTTTGTCTCCTTCATCTTCTTCTGCTCTTTCCTGGTGAGTTCCTCCCCTCTGAGAGCCATGAGGGTCCCTCTCATCAGCCTCCTAACCTCGCCACTGCCATTGGGTCATCTGCCATCGTTCATCTTCCCACAATTACCCTTCCTTCTCTGCCTCCCTTCTCTGCTCCCTCTCCCCCCACTTTCCTTTCTCTCCACCTTTTTCCCTTTCACTTAGATGCTCAACCTGTTCGTGGCAGTCATCATGGACAATTTTGAATACCTGACACGGGATTCCTCCATCCTGGGACCTCACCATCTAGATGAGTTTGTCCGGATCTGGGCAGAGTATGACAGAGCAGCGTGGTATGTAGCCAGCTCCTTCTCTCCTGAGCAACCTCTCAGAGCTGGTTTTAAACAGGCATCCCGGTGTTCTGCCATTGGAAACCAACTGCGATGCCCGGGACGGTCGGGGAAGGGCTGCTCACACTTGCAGTCGTTACAAGGGCAGCAGCTGGTTCCTACGATGCCTGCCTGGTGGCACAGGCGTCTTGGGTGATGTTCACAGTTTGCCATGGTGTTTATCCTGAGTGCTGGAGGTTCCTGCTCTTCCTCTCCTCCCCAGCCAGTGGGCAGGTCCCTCTCAGCCTTCTTCCCTGTCCCTGTGCACCAGCTGGGTGCCTCTGCACCGAGAACAGCTCCATCACCTGGTCCCCAGCACCCACAGCTCCCCATAAGAGCAGGGCTGAGCATGTCTCTGTGGGGAGACACTGGGGGTCTGCTGGGCTCCTGCCAACTCACCTACAGAGGACCTTGTCTGGAATGTGTTTGATGGGATAGGGGCATTGTGTTCCTATGCTGGCCAGCCCGCTCACCCCTCTAGAGATGGGAAGACTTTGTTTTCTGCACTCATGCCTTTGCTGATGAGGAACCCAGCGAACAGGACTCCCACCTGCAGGCAGCAGCTTGTTCCCAGCAATGGGGTGGGTTCACAGCAGCCATATAAACCCTGGGTGGCTGGGCTTTGGCCCCACTTCCACTGCTGCTGCAGAGGAGCTGCTCTCCGCCACTCCTCCCAGCGTGGTCTGGAGCATCCCTAGGGCAGTGTGGAGCCCTCAGCAGCTCTGGGAGCCCATTTGCCCTCCGCTCATTCCCGGCTCCACAAGGGCATCTTGTGTGGCCCCTTCCTCCCTTCCCCAGCCCAGGGACGGCCTCTTTGGAGCCATGACCCACTACCGCTGCACTGGGGAGCGTGGGCGAGCTTAGCTCAAGGGCCTTGGCAGCCACACGCACTCCCTTTGGAGGCTCTTCACCTCCACTGCTAATGCCCTGCCCCTCGAGAGACCAGCTCGAGCCAAGATATTATTTATGCCTAATATCATCAGCTCCTGGCATAGTTTCCTCCCCTGTTTCTGTCCAACCCTGTGCAGCTCCGTGCTGGCCAGGTTCCTCCCCACATGGCCTCCTCCAGCACCCTTGCTGCTATGCAAGGCCCCCGTGAGCCGGTGGGTTTGCTTGTTAGTGGGTGACTGTGCCTTGTGCAGGGCATGGGTGAGTAGATGTCATGATGGACAGCTAGAGAAGGGAGAGGAGGTGAGAGCAGTGAAACACCCAGCAGCTCGGTGTTGGGCTTCTCACCCACAGCTTTTGGGAAAGATTTCTTCACACCAGGCACTTCATTCACTCTCACCCCCCATGGTGGTGGCCTGGGTCTCCAGGACAGTCACTGAAAAAGTACCTGAGCTGTCCTGTCGATGCCACGCACCCCTCTGATTTCTGAGCAAGCCCTGCTCTTTTGTCACAATATGTAGCCAGGGGTTAGGGGACACGCACAGGAGCTGGGCCCACGGGGGCAGCCCTGGGCCCCATTGCTGGGTGAGGAACGGGTGAGTACATCCAAATGGGTCCCACCACCTGAGTGGGGCAGCAGTTCTGCATCCTGACACCGACACCAGCACATGAAGGGTCTCGCAGGGAGACTGCCTGATGCCAGGGGGGTCAGGGATGGTTTTTGCCCAGATGGTTGGGTTAACTCTGGCCAGTGATGGCGAGGGGATGGAAGAAGAGCAAGGAGAAACCAGAGGCAAAGGCGCTGGGTAGGATGGTAACGCTGATCTTTGCCTCCTTGTGCGGTTTCCCTCCAAGCTTGTCTAAGGATGCCCAGGAGGCTGCAGCACTCTGCACCTCAGCACTTCCACCCCACACAGTCCTGCTTCCCGAGGGGCTCTGCTCTGGAGTGGAGTGGGGAGCTCAGCATCCGATGGCCCCTGCACCCTCTCTTCCCAGCTCTCCGCCTCAACAGCTTCATTATTTCAGCCGGTGCAGGAGGGATATGGGCCATATCCTGTGACGGCTGCACCCGGGTCGGGGGAGATGCGCTTCTGTGGGCGAGAAGGGGTGTGTGTATGGGCGGGTTTGCTTCTAATAATGTGTACCCTTGGCAGAGCATGGTCTGGTGGTCTGAGCACAGGATTGGACCGCAAGAGACCTAGGTGCTAGTGCCAGAGCCACTGGTCACCAGCTGGTCACATTATCTCTCCCCGCCTCAGGTTCCCCAGATACTGGAGATACAAAGTGACTCAGCTGCCAACCTCCCTGGGACCTTGGGAGGACCAGAGAGTTGGCCATGCGAGGGCAGGCTCTCTGGTGGTGTGATGGGACACAACTTCATCAAAAGGGCTTGTGGTGGCTAGAACCCAACCAAGCTGCAGTCTCACCCTGTCTAAAATCCCAGCCCCCTCCCACCAGGTGTAGGCGGCCAAGGGCGTGATGAGAAAGGGTGATGGGATGGTGTTCACTGCCAGAACTGTCCTTCTTGTGAGTCAAGATGGGTCAGTGTGAGGAGATATGAGCTGACTCATGGTGGAGAAGGCAGTAGCTGATGCTCACAGCTTTCCCCAATCTGGGTCTGACAGAACCAGAAGGAGAAAAGCTGTGCACACCCAGGGGTCTTGCCCCACAGATGGCCCCAGCATCCCCCTCATTAAGCTCTCCATCCTCCCCTCCACCCTCTCAGTGTCCTATTAACCCACCTGTGCTTCCTTTGCAGCGGCAGGATCTCGTATAAGGATATGTACAAATTAGTACGGGTGATCTCGCCTCCTCTGGGCCTAGGAGAGAACTGCCCCTACAGGGTGGCGTGCAAGGTTTGCCTCCCAGTCCTCCGCCACAACCTGGCCACGGGACGCACCATCCACCCCTCCTTCCCCCCCGCTCCACCACCACCGCGCCTCCCGAGGGAACCCTGATGTTGCTTTCCTTCGAGTTTAAAGAGGTCTGCGGCCTCCCAGAGCCAGCAGCTGTCCTCCTTGAGGGGAGGCATGAGTGGGGCCGGGGGAGGCTCAGAGCCTCCCAGGGTGGGTTTCGACAAATTGTGTCCCCCAGCCACCCCCACACCCCAGCTCCGTCGGTGCAGAGAGCCCCTGAAGGGTGCCGGTCCAAATGCCACCATCCCTGCTTGGCTTCTCAAAGTGCCTTCATGTGGGAGCAGGAGTTTTTTGGGGTTCAAGTGTGGTTTACTCCTGGTGAGGGAAGGGGGAGCAAAGGCAGAAGGATGTTGGGGACTTTGTCTTTTTTTGGAGAGAGGACTGGGGGGAGGACGGGGAGGCCAGGGTGACCCCTAACTTTGGGGGATGCCGTGCTGTGCCCAACAGACCCTTCTGCAAGCGTGGCACTCAGAGGACACATGACCACCTCTCTGGTGAGCAAGACTCTTGCTAGTCTTGCCCTTGACTTGCCAGACCTGATAGGAGGAGGTGGCACCTGGGCACATCTCAACCTCAACAGCTCCTCTCCCTCTGCTTGAGCCGAGCTCCCAGCTGCTGGCCGTGAGTCCATGGTAGGGTTTGGCCTCCTTGTGTCTCTCTGACTTGCACATTTTTTAAAAATTTTATTTTGGGGTGACAGTTGAGCAAAATCCTGCATCTGCCGTCTTCTCCGAAGTGCCGTGACACCCATGTCTGTGTTCATGGCACAAAAGGGTGAACCAGAGAGCTCTCTCTTCCCTCTGCATCCCTCACAGCATCTGAGAAGATGGACAAGGGAAGCTCAGATGCCCCCAGCCTGTGATCTTGGCTCTGCAGGGGAAGAGGGTTGCTCACCGTGGCCTGTTGTAGCTGCCACCATCCTCCCTAATGCATCAGAAATGCTTCTTCTAGCCAGCATCCCTGGAGCAGGTCTGTCACCCTCCACAGCTGGTCGTAGGGATGATGCACACATTTGAAATCTTGAACTAGACCACCAGAAGTAAAGCAGAGCAAGCGAGACAAGACCGGGACTCTTGGTCATCTCATTTATGAAGAGGTGTTTAGCAGTAGGAGATTTCTTGCAAGAATCTCAGATGGCTCATCCGTTCAAGGAGGGGCTCTTCTTGTTGCATCCCTGGCAAAGGATGGTAGCTTTGCTGAGGGCACTTGCTCAGGTCCCTGCAGACAGAAGACACCTTCAGGAAGAATTCCTGATCTTTCTCATTTGACATCAGGGCTTCACTGGAAAACGCTGCTCTCCTAAGCTGGATTAGCTGGTGCTTAGAAGTGTACCTGTAATGCTTCCTGGGAAGAGTGAGCTCTGCAGCAGTCTGGGCTTTCTGCTGACTCTGTGGGATGGACAGAGCAGTGAAGGTGGGTAACCTCAAGGGGAGGTGGAGGCAGAGAGAGTGAGACCAGCTTCTCCTGTCATGTGAGAGACACCATTCCCATCTCTTCCTTGTGTTACCTTGGTGTCCTCCTCCCTGTGCATGGGCTATTTCAAGGACATGAGAGATTTTCAGAGATTTCTACTGCCCTGGAAGAATTCCCAAAAGGCAACTGATGAAGAAAGAAAACCCATGTGGTTGTTGCATCTCACCATCATGGTCCAGATCCCAAAATGTCAACCCAACTTCTCACCTTTCAGTTTGGTGAGCCTGCCCTGCACATCACAGCGCAGACGTTCACCTTCCTGGAGCCCGCAACCCTATCCTGCAAGGCAATGTGACAACAATGACTTGCAGAAACAACCAACATGTTTATGGAGTGGTGGACAGCCTTCTCTGGAAGAGATGGTTCTTGCTCAAGTTCAGGATGCAGCATGGTGGTGCAGCATGGTATGGAAGCATAACCGCCAGGCCATCTGCAGGTGGGCTAACAACAGGGCGTTGATGCAGGAAGACTTCCCGTGGAAGTCCAGCAAGCTCTGTCCTTATGCTGGGGAAAGCACTGGGGAGAGCAGGTCTTGTAACCAAATCTTGCTGGGACTGTATCCTAGCAGCCAGCTCCACTCCTTGGGGCTATCTCTACCTTTCTTTACCTCCTCTGCTTCCAGCAGTCATGCAAAAGTCAGCCAAGGCATCCCTTTTGCCCCCTCAGAGTAGCCCTTGAGATGATCATGGGTCAGGCAAATGTGACACAGACATTCATGTCCCTGTGGACATCTCCTATTCCTGAATCTACTCTCACATCACTTGCTATCCTGGTGCTCTGTTCCTAACAGCCTGGCATGGCACAGTACTTATTTTCAAACCACAGGAGGACAGATGTCCCCTAGGTTTCCCCCTCCATCACTCACAGTGTTCTCTCAGAGCACCAGGATTGAGCCATTAGTGCCTGGCAGTTTTACAGGCCACCCTGGGCCATAGCCACAGGGCACATCTCCATCCAGACGCAGGGCAGATGGCCAGCTCTCTCATCAAGGATGCGCCTGTGCTGGGACCAGCTCTTGGGACACGCTATCCTGTTCAGATGGATGTCATTCCACATGCCTTCCTGTGCTCCATTCCATGGGGATGTGGTTTCTGGGCACTGCTGTGCTGCTCAAAATGCTTTAAGATCTCTGCTATGAGAAGCAGCAAAGTATGCAGCCTGTCTGTGAGAACGGCCAGTGTGGTCCTTCTTGGTTACTGATGTGAACTCTTCCTTTCATGGGAATCCATTCCTCCTTCACTGTGCAGAGAATTTCAGTATGAGAGACAGTGTCTGGCGTGTGCTGGGTACACAAAGCCCCCACTAGGAAGGGTGGGTGAAAGATCACTGTCTTGCTTCCTTTTTGCACAAAGTTCTTGAGCATGAAAAATTTGAAGTCATCTTCTCCCCTTCAGACACCTCGAGTCAGTGCACATCCAGCTCTGCCATGGTGCTGCTTTATGGACTCCTGGACCTGGATATTTCCTCTTGATCATCCCACTTCAACGTTTCCAGTGTTGCTACCAATCCTCTTTTCAACTCGTTTAGGTGTGTCAGGTCTCAAGGGGGATGGCTTGCCCAACCTGTTCTGTGCCTGCACCCCAAACAATGCCCATTGCAGCTCATTACCATCCCTAGTTCACATCCAAAATATCAGGACTAATCTTGGTGGGGGCCTCTTTGGTCAGGGGACTGCTTCCAAACCAGCCAGTACCCCCTGAGAAGAGGAGGTATCTCTTATCCCCTTCTTACACTGCTCTCAGCACATGGCTAGGGAATTAGCTAGGATCCCACAGAGGGGCTTAAGTTTTTGTCAGTACCCTCTCTTGCAGGCCACCCTGGCTGAGACAGGTTCCTCTCCAGCAGCATCCTCCCAGTCTGGCCATAAGGGTCGATGCCTTTGCTGTTGCAAGGTTGCCCATGCCCATTCACTATCCTGAACGTTGCAGTGCCTGGCATGAGGGGAAGAAGTAGTGGCTGAGCCCAGGATCCCTGGGAGATGTACTTGAGTGGCCTCCTGGATGTGCAGAGGGAGAGAGGCACAGCCCAAATATCTCAGCCTGGCAGAGGGCTCAAGGCATCATTGGGTGGCCCATTTTTGGTAGCGTTCCTCACTGCAGCAACCCTAGGCAAGTCCTTACAGAGCAGAGGAGCATGAGGTGGGGGTCCGTCCTAGCTGCCTCCCTTGGGTAACCCAAATGAACCCCAATGTTGGAAGGCCCAAACAGCTGCCTCTGCTGAGACTCTTTAAACTCCAACCTGGTGGAACTTGCAGCCGCATGTGGGAGAGAGCCAGGGCGGGAGCATGGCATGTACAACTTTTCCTCCCGGTTTTGTTTTTTCAGCCAATTCAGCATGCCTTTTGCACTGGTGCATGGTGGGAAAGTGGTCCATCCACAGAGCCAGACGGAAGCAACTGGGCATCTTCCTTTGACAAGTGACCCTGGCCCACTGCCTTCTATGCAAGATGCTGCCTCCCAATTGCATAGACCTTATGAGCTGGGGATACACAGCCTTCTGGCTATGGGTTAGGTGGCGATGCAAAGCAATACCCAGGCCCCCCGCCCCGGGAGGGAAGACGCTACGGAGGCCACAGAGCGCTGTGGTGCAAACCACCGTTACCTCAAATAACCCATGGCTTGAGTGCCGTGTATCTGATTTATACCACTCACACACAGCCCTGGAACCTGTGGGACAAGTTGGGGGCTGCTGGAGGGCTTTAGGAAAGGGGTTGAGGCCAGAGAAGGACTCCCAGACTGCTAGCGAGACAGGCGCTTGAGGCCAGCAGCAGAGAGGTGAGGGGTGAGTTGCTTTCTGCCAGCATTCCTGGGCCTGTGTGAGCAGTGCTATAAATCCACATCAGGACAGTCTCTCATGTATGATTTGCCTTGATTAACGGGTTTCCTGTTCTTTTCCTGTTTGTCCGTTTGTTTTTTCTCTCCTGTTTTCCTGTACTATTTTTGTTTGTATGTTTTTCTGCTCTCTGGGAATGCCTCCTCTCTCTCTGCATCTCCCTCCCTCCCCTTCCCCCTTCATGAGCAGTGGCCGAATCCATTACACTGAGATGTATGAAATGCTGACTCTTATGTCACCACCGCTAGGCCTCGGCAAGAGATGTCCTTCCAAAGTGGCCTATAAGGTAGATCAACCCTTCCTTCTATGGGGGCTAGAGCCGAGCAGGAGCCGGGGCTTGAGGGACCTGCGGGAGGTGGGGCTGGGGGGAGCCGGGGAGGCTTTGGGGGCGTCCAACATGTGTTTAGCTTGCTCCTGGGAAGTCCGGTGCGCTCAGGAGAGTCCTGGCCATGCTGGCTGGTCTCCACTGCCCACACAGGTGACACTGCTGTGGCCACTCACAAGCCCAAGGAGCTCTGGGGTGGAAGACCCCAGTGGAAGAAGAGGGGCAAGATCAGCAACAGTGTGGAAGTGGGAGGGTTGGAGAAGATGAGGTGAGGAGCAAGCCCGTAGCACAGTTGGGAGGATGGGATGTCCCCAGGAGCTCACTGGCCCAAGCTCATCCCCTGGGCTTGGAACCATGTTTGTCCCAGGCAGCGCAGAAAGAGGGGTAAAGCCCATGGAGATGGCAGGCAAGTGGGCAGCCAGGACTTATCCTGAAGGAGCAGCTCTGCAGCGCGTGAGGCGCCAGGCGCATCGGCAGGAGCTATCCCCGGGATGGCTTGTGCAAAGCAAAGCCAGGTGCCTTCAAGAAGCGGTTCTGAGTTTTTGCCCCTTTGCTCCTCCTGGGGCGGTGGCCAGCAGTCAGCTCATGGCACAGGCACGGCATGCTCCCGGCTGCATAGGCATGGAGCAGGAGCGCGGGAAGCCCTGAAGGACATGGGGTGGGAGCTGTGTGGCTTTGCTGAGGGCAGGAGCTGCTAGGGCAGAACCCAGATCTATGGAGCAATGTGTTGTCCAGGTGCAGAGCAAACTGAAGCTTCCCTTGGCCCTGGGCTGCTGCCTGCGGCTCTTTCAGCAGCATTCAGGGCTAGTGAAAGGGGGATTTCTACACACTTGCAAATGCGCTGCCACCCTCTCCAGCTCTCGTGTTTGTTCACACACACACATACATCCACCATCCACAAGAAAAAGGGAGGCTTGAAGGCAGGGACAGGACATGAGAAGCTGGGGGCAAAGGAATGGGCAGGGAAGGGATGACCCAAGGTATTCACAAAGCAAAATATACTCTCTGGAAAGTGGATCTGGTCACTTTGGTTTGCACCCCGCCTGCCCAGGGTGGGGAAGGAGCATGGCGTGTCTAACCTGCCTTGGTTGCCCTTCTCTCTTTCCTTCTGCACTACTTCTACCCCTCCTTCCCTTCCCCACCCTTGGATAATTTGGACCCTGTGCATGTGCTGGCAAACTTCATCTCTGAAAGACGCAAAAAGGGAGCGCCAGGATGTAGCATGCTAGAGGAATCCAGCCAATCTGAAGTCCCTGAAGGTTAGGGACCCTCCTCTCCCCTGCCCCAGGTGGGAAGGGTTGAGAGCCAGAAAGCCAAACAACTCGGGAACGGAAACCTGAGCCCTCATCTCCCCTTCCCGAGCATTCTCCGCGCCCGTATCCCTGACGGATCAGGCATGTCTTCCCAAAAGTGCTGGGAGGTGCCATGGCAGCCCCGGTGCCGTGGGGAGGGGGGCTCAGGGGCCGTTCCTGGGGTGCAGGAGGAGCCCTGGAAGGCAGTGAGCCGGTGTCCTGGGGTGGAAGGAGCCGGGGGGGTGGTGGGGTGATCCTTGCCCTTCTTTTTTGGCTGTGCTGTTTTGACACTCTTTGTTGCTTTTTATTTTTTAATTTTTTTTTCCTTTTGTTTAATGTTTAATTTCTTTTCCTCCAGCCTGGTCGATGTGTTTTTCGATATTGTTTTCCGTCCGCTGTTTTCTTCTCTCTCTTGCGCAGAGACTGGTGCTGATGAACATGCCCGTGGCCGAGGACATGACGGTCCATTTTACCTCCACCTTGATGGCTCTGATACGCACGGCCTTGGACATCAAAATTGCCAAAGGTAAGGTTGGTGGGGTAGAGAGGGGGCAGAGCCAGGAGGCCTTCAGAGTGACTGGCACTCATCCTTTGGGCAGGCTGAGGACACCACAGCCAAACTGGGGCTGGCCGCCCAGAGGCTGGCACGTAGATGGAAGTGATTACCTTGAACACGGAAATTTCTGCTGCTCTCGATAAAAAATCTGTTTCTTTAGGGAAGAGTTGGACTCTTCCCACTAGAAGCTGCTTCCAGAGAGCTGAAACAGCTCGATGTCCACTGCGTAAAGGAGGAGAGAAGAGAATTCTCCTTCCTCCCCATGTACAAAACCAGACCAAGGAGGGAAAAGATCATATGTGCTTGGCTTCCTAAGGCTGGGGAACAGAAATCTCTCAGGGAAGATAAAATGTTCAGAGCAGGAAAACCTGCTTTGTTGTTGTTGCTGGAAACGCTCTGATTCATCGGATCAAAAGCTTTCTGCAGAAACATGCCATTTTCAACAAAACGTCCCCTGGGAACAGCTCAGCTGTTGGAAGAAAACCCAACCCAAGGCAAGATATCAGCAAAAGCCCAGCACCGAGGCAGCTCCTTGGGTTCAAGCCCCTCTAGATAAAGCAGAGATTTGAACCTGGGTCTCCTACAGCTTGGCAGAATTGCCCCGGGCTCGGGTGTCTCAGGTTGGCGCGTGTTGGCAGCTCCCTTTGAGCCTGAGTGTTCCTAAGCTCAGCAAATCCCTTCGCCACTGGCCAGAGCGCTCTGCTTTCCTTGCACGGCATCGCTGAGTATTTCAGGATTTCAACCAAGTGGAGCTGCACTTTCACCAGCACATGATCCGCTCACCAGAAAAGAGAAAGTGGGGCAGCAGCAGGTGTGTGTGGGCTGGAGTAGGCTTGGAGCCGCAGAGACGGACCCAAGGCGAGCTTGAAGATGGCAGCTTTGAGTGGGAGGGCAGGGGATGGGGAGATGGAGGCACATATGGAAGGGATGGTAGGGAAGTTTCCCTGTGAGAGCGGGAGACCAGGCTCGCTGATGCAAGATGGCCCTCCCAGCCCAAGGAGGGCTGGTTGCTGCTTGTGAACCTCACTTCAGGATGGGGAAGGGGTGTTTTTACTTAGATCCTGATGCCAGGTCTTGATGTACGCGGGCCACTTTTTTCCCCCCCTGCTGTTCAAGGTGGTGCAGATTGGCAGCAGTTAGACTCCGAGCTTCAAAAGGAGATCCTGACGATTTGGCCTCACCTGTCTCAGAAGATGCTTGACCTGTTGGTACCCATGCCAAAAAGTGAGTCTCTGTGTGGGCTGTCATCACTGCCAAGTTTCCATCATACCTGCAGTAGTTTTTTCCCAAAGGGAGGTGGGGACCAGTCAGACCTGTCCGCAGCTGGGGGAGAAGTCGGAAGAGGGTTTGTGTTGCTGCAGGCTGGCTTCTGCCTTGTTCTGCCTGGCTGCTTGGGAACCCTCTTGAAAAATGCCCAGTTTGCAGTGATCTACTTCTGCCAAGCCCAGAGTCTCCTGTGAATCATCTCTGGAGCGTATAAGGGCAGGAGGCTGAGCATCACTTGCTCTGTTACCTGTGATGATGTGATGAAGATGGGTGTCTTCGTGCTTTATGGTGATGCTTTCAAACCATCTCCATCCATTCTATCTCCACGTGGAGTGTCTGGGTGTTCATCTCTCTTTCGGAGCGGTGAGCAGACTTTGAGGGTCACCAGGGTATCCCACAAGCAGGGCTCTTCCCGAGATCCACGCTGGTGCCTTCAGACCTGCTGTTCCTGTTAAGACAAAAGTGTCCCCCACCTTCCTTCCCCTCTTATGCTCTCAGCCTCTGACCTGACTGTTGGCAAAATATATGCAGCCATGATGATCATGGATTACTACAAGCAGAGCAAAGCGAAGAAGCAGCGGCAGCAGCTGGAGGAGCAGGTGAGGCTCAGCGAGGGTGCGCGGTGGGTGGGAGGGGGGGTTCAGAGAACCCTCGTTGTTTCCTGCTACGTCCTGACCAAACGTGCTGCCAGCTGCATGGGATGCAGCTGAGGGATGGGGATGGTGGGGCGGGTTGGGCTTTGGTGACTACGAGGCATGCGTATGTGCATCCTCGGTCCCCAACAGCAAACGTGAGCACGCTGACGCCTTCCCAAGCGGTGGGGGCTTGCTTGGTGAAGCACTGGCCGTTCATCTGTATTTCATAAAGGCTCAGCTTCTCCCTTTCTTCAACACAGAAAAATGCCCCCATGTTCCAGCGCATGGAACCGTCCTCTTTGCCGCAGGAAATCATCTCAAACGCAAAGGCTCTGCCTTACCTCCAGCAGGACACCCTCTCGGGCCTGTGAGTATTGCCCTGAGAAGGAGGGCGGTATTTCTGTTGCTGCAGCCATCATTTTGTTCTCTGGACCTGGCACTGGAATGGACAGAGGGTTAAAGAGCTGCTGAGAGCAGGGGGAACCCTGCACAAAGCTTTTGCAGGACCCAGAGTACCTGGTGTGTGTCAGCGTCACCAACAGCAGCAGAGGTGGCCAAGGGGGATAGCCAGGTGTCTGCATGGATGCTCTTCTTGCAGAACCATCTTGGCACTAAGTGCAAATTCTCTTACCTAGGAGGGTCTGGGATGGACCTGAACCTCAAGGGCAGCTGAGCAGCAGGTCCCTGGGTGGTGCAGGGTCAGTGGGGGATTCCAGCACCCTGACTGGTGGGAACGAGATGGTGGGAGTTGCTGGCACTGCACTTGAGATGGCCCCACTGCTGCTGCAGGACCTGGGGCACTGGTGTCCTCACCTGCCCAGGCACCACTTCAGCTGTCCAAGGAACATGATGTTTGTCTTGAGGTTCTCAACAGCCTGGGGGGACAAGCACAGGGGATCCCCAGCTCTGAGCTGCTGGAGAGGCAATGCTGAGTGATGGCAGCACCCGGCTTGTGGCCTTCCTGAAGCTGGACTGTCTTTGCAGGAGCAGCCGGAGCGGGTTCCCCTCGCTAAGCCCGCTCTCGCCACAGGAGATCTTCCAGCTGGCGTGCATGGATCCGGCCCATGGGCAGTTCCAGGAGCACCAGTCTCTGGTAAAGTCACTCACTGCCTGGCAGGCACTTGCCTGCGGTCCCAGTGAGGATGCTGGTGGGCACGGGGAGGTGTGGGGATGCCAGCATGCTCCCTGCCGCTGTGGCAGCGAGCACAGCGGATGGATGGCAGCTGCTGGGTCATGCATGGATCCGAAGCAGGGGACAAACGTTCCCTGGCGTGCTCCAGCTGGGGCTCTGGCCCCTTGCCTCTGTCCGAGCACTGGGGACGCAGCCATCCCTGGACCAGCCCTGGCCGGTGGGGCCAGGCAGCAGCAAGTGCTTTTGGGGCGAGAGCTGTGACCAGGGTCCGATGCCCTGCAGTAAAATATCCTTCTCTTCACAGGCTGCTCTTTTTTTCACTGAGCGCTCATTTCAGTGGGTTACCCCTTGCTGAGTGATGGTATCTGATGTTTTCGAATTCGTGTTCATTTTGTTGTCAGTGCTGGTGTCCCCAGTCCCGAACCGAGCTGTCAAACTGTCTCCAAAGGGAGCACTCCCCTCCGGCCTCACACACATGCCGGCCAGCAGCAGCAGTGTCTGTCTGTCTGTCTGTGTGTGTATATATATATACATATCTCTATATATCTCTCTCCGTGTCTGTGTGTGTGCATTCGCGCACCACCCCGACGCTTGTCGGATGCAGTGTGATACCACTGTGCATCTCCAGCCGGGTCCGTGTCCCCGGGGTCTGTAGCACTCTGTGTGAGCTGTGTCCCCTGCCCCGGCCACCCCCACCACCCCACTGTCCTGCCGGCAGGGAGGTGGCAGATGAGACTCCCCCCCCACCCCCCCCAAAGTCACCTCCTAGCAGATCTCCAGGGTCACTCCCTGCCCACCTCCTTGACACCACGTCCTGTACAAAAGAGTCCCCTAAATTGGGAATTAACCAAAGCGCAAAGGTGCCACGGTCGGCACGCTGTCTTTTAATGGGGATGAGGCCAGAAAGCCTTAAAGCAGGGTCAGAGAGAAAAATCCCCTACATTTGTCCCCTTCTGGCAAAAGGAGAAGGAGTTAAAGCCTGGGCAGTCAGGGCACTCCCGGATCCAGGCTGGGTTTCCACTGCCACTGAAGAGGTGCAAGACGAATTGGCCATCAGGCGAGCCCGAAGCACCACACCTGGGCTCACCTGCAATGGATTGAGAACTGGAGATTGTTTTTCAGTGGCGGCATGACAGATGGTATTTCTTGGACTCCCTTTTCAGCCCACTTAAATTCTGCCCCTGGTTTGAGTGAGCAGGGCTGTCCCCTGCCATCGGGGCAGAAGCAGCGTGCTGCCCTGCTCCAAGCCCATCCCAAGAGCTTGGCTGTGTGTTTATTTCCAGGAGCCAGAGGTTAGGGAGTTTCAAAGAGTGCAGCCCTCTAACCGTGGCACCTGCCTTCCCGTGGACACTCAGGACCACGCTGTCTCTGGGAGGGCCTCCTCCATGCCTCGTCTCACTGTGGATCCCCAGGTAAAACCAAGCAAATCCCCCACGGGTGCTGGGTCCAAGCAAAGCCTACCAGGTAACACTGGGGCTTCTCTCCACACTGAGCAAGTCCCACAAGCCCCGCGGCTTCCCCAGCTCCCCAATATGGGAGCATCTCCCCATCTCTGGGGTGCTGCATAAGTAGGAGAGCTGCTGTTCCCTTACATGGGGGACACTGGCAGCAGAGGGCAACCAGGGGAACTGATCTCCTGGCTCATGTGGGTGGTCCACAGTGGAGCAGGGTCACGCCGGGAGGTCGCAGGGTCCTCCTGCAGTGGGACACCCCTCCTTTCCTCCAGCCCCAGGTGCTGGATGAGGTTCGAGGAGTCCCAGCCTGGCTGTCAGATGATCTCCCGGGTGATGAAACGCCTTTTCCTTCCTTTCCTGTTGTCCCAACGCACGTGCTTCTCCGTTTGTCCAGGGGAACCCAGGCCACATCTCACTTCCTCGTTTGTCTGCCCGGTTTCTCTGTTGTTCTGTCTTGTACTCAGCCTCCACCGAGACACAGATGCTCTTAGGGGGTTGGTTTTGCTGTGAAGTCTCTGGGTCTGCTTTCTCACAGAGGTCCTGGTGTCAGTGCTGGTGTGACATGTCGTGGTACATTTGGCGGGGTGGGGGGGAGGGTGTGAAGAGGAGGGAAGCTTTGCCTTGTGGGCTTTTATTGACCACTTGACAGCAGGGGAGATGATCAGAAGGAGAAGATGGGAGTAGAAAGGGTAAGGTACGAGGAGAAGAGACAGGGAGAATGGCCCAAGGCTGCAGAAGCAAAAAGCTGCTAGAATAAAGTAAAGGAAAATATAGATGGAGGTGATGTTTTCCACAAAACGTGTGAACACAACCTAGAAGGAGGGGAGAAGGTAAAAGGGAGAAGCATGGGAGAGAGAAAGAAAAGGAGGGGGAAGATAAAACGACAGTGTGAGCGGGGAGACGGGGAAGGAGTGCAGGGGATGGGGATGTGGGAATAAATGAGGACCAGGAAGGGGTCTGGAAAAGTGGCAGCAGCTGGGAAAATAAACACTGAGCGACGGGCACTGGAGAATCCCCTCTCTGTCAATGATTTCTTCTTCAGTGTCTCTGTCTGCTCTGCTCGACCCTGTTTTCAAGGCAGGGAGGAATGCTGAGACAGCCTGGGGGGCAATGGCCTGGTACCCCCCCCATGTCCCCACGCCCAGGGCAGGATGCTGCTGCTCTTCCCCCGACCCGCAGAGCCTTGGCTTGAATCACAGCCGCTGGCTTTCCTTGTGGAGCACAGTTCCCAGCCCGCCTGGGGCCGGGGAGCTCACAAGCACAAAAGCTAAACCGCACTTTCCTCCCACCCCTGATTTGTGCAGAGGTTATCTGGAGGGGCTGTGCTCAGGCTGGCTGCCCCCCAGCCCTGAATTTCCCCATCCCAGAGACTGGTGTGCCAGTCATAATGAGTGAACCGGTAATTGCTCATCCGCCATCCCCCACAGCCCTGTGTGGTGCTAACCCCCTCCCCGGCCGGCCGGGGTTGCTTACAGGTGGTGACGGACACCAGCTCAATGCGGCGATCGTTTTCCACCATCCGGGACAAGCGAACCAACAGCTCCTGGCTGGATGAGTTCTCCATGGAGCGCAGCAGTGACAACACCTACAAGTCCCGCCGGCGCAGCTACCACTCCTCGCTCCAGCTCTCCGCCCGGCGCCTCAACGCCGACTCAGGTGAGCAAGGGCGGCTGACCCCATCCCACACCAATGCCAAAAAAACCCCAAAGCCCCAGCTAAGCATACCCCACTCCTGCGGAGGGGATGGTGGGGACTGATGGGGATGTCCTGCAGGCCACCGGTCCGACGGGCATCGCTCAGGCGGCAGGGAGCGGGGCCGATCCAAAGAGCGCAAGCACTTGCTGTCCCCCGATATCTCCCGCTGCAACTCCGAGGAGAGGAGTCCCCAGGCGCATGACGAATCGCCAGAGCGGCGGCGTGAGTCCCGGTCACCCAGCGAGGGCAGGTCGCAGACGCCCAACAGGCAGGTGGGTGACAAAATCCCCTTCCGAAGCACAAAGGGAGGCGTAGAAAAAGCTCCTTGCCAAACCTAGGAAGGTAAACCCCAACTCCGGGAGCTCTGCAGTGTCTCTCCTCCCTGCGGTGGCATCTCCGTGTCCCCTGTGAGCTGGGCAGGTTGGAGCTGCTCAGGCATGCTGCAGAGCATTTGGGGAGAGGGATGGATCTCCACACTGATCCTCTCACCGCTGTGGCATCGGCTCCCTGCCAAGGTCGAGGTGTCCCGGCTACAAAAGCCTGGAGATGCTGATGCTTGGGTGTGCTTGAAGGCCACGCAGATGCTGCCCATAGAGATCAGCAGCTGGCGAGCTGTTAGCTCTTCCCGCAGCGGGTTTGCGGGTGCTTTTTACTTTTGATCACCAAGAGCAGACGCCATCCCCACCCCTGGAGCAGACCCCGAGGCAGGGATGGGGCAGGCGAGGGCGCAGCGGGGCCTCATCCAAGCAGGAGGATGCTCTGGGGAGCCCAGGCGCAGGGTTGGGGGAGTGGGTGCAGGGCATTGCCCATCACCCCTGCATTCTCCAGCGTGTCTTGGTGCGTTGCAGGGAACGGGCTCCTTGAGCGAAAGCTCCATCCCCTCCATCTCGGACACCAGCACCCCCCGGCGAGGCCGCCGCCAGCTCCCGCCGGTGCCCCCCAAGCCACGTCCCCTCCTCTCCTACGCCTCCATGCTGCGGCATGCCGGAGACGCCTCGCCGCCCGCCGAGGAGAGCGAGGGGGGGTCCCCGCTCCTCTCCTCCACCCTGGAGCCCAACGTCTCTGGCCTGACCGAGTCTTCCAGCTCCCCGGCGGGGAAGCAGAGCCGACAGTCCACCCCGCAACGCTACATCTCGGAGCCCTACCTGGCCCTGCACGACGACTCGCACGCCTCAGACTGCGGTGAGGAGGAGACGCTCACCTTCGAGGCGGCCGTCGCCACCAGCCTCGGCCGCTCCAACACCATCGGCTCGGCGCCGCCACTGCGGCACAGCTGGCAGATGCCCAACGGGCACTACCGGCGGCGGAGGCGAGGGGCAGGGCAGGGCGTGATGTGTGGGGCCAGCATCGACGTGCTCAGCGACACCGAGGAAGACGACAAGTGCTAGAAGCTGCCCCCTGCCCCGTCTCGGCTCCCCCCCACCCCGCCGCCGCCCTTGCCCCTCTCCAATGCATGCTCTTCGCCACGCCTGGGAATGAAACAAAACCAAAACCAAATGCAGGGGAAAAGGAGAAAAACAAACCGACCGGAATGGAGGGGGAAAAAAAAAAAGAAAAAAAAAAAGTCTTTGTGCAAAAAAAAAATTAAAATCTGTCGACTTTCATTTATTACTATCACTTTTTTTTTCTGCACAGAGAAGCATTTGATGGGTGGCGGAGCGGCCCAGCCGGGCTCGTGTGCCGGGGGGCTAGTGAGAGCCCCCCCGGCCGCAGCCCCACTCCCTGCCCCGAGAGGGACCCCCGGGAAGGCTCGTCCTGATGGTTTTCTGCTCCTCGAGGCCGGAGAGTCCCAGCAAGGGGGTTCCAGGGGCCCCCTTTGCTCTGTTGCTCAGGCTTGTGCTGCTGTGGCTTTGAATTTCCCTCCCCGAGGGTCTCATCCAGCTCGGAAAAAGGGCAAGGTGTGATGGCATGGTGCGGGGGGCCGAGGAGTCGGGGTGCACCAGGCAGACTGGAGCGGCTCTGCCTGCCGGGGGGGACCAAAACCGAAGCCAACTGGTTTGTACTGGGGCAGGCGGGAGCAGGGCGGGGGGGCTCAGTGCTGCCGAATGTATCCTGTCTCCCATCGACATATATTTATTTATATACGGAGAACTCTAGGTGTGCCTGTGTGTGTATATACGGTATGTGTGTGTATATATATTTATATGCTGTATATATAAAGATATACACATACATGGATTTGTTTTAGTCATCTGACAATGCTGGAGAGCCTCTTGGCATTTTAACTGCCCGCACCCCATTCGGCGGAGGCAGGACCAAGCCTCCCCAGGGTGCTGCTGCGCACCCGTCGCTGTAGCAGAGCATTGGGAACGTCAACCCACTCCCCTCACCCCGTCCCAGATGTTTCCAGTGATGGGAATGGCATTTTCTCCATTAGAGGTGGCCGTGGCGAGGGGTCTTCGGGCGGCTCTGCTGCTGGCTGTGCTGTGCGGTGTCTGCGGGAGCAGGATGCCCAAGGGATGAGGACGGGGCCGTCCCCGGGGTTACGGCTCACTTGGCAGTGCTGAGGGGGCGATGGCAAATCTCTCAGAGGCCTCTTTGCTGTGTTTTCCCAGGAAAAGAAGATTCCTGCATCTGCAGGGGAGAGACATTGCGCAAGCATGACGTTACCCTAAGATCTGTCCACCTAGCAGGAGCCTGACTTCGGCACCTCCCCTGCCTTGGTTCCCCCTGCAGCTGTGGCCCCTGCCTGCTCCCAGGGCCTGGCACCCCCCTCAGAGGGGGGCTGCCATGGGGGCAGCTGGGTTTCCAAATGCCACAGCCCCGGTGCGTGGGCAGGTGGGTGTCTGAGAGCCGGCGGGGCTTTGGGAGAGGAGCATGGTCTTGGGGGTGAGCAGGGTGGCTCGCGCCTCCTGCAAATACTGGAAACGCAGTGCAGGGCCTCCTTCCAGCGTTGGTCATTAATTAATCTGGTAATTATGTGCTGTCAGCTCTAACGATAGGTGCACACCCTCGGCTGCGGGTGCAATGCTTTGCCTGCCAGCCTGGGGAGATGCTGGTGGCCTCGTGGTGATGGGTGGCTCACCCTGGCGATCACCGACGTGTTTCTGCTGTGAGTTGTGTCTGTCATCAGCCCGAGCGTGGTCCTGGGGAGCCGGAGGGTGCTGTGCCTTTGGAGCCTCAGGGAAGGTCTTGCTCTGTGGGCTGGGCGTCTCGTCGGTGTGGTTGGACCAGGCATGGCCATGTGTGTGGAGATGGGACATGGCCTTCAGCCTGCTGGGCTGGGCAGGGGGAGGCAGCGCAGCCCTTGTCCTGCCCTTCCTCCTGCCCATGGCTTTGCTCTGCTGTGGGTTGCAGTCTGGGTCCTTGGGACCGTTCTCCAGCCCCTCCGGCTGGCCGAGCCGCAGCTCTGTCTAGGCTTTGCTTTGGTCCTGGATAGCCCATGTCTTCTCCCGACCAAAAGACGCTATGGGCACAAACTGCCCCGCTCCTGCATGTGCAGATCAGCCCCTGACCCCAACGCTTTGTCAACTCCCCAAGAGGAGCTCTGCTTTGTGAGAAGCAAATCCCACCAGCTCCGCAGGCTGCCCCGCTCCTGGGCTCGGCCGTGGACCAAACCCCCTCTTTCTAAGGGTCAAGCTGCCCTCTGTGCATCCAAGGAGCAGGTTTTGCTTATGGGGCCAAAACCTCCTACTGCCTTGGTTGGTCCCTGCCGGTGGGTGGCACCTCTGCTGTCCCTGCTCACCCCACACTTCCTGAATGGACACTTCCAGCTGCCAAAGGATCCAAAAATTTCCCAGGAATCCCCCTCCATCGCTCTGGCTCAGCTCCCACATCCCCCATCTCGGTGCTTGGGGGCAAGCCTTTGCAGCTGTGGGGAAGGTCTGTGGTGCTGGCTGGTAGCATGGGCACCTCCTGTCCCTTTCCAGCCATCCGTGAGCAGTTCGTGGCTTCAACCTGAAGCTGCTGGAGCATTGCACCCTGTGCTGGCATTTGGGGGAGCCAGGCCTGATGGGCATTGTGGGACTGTGTGGGGGCTGGGGCCAGGGATGTGGTGGTGTTGGGGACCGGGGGAGGCGATGCCGTACCTACTCTAAATATAGGTGCTGGCATCGTTTATACTTCTAAATGCAGAAAGGTGTCTGACAATACACCGGGCTCTGAGTAACAGCCCGCGGGGAGGGGAGGAGGCAGCTTTTTTGTGTCTGTGCCTGTTGGGTGGGAGGGAGGGATGGATGCTCTCAAAGCAGGGGGCATGTTTCATGCAGATTTCAAGCTTTGGGCATTTTACTTTCCTCAGCCTCAGTTTGGGGCTGGCGATGCTCGGCAGCGGTGGTACTGGCCGGGGCAGAGCCCCTCAGGGTGCACCCGCACATGGCAGTGGGCTGCAGCGTCCGAACCTGAGCTTTCTGGCTTGTAAGACCTGTGTTTTACTAACGTACAGAAACTGTATGAAGCAAACCAGAGCCCTTTTTTTCCTGGGATTTGGGCAAAACTGGCCTGCTCCTGTCTCTCCTGCAATAGCTGCAGTCCTGCTCCCGCAGTGGGAGGGCAGGCAGGGACCCGCAGGGACAAGGTGGCACCTCCAAAGCACCTCTCTGAAACCAAAAACAACCCCCAGGAGAACCACGGAAAAGACTATGCCGAAGGGGAAGGAAAAACAGCCCCAAGGCGCCATTGCAGCCTGCGTCTCGCTTTTCAAGGCGCTGGACTCACTTTGCTGCTGTATGATCTCTCATCCGTGGCTTTTTGGACATCTCCTTCACCTCCCGGACACCAGGGACCTGCTGCTGCGCTCACTGTCGGTGAGCGGTGGCCGTGTTTGACCGCGGGAGGGAGGATGAGAAAGGGGGAGGAAGTGTTTCAACCTCTGCCTGCACAGGACAAGCCCCTGCTCAGGCAGGAATTCACCAGTAGCATGCAACTGGTTCCCAGTTTTGTGCTGGGACTGGGCTCAAAGCCGTGCAAAGCTCCTGGGGGGACTGCGGAGGGTGTGTGGAAAGATGAGGCAGCCCTGGAGCATGGACCCCCACTGTCCCCTCTGGGCTGGCCATCCCAGCCCCATCCTCCTGTCCCCCTGTGAGGCCTCGGAGGGCAGAGCCCCCCACCCCCCGATGTGGGGCTGGCGGTTCCTGGGGCTGAGGGAGGGTGGGTGGGAGATGCTCTGCCTTCATCCCTCAGGCACTGGGGCAGGGATGTTGTAACCGAACATGCTTGTTTGGACCCAAACGGGGAACCGAACTGACTGACGGCGATGTACAACTTCAATGCTTTTTGTCAAAAGGAAAGAAAAATAAAACCTTGTTGTAAAGAACCCTCGTGGACCCTGTCTCATTGGCGCACACCCCCATGCTCGTGGGGCAGGGGCACAGGAGCCATCCCCTGCCAGTGCTGCCCTGGCATCCCTGTGGTCCTCAGGCAGGGTGGGGGGCTGCAAAGGAGAGGCAGGGAGCATGTTTGGGAAGGGTCGTCACCCTGGGGGAGCTGTGACTTGTGCCTGGCTGCTTCCAGACACACTAGCTGGGGGGCACCTGGGGCCTGGGGGTGCCAGGGGGGACTGGGGCCAGGAGCTTGAGGAACTCTTAATGGTGGCACTGCAGCAAACTGTCCGGGGGAAGCCGAGAGTATCACGGTGACAACATATCACTGGAGAAATGCAAGGGAGTGGCAGCCTGTAAATCGAGGGCTTGGAAAACCTGCTGGGATCCAGGGCTTTGAGGGATGCAAACAGCTCGGCCACCCCTCCATGCCTGAACCCAGAAGATGTCAAGTGGATTCAGCTGCTGCTGCCTGGTCCAAAGCTCACGGGTGAGTTGTCAAGCAAAGATGCTGAGTCAGGTCTTATATTTCTTTTTGCAAAGCTGTTTAAAGCACAGAAAGTTCTCTGGCAGTCAGAGGCAAGTCAGCAGCCTATGGCAGTCTGCAGGCTGAGCATGGGTGACAGGGATATTTTATGACTTTTCAGCAGGACTCTTCTTTTTCTTTCCCGGTGATGGGAGGATGCTGTGCCAAGAAGAGCTTGGGGAAGGATGAAGGCAAGTGCTCTGCTCATCTGGAAGGCTTTGAGCTGAGCTTACCCCTGTGTGTCTCCCATGCGTTTCTGCCTCTCTCTGTATGGCGCCACTGAAGACCAAGCCCAAACTGGCTTTACACTGCCCTTCACTTTGCGCATCTTTCCCTTTATTTCCCAAATGCTGCCAGGTTTCGTTTTCAATTCTTTGGCTCATGAAGTGCTAAAAAGCTTGTTTTCAGCAGGAAGTTCCCTAGGAACATTGCTCAGCTTTGAAGGCACTTGCCCGGGCAATGGATGCAGTGACAGCCAGGGGCTGGGGGCAAAGCCCAGCACTTTTCAGGCTGGGAAGAACATTCCAATCTTATAGCCAAAAAGTCATCTGCATCCCTGACTGTGGGGAAGGCTCCGCAGGGTGGTGATGCCTTCTTCATCTCTGAGGGCTTTGCACTGGCTCTGGAAGCAGTTTAAGGAGAGGACCTCCTCCTGTGTGGGCCAGAAGTCCTGCATTAACATTTTTTGAAGTGATGATCTTACGTATGAACTGCCCCAAAGGCTTTGAAAGCAGGACTGAGTGTGCAGGTCTCTGATGGGCATCCCATGGAGCCCTGCCTGGGAGGCTGGTGCCAGGGAAAGTGGTGGATGGAGCTAGCTGAGCGCTTAACCTCCTCTGCTGCCTTTCCCCAAATCCTCTAACATATCTGGGTCTGTGAAAAAGGTACCCAGAGCAAAGCAGGGAAGGTAGAGCTTCACCCTAGCACGGGAAACTGGTGCTGCAAAATGGGGAGCCTTCGCTGTCAGAGAGCCAGTGCTCTGCCTGGCAGGCGCAGAGGCTAAAAAAAGCCCCTTGACAAATGGAACAGAAAGGTTAAAATTATCTGTACATCATCTGAATAACAATGGCAATGCAGATTGTACCTGCTTATAATAGCTCCAGGAGACAGGGGATAAATCGGGAACAAAAGGACCCCAGAAACAGATGCTTCTGGCGTGTGGCTGGCAGAAGTGCTGGGGCTGCTCCTGCTCGCCGGGGCTTGGGGAGCCACAGGAGATAGGGCCACCAGAAGCACCGAAATCTGGCCTGTGTGTGCTCCCCTCACCTCACTCACGGGTGCTCCAGGGCCCTTCCAAACCCAGGTCCTGGTGGAGCTGCCCAGGCAGCTTGTGGGCTCCCAGGATGTGGGAGCGAGCAGCCCCTGCCCACAGTACCGGCACGGCAGCGAGCGTTGTGCACGGCTTGACTGGCATCCAGGTACCTGGGGGACATGAACAGTCCTTTTTCTGGGACTGCTGAAAATCATCACCCCGTAACCTGGCTCTTCTTCCCGGGAGAAAGAGCCCTCATCTTACTAGATTTTTTGCCTCTGCCTCTGCCCTGCTTTCCTCCTACTGCCCCCTGCAAAGCCAAATGAAGGCACACGGCGCTGGGTGTGTCTGTAGCTCTGTGGGCCCTGGCTCTTCCCTAAAGGCTCCCCAGATCATTTTTAAGGCAGGACTCCAGCAGGGTGCTGGGAGGGCTGGGCGAGCGGGTGGAACCCAGCAGTGGTGATCTGCAGCCAAAATCAGCTGGTGTGCTCGGCTGGAAGCCCTTGCAGGGCTGAGCACTGGATGTCTCTGCAGCGTTCCAGCGCACAAGGGAGCTGCTGTAAGGACCAGGGCACGGATGCAATGCACCCGGCAGGCTGCTCCAGCAGACACACCAGTGCCGCTTGGGATGCGAGGGAGAGGGAATAGGGATAAGGATGCACAGTTTTTTGCTAAAGTCAGGCCTAAGCTAGGCTTTCTCTCCCTCCCACATGCCCTCCCCTGGGACCCAGTCAGTCCATTTATGGAGCAATCTGCCATAGATGATGTGATTTTCAGATTGATTTTCACAGATCTGCATTATGGCCATCATGAATGATATGGGTTTTTTTTCCTTTCCAAAAGGGTAGGAGCAGAGGAAGGAAATAAATCCGAGAGTTATGCCTCCCAGTGGAGTTTAATCCCATGCTAAATTCAGCAAATGGTGCCTGGGCAAACACGAGGGCTTCGAACCACGGTGTTGCACCTCTGGGTCCTCTGGGCAAAGCATGGAGCATGCAGGACCATCAACTAGAGCCACAGCTCCCAGCTGCCCCCTTCCCTTGGTTTTGACAGGGGCTTGCAGATGGCCTTATTTCATTGCTAATTTACTTTGGGGGGGGGGAAAAAAGTGCAATCAAGCTTTTTTTAGGTTTTTTTCTCCCTGATCAAAGGGTGGGCTTCATTTACCAAGCCATAATTTTTTAAGGACCTGTCTCAGCTTGAGCCCCTCTTCCTCCAGCATGTGATATTGCGCTGTATCAGCAAGTCTCACCTCCTTTAGCAGCTAGGAGTACATTAGGAAACCAGCGTGAGCTGTGTGAAGGAGCTGTGAATTAGCAAAGCCTCCCCTGCCCCTTGGCAAAGCCTTGTCTTACACTTCCTGGCAGGAATAGCTACAGCTGCTTTCTGCAGCAGAAGTGAGAGCAGAGAGGGTGCGACTGCGGGGGGGCAACGGGACAGACCACGAATCCTTGCATCCTTGCAAGGACACGGCCTCAGGTCACAGCCAGTCTGCCACCTACAGCCCAGGCTGTCCACACAGGTCCTGGGAACAGGGGCTTTACTGTAGTCCCCATGTGTGTGTCCAGATGTGCACATTCCATGGTGGATGGACCATCCAATTGCAAGGACAAAGATCCTTGCCCCAAGGTTTCAGTGATCACTTAGGGGTGGAAGATGCCCCAGCAGGTGGCAGGGAAGGAGAGCAACGGAGGGTGCAAGCCAGGCTAGGATGACTGAGAAAGCCACCCACGCCTCTTTGCAGCTTGGGGATGTTCCTGTGATGAGTGTTGCAAATCCTTGCTTCGCCTGGTGCTGGTTTGGGAAGAAGGACATCTTCCCACCCTGCACGGAGCGGACCTGTGCTAAGGAGAACCAGCTTGCTCTTCCATGCCTGCGACATCTCAGCAGTGCCGGCGGGGACGAAGGCCTGTGGCTGACAGAGAAACAGGCAGATGGGATTATCAGTCACATGTGCCCCCACCCTCTTCTCCTTTGAGCTTCTTTTTCCCCTGCATTAACTCCTTGAGCAGGTTTTCAGCCTGTGCTAGCGACAGCGATTTGATGCTTGACGCAGTCGGCTCCTTCCTGCTGTTGGCGAGAGGCTGGTGGGTGTGGAAACTACAGACCCAGCGGGAGGTTTCTGGGCAAGGCTGGACTTCCTCCGCACCGCACCCCAGGGGCAGCCGGGCAGCAAAGCCTCCCCGGGTGCTGCAGAGCTCAGCAGCTCTCAGGGGAAAGGCCTTTGCAGCTCCTTTGCCTGCTCCCACCCCAGTTTATCCTGTCCCAGATGCAGCCCACCACCACTTGCATGACAAAAAGAGGCCGGCCTGCCTAATTGCCTTTGCTATTTTTCCCCTCTCCTGCGTTGCTGTCTTTGCTCCAGTATTTAGCCACCCTTGCCCTAGGAAGAGCTTTAGAGATATACGCTGGTGACAGCAGCTAATGGCTGGGAGGTCATCTCGGCCACCAGCAGGCAGCTTTTGCTCCTTCTCCTTTCCCGCCCAAGGAAAAGGGGTGAGAGAGACAGCTGCCCCAAAGATGGGGTTAGGCACCAACGCTGGGTGCTGGCCATCAATTAATACCAGCTCAGGCTTGTTCTATGCTTATGTATCACCTCTGGCTGTAAAGCTGTTGCTGCCCTCTGAACCTCTGCCTCCACTGCACCCCCATGCTAGAAGGACCCCTTCAAAATATTCAGCCAGAGCAAGCAGACTGTAGGAGACCGTAGCAGAATGAGATTTGGCACATAAAATCTGCAGTCCCTGCTGGGATTAGCAGGTCCCAAACCCTGTTATTTGCACTTGCTGCATGCACACACCTTCCGCCAACGCACACGTGCCACTGCGAGACTCGTGCGGTTTGGAGACGTGGCTGCCAGCACCGAGCGTGCCCCTGGGCTGCCCGTGAGATGCTCTGCAGAGGGCTTGGTGCTGGCTCCAAGCTCGGGTGCCCGTTCCCAGCTGTGCAGGGTGGAGATGCTGCAGCCCCAGGTGTGGCCTATGAGACACCTCTTAAATAGCGGTGATGAGGCTGTGGGACTCTCCCTGCCGCTCTCCTTGGGGGGCTGCAGTCAGTTACTGCAGAGCTGGGACTGTCCTTTGTCCAGTGCAGGCTTTCACTGTCCCTGAGTCCAGTCCTGCTCACAGGTGGGGAAACCGAGATGCAAGATCATAGGGCTGAGAATAGCAGTTCCTAGTGGGTCAGGCATTCCTCCTCTGGTCTTCGCAGGAGCTGGTGCTCGCTGCCTGAATGCTTTAATCGTGTTTCTTAAAGTTCCCCTCTGTAGAAACCCCTTTTTGCTCTACTTGCAAGGGTTATCTGGTAGGAGATCAGGAGGCTTTCAGCTGGGGCTGTGCTTGTTGGGGTTGAGCTGCTGTCCTCATGGCCACTGGGGCTCTCGCCTACCCCTCAGACCAGCCTCTGCATTAAGGGAAAGAGGTTCAGCCATATTTTTGGACACAAGTGACTGCAGGTCCAGTGAATTAACTCAGAGATGTTATTGCAGGCCATGAAAACAGGTCAGGTTTCAGCCTGGGAAGGAAATGGATAAGTGATGTTTGTCTCCTGGATGAAATCAGGCCAGAAAACAAGCTTTTTTTTTTTCCACATTCTGCCCCTTTTGTTGGCTCGTGGTGCAGGGGGATGGCTCTGCCGCCCCTGCGCAGTGCTGCAGGCAGCTGGGGGGATGCTGTCCCACAAGCGGGCTGGGGTAAGGGGAGAAGCTCCAGCAGCGCTGGGAGGGAGTCTGGCTCTTCTCCCAGTAAGAAAACCCTTATTTTATCAGGGAAATAGGAGGTCAGCAGGGCTAGACAGACCTCCCAGGCTGAATTTCACAGCCACGGGTAGAACAAGTTGTTGATTTTGCCAGTGCTGCCATAAGGAGACATGTTGCAGACGGAGAACGCTGTATCCTCTGTTCCTGACAAATGCCTGTCATGATAGCTTGAATATAAAGCAGGGGCTTAGGCAGAGGGAGCTTATTTAGTGTTTGTACTTTTCCATAAATTCATGTATCTCTGTAGACCATAAGAACCTCCAGAAGCCCAAACCAAAGCCAGGGCTCCCGTACGCACAGCAGAAACACAGGAATGAGCCCCATGGCCCACAGGCTGGGTCCCGCAGAAGAGGAAGCCAGGCCACGGTGTGTTGGCACCCTTGTCGTGCGGAGGCAGGCAGGCACGGAGGATGGCAGTGATATTCCCATGAGGCACCCAGACTGGATGGGCCCGTTGCTGCCTGGTCCTACAGCACAGAGCCTTGTTTTGGTGCCGTAAAGCTGAGAGGCCACGTAGTGATGCTGGTGGCCAAGCCACTAACCTCCCCATGTGGGTGCCTATGCCGTGGGCCCCTGCCAGGGTGTGCTGTGGGGAGGAGGGAGGGCTTCTTTTTGCCAGAGTCACCAAGGGGGGACCCTCCTTGGCATCCCTCTCCTGCTCAGCTTCCTTGTTCCTCACCATTTGCTCCAGCAGCCCCAGAGAAAGGATTTACTCTGAGCAGGGTCATTTCCCAGCAGTTGGAGAAGTGAGGCAGAGGATGGCAGGACCAAGGGGACAGCTGAGAGGTGAGTATTAAATCTGCAGATAGATTTGTTTCAAGATGCAGCTGGAATTTTATCTCATGCCTATCCCCAGCTTTGTGCCTGACGCTGCGGCATGTGGGGACAGATGTGAAATGCAGCTCCGTTTAGAGCCTGGGAATAGCAAAATCTCCCTTGAACAGCCATGTTTTAATTTGCATTTCTAGGGCTCTGGCAGAAACCTGGGTCCTGTGGTGTACTCAGCAGTGGATGCACTAAAAGGCCATGAGTTTCTGTATCGCTGACCTGCTGGGGCAATCTGGGCAGTTGGCAGACCTGATAGCTCTCCTGGTGTTAACACAGCAGTGCTGGCTGTAAGCAGTGGCTTGGGAACGGGGGGTGGACAAGCTGGTGGGATTTTTTTAGTGGGTTTTGGTCTATTAATCCAAATCTCAGCTTGGCTTGACTTCTTCCATGCCGCTGGTTGAAAAGGCTGCGACACAGGATTAAATGTCACTGTGCAATCAAATGGGTGATGGGTGTAGAAAGGAAGGGAGGGCAAAAGCAAAACAGATGGGGGAAAGCAGCAAGGCTGGAGGTGACCTGTGCAGACCCTGTCCTAAGAAACACAGTCCCCAGCAGCACAAGGATGAACCGCTCCTAGATTAAATAAAAGGACGGAGCTGCAACCTAACAGATGTTCTTCCATATTCCTTCATAGAGCTGCGATGCTCGTGCATAAAGTTCATGTGGTCACAGTGGCAGATGTTGGCAAGGTGCTGTCACTTTTGCACCAAAAGCTCTCTCCGTGCTCCTCTGACGCTGTCGAGAAGCCCCAGGCTCGCTGCTGCCGTGTGCTGCAGTGACAGCCTGCCTCGCAGCGGAGATGGGGCTCCTGGGGGTGGTGCCATCTGGACACCCAGGATGAGACAGCCCTTGCTCCCTGAAACATGTCAGCTCAGGGTGGGAGAAGCAAATCCTATTTTATGGAGGCACGAATAGCTTCACCGATGGAAGAAGGAGACTTTACTAGAGGTGGTTATCAAGGCCTAAGCATCCCGGCTCTGGCTCCAAGCATGAGCTACCTGAGGTCTCAGCAGTGCCTTTGGTGAGAGCAGATGCTTGCGGGCAGCTTGCTCGCTCACTGTACAGGCAGCGGTTCCCTGCCTTGCCTGCCCATTGCAGATTGAGCTCGCCTGGCACGGGGCTGGCTCCCTGCAGATGGGTTATTTGCCTGCCTGGTTGGCTGCCTGTGCCTCATGTTGGCTGGTGTGATGCTCCCTGGGGCGAGAATTGCTGCAGATATTTTGATGAAGTCTAAAAGTCCTTCCACAGCTAATCAAAGTGTGGCCAGCAATCAGCCCGTGCTCTGCAACTTGGTCAAAGCTGGGATGTCACGGGGGTCTGCATCTCAGGAGGTGCATATAGCATGTCCCAGTCAGAAAAGCCCAGTGTGGCTTTTCTGTCACATGGAAGGTTGTGTGGCTTGCCCAGTCAACACAAGAGGCTGCATGGCAATGGCTTTGCAGCTACAGCTGAAAAAGATGACTCAAGGTGCTCCACGAGGCTGCAGCAGCCATGCGAGCTCACCTGGCGGGGGCTTCGTGGAGCAGCAGGGCAAAGATCCCCTGTAAAAGGGGGTTCTGGCATTTTCTAAGCTCTCCAGCAGCAGCTGCGGCCACGAGCGTCTCATAACAGCCTCTCCCGCAGGGCCCCCGGTGGCTCTTCGGCGGTGACCTTTCAGCGCTGAGTCAGGGAGAGGAGCGCTCCTGGCTGAATCACAGCAGCAATCACAGCGCGTGCCTGACAACCTGCTCATCCAGGTGTGGGTCCTTTGGTCGCTTCAACTGAACCGTTCAAGTGAACACGATGTCTGTGTTTTTTTAAATGAAACCTGCTCCTTCTTCCCTTTGGTCTACTGTACCTCCAGCTGTCCCCATGTGTCTGCCGAGTGCTAGGACTGTCACGGGTGGGTGACCCAGGCCCACGGCTCTCATCCCCTGCGAGCAGCAGCTGCTGTCTGGAGGACCAAGTGGCCCAAGTTGCTGGGCTGCTCCCTGTGATGCCACCGTTGTCTTGTGTGGGCAACATAAGTCTGCGGGGCTGTGTGGAGCGGCCTGTCCTCGCCCTTTCTGCAGTGATGCTCTATCACTCTGCAGGTATCTGTTGCTGTGTGTCTACTCGGGCGCTGATCTTGCAGGCTGAGCCAAGGGTGGATGAATTTCTTTCTTTTTTTAAAGAGAGAGGCTATGCAGAGGCAGCTGTGAGGCCCTGCCGGTGGAGAGCATCTCTTGTTTTGCAGGAATGCAAAAGCCAGATGATTTCTCAATGTGCCCAGCTAAGATAATACTGAATAATCTTGTTTGCATTTTAATTTCCCAGCCCTGTTGGGAAAAAGCTGATACGCCACTGTTCTCCCCCTCCGTGGGCGGTGTGTGCCTGTGAACACGCTTGTCGGAGGGTAGCACTGGCAGCAGTTGGGCTTACCCCGGCTGCCGCTCTGTCTGCCAGGAGCGGCGGGATCAGAGGGACACAGAGGGCTCCCGGGCGGCCTGGAGAGCTTTGGTGCTGTGACGGTGAAGGCTGACCCGCCAGCTGGAAGGCACAGCGGGACACTTGGCTTCTCCTCTTTGCGTGCCTCGCAGAGGCTGGATACGAGCGGCGGCCGCTTCCTGCCCCCTCTCCGGCGAGGCTTTCCTGTGCTGAGAAAATGCCCGGCTCCATCTGGTTGTTTTTACCGGCTGGCGGAGCTGAGTCATTGCTGTTCTTCCAGGAGAAGGTTCGTTTGCCCCCAAATGGTCTCTCTCCCTGTGCAGCAAAGCCTGTGTCCCTTTTGAAACTGCTGTAACTGTGTTTTTTTTTTTTTTTCTTGTGAACCCATAGGTTTCTTTAGCTGGGGAGTTTCCTTGCTATTCACATATCCCTGTTCTGTAAAAATGTCCACTTCTCTCTGGGGATGTACTGTTGGGAGGCGATGTTGCACCTTTGTTCGCGGATCAGCCCGGTGTGGGGGTGTGTGTGGTCACTCCATGCAGCTGAGAGTGGCAACAAAACCCATCTTTGGCTCTCCATCAGAGAAGCAGGTACTCCTCGAGGCCTGAAGTCATCCCACGGGCTCCCAAAATTCAGTCTATCTGCAGGGGAAGGATCTCTGCTTCCAGAGGAGCAGGCGTGCAGACGGAGGCAGTGCAGGTTGTGACCCCATCCTGGTACGAGCACACCTCTCCCTTGGCCCCAGCAGCCTCACCAGCTGGGTGCCAGCATCCCCAAGCCTGACCCCACTGCCATTGCCCTGGCAATGCTCTTGGGTTTTGCTTGCCTTGCCTTGGGACAACGTGCCACCATCTAAGAAAGGCTCATCTCTTTAATTCTTTGCTTGCACCCCTTTACGTACTTTACCAAACATGTGGGACCAGCTCTACCTCTCCACCCCTCCACCTTGTAGCTACTTCTACTGGTTTAAGCCAGCGTCACCTACTGGTGGTGAGCATTGGTGCAGGATCCTGCAAACCTGCCCCTTCCCACTTTTTCTACACCCTGCCCGTCTCTCTTGCAACTCTTTCCTTACTCTGGATAACTGTGGAAATAATCAAGTGTTTGCAACAATTTTCTACAGAGCCTGTTTCCTCCGAGAGCTGATTAAAGGCAGATAGGAGAGAACCTAATTGCATCTGTGCTTTTATCTCCTCCTGAGGCATCACGGTTTGCCAGGAGAACAAGAAAATCCCGGATTCTGTGGGGTCAAGGAAACTTCTCTAATGTCCCTCGTTAAACAGAAGCAGCAGCTCTCACTGCGTTGATAACGCCGCTGGTGTCAAAGCGTTGTACCAGGTCTGAATTTGGCCCGGCTTGTGTCAAGCATGCGAGAAGATGCTCCCATCAGCAGACACCCTGCAAAGGGAGAGCTGGGCAGAGGCAGCCACTGATGCCGGGGCTGTGCTGTCCTGTCCCACGCAGAAGAGCAAACGTGGCTGGTGAATGACAGGCTGAGCATCGCTCAGCATCGACCAGGATGCGGGAAGGTGTCTCCCAGCGGCTGCTGTGCTGCGGGGCGATGCCCCAGTGGCGGGGCGGGATGTTGTGTCTGCCAGACGCGCAGGCCTTGCGCTGCCCAGGCCCCTCGCAGGCGGTGGGAGGATGGCAGCTTTCTGCCTCATGCTTTCATCCTCTGCTTTACGAAGACGTCATTTCTGTCTTTCATCCTCTTGCTGTTTTACAGCCAGGCTCCTCTCCTTTACCTCTGAGCTTTGGAGGGGACAGGCTGGGGACATCCCCATAGGGGGTGCCAGGACCTGCCAGAAGATCTGCTGTGGCAGAGGACACCAGCTCCTCTGTCTGGTGGGGACGGCCTGGGGGTCTTGTCACGCACCCACTCTCAGCCCCATCCAGGGAAGAGGAGGCTGCTGAATGCCGCAGGCAGGTGAGACATTTCCTGTGATGCACAAGGACAAGCCCTTGCGTTTTCCTCCCTAACCTCCATCTTTGTCGCGTGTGTTTTTCTAAGCAAATCTCTATGGAAACAGGTACTGTTTGTAATAAAGCCTGTTTTTCACTTTGCTTCGTTGTTCTCAAGGAAGGAGGGGGGCAGAGATCCATAAAGGGCAGATGAGGTTTAGGCAGGGAGAGTCATTTCAGCTGCTTTGGCCCTTGGCGCAGATGGATACAGCCTTGGCATCCCTTGGTTCTGCCCTCACTGATGGGAGACAGAGGCTGAGATCAACCAGACCCCTTCTTGGCTCCCTCAATTTTGGTGAGGACTCAATGCCTGGCTTACACAGCCCTTCTTCCTGTCCCAGCTGGATGGAAGGGAGTACTGTGGTGTTGAATGGGGGATAAATCATTCTTGCCCAGAGTTAATAATGCAGATTTCATGTGTCCCCAGCAAACTACAGCGCCCTGGCTCTCTTGAAGGTCACCCAGCACTAGCCCTGTTTCTGTGTCCTGACAGCACCCACCATGGATGCTATGGCATCCATGTAAGCCACCTCCGAACTAGCTGCGTGCAGGGCAACCAGGAGCCAAGGCATGTGATGCAAAAGGGACAGAAACCACCAGGAGACAGAATGATGCATGAGCCCCCACCTTCGTGGGATGCTGGAGCTTCGTCGCCTCACAGAGCTTCCTGCCTGCAGCCTGTTCCGAGGCTTGTGAGCTTTCTAACTTGTTTGTTCATTTTGGGGAGGGAGGGGGGTGTTTTAGGAGCCGAGAGGGGCATGTTTTAAAGGCAGAATTCAGCGCCAGATTGGCATCCTCTGTGTGTTAGTTCCTTCTGCTGCAAGTCGCCCTTGATATTCAGCAACCTTGAGCCTTTCCAGGGCCTGCGGGGGCTACTAAATCCAAAGCAACCTGTACTAGGCTAATACTCAGATCCTGGGGATTTTTAGGATACTCTAAGCTGTTTCTGTTTTCCACCCAGACAGAGCAAGCTGGGCCCTGAATCAGACGTAACTGACCTTTGACACAAAGATGAGTCCATGGTAGCACCTTTCCCTCTGGGTCTGGAAGAAGGGTCTTCCACCCTGACCAGGAGCTGGTATCCTCTCCCCCCTGCATCTGGTCCTGCTGCCCGTCACATTGGCCAGAGGGTCCTTGGCCCATGGAAGGCGGAAGGATGTCCTGTAAGAGGTCTCTCTTCCCCCACCCTACTGCTTTTCTTTAAGTAATTCTTTGTGTTCAGCCCAAACCAGCCATGTGTAGCCACCGTGCAGGTAGGGCTTGCTTCAGATGAAATCCATCTCGTCCATTCCCCTACCCACTCTGCCAAGCGGCACAGCCCAGGGGCTGCTCTGATGGAGATGTCAGGGCAGACCATTGGAGATCACCAGCTCCAGGTCACTCCAAGGGTGCCGAGCATGGAAAACACTCCCTTCCCACTGCTGTTTTTGGGAGAATTATATTTTCTTTAAGAACAGGGATTCAGACTCTAATGCAAACGGTGCTTCTTTCCAAAAGGAGTCAATATTACAGAGTCTTTATTGTTCTGCTAGAATTACAATACATGATTACCGGGGTTGAAACACTGGTTAATTACCTAGTCATTTGTTGTAATGCTCCCAATTAGCTTGTGAAAGCATAGAAAATGCATTACTTCACACCTGTTTTTAATGGCTTATACAAGGTTATTCATAGGCAGTAGAAGATAAACAGCATTGCATGTGATACTAAGGTGGTATCGCACTTTCCTGCTTCCTTGGGTGTCCTTTCTTAGCCTGGGGAAGACAGGAATTCATACGTGAGATGAGGTAAGCACCCTGATGTGATTCATTTCACATCCAAGCTGATCACATCACCTTGGAGGGGATTCAGTCAAGCACAGCTTCTGTGGTAGGCATGGGAGCCTGTCAAACCTCATGGCAATGCCAGCAAGGTTCAACCTGTTGGGGAAACTGGTCGAAAGGAGGTCCTGCTACATCATCCACCTTTCCGAACCTTGTTGGGCTTTGTTATCTGGCCCTCTTGGTGTTGGGGATCAGAGGAAGCGTTTTCATGCCCAGGCAGAGGGCCCAGCCTTCACCCAGCCCTGCTTCTCCTCGCCGCCTCTGTGCACCGCCTGATTTCATGCCCACAAGAACGCGGCGTCGAGGCAATGTTTGCCCATACAAGTGCCTGTTTGCCCACACAACACATTTGTACATCTGGCTTGGCAGATTGGTGCACATGCAAAAATGGGCAAGAAAACACTGAGGCCTGGATGGCAAATTGGGTCTGTTTTTTCTTTCCTTTTTTTGTGAAGGTGCTGCTAGCAGTTACCTGGTTACAACCACATTGAAACGTGCCCTTCAGGAGAGCTTTGGCTCCCAAATATTGCACTCCAACAGTCTAAATTTTGTCTCCATGTTTGGCTCAGTAAGTCACCTAAAAATGCTTGTTAGCTTTTTAACCATAAAGGTTTCTAAGGATCCTTTCCTGAACTTGCTGTCTCAAGATGTATCCCGCCTGCAAGGCCTTTAGTCTCTTCCCCGTGCTACCCCAAAGCAAGCTGGTCTGTCAGCGCAAGACAGACAGCTGGAGGGAAGGATACTAAATCAGGTCCTAGACCCACACCTGGCACGTTCATGCAATGATACCCTAAGGGATAGTGGTTTAAAGCAAGCTGCCTGCCTAGGGCAGGCTCAGCCTGCCCATGGAGATGCCAAGAGTTAGCCTCAAGCTGCCGGTAACTTGGTTGTGTGTCTGGACCCAAGATCATATATAAGAAGGACAGGCTACAACAGAGCATCTTCTCCAGCCTCTCCGAGTGCCGATGGCTGTTGTGGTGTCCAGTGACAGAGACCTGGCAGGGCTAGGACTGGCTGAAATGTGAGTATTTCTGGGCATGGCTTTCTTGACTTACTCCATCTCCCACTTCATCCTCTTTTAAGCAGAGGTCTGTAGGAGACTGCAACGGCTGAGAGATAATACATGGATATGTAGGTGCAGCTTCCCATCCTGTTTCCCTGCTGAGCAAAAACACAGCTTGAGAGATTATCCCAGTGCAGGTGATGGTTTTTAACCACGGCCATGAAAGTCTCCATTATTTCTCTCCAAGCTGCTTAGTGATAAAGTGGGTGGAGAAGGAAGCCACATTTCCTGCTCAAAGAGTGTGTGGGAATACCTTTTCAAATGTTAATTTCTCATGTTTTTCAAAAAACTACCCAAAGGCACTGGTCCAAACAAACGCTAAGAAGCCTGTGCATATTCACACCAACTAGTTTTTAAAAAGTCTGCAAAGATATTTGGGGGGGGGGGGGGGGGGGTGGCGGAAAGGGGAAGAAGGAGCTCCAGGAAAAAACCCACCACCATTTCCCCCACTTCAAAGTTAAAATTAGACGTGCACATTTCCCTCCTCTCTGATGTACCTCCCTCCAGGGAAATAGGTGATAAATGCAAAAGCCTGGAGGGAGCAGGAGCAGCCAAGGAGTTCCCCTCCAGCAATGCTAATGAACGTCCTTCTCCCAAATCCTTCATCCCATGGGCACCTGTCACCAAACCCCAGCTGACTGGTAAACAGCAAAAACCACCAGGAAAGGCTGATGGGGGCTGCCTTTGGACCAGCGCCTGAGAGATACAAAAAGCCACGCATCCGTGCTTCTGTTTTGTATCCGAGGCAATCTGGTTCCCCAATATTAAATCGTCCCACTGTAAAATTCATCAGCTTCCAGGACTTCATTATTGATAAAAACCCTTTCTACAGGAGCTGCCCAGGCAATACGTGGCTAATTGACTGTTGTTAATACACATCCTAGGGTTTTCTGTTGTAGCTTTTGCTTTAAAAAAAAAAAAAAAAAAGTAATGTGTGATTTTTTTAATGCAGATTTGAAAGAAAAGAAAAAAAAATCTCTTGGGTCTGTACCCACCACAAGTTTTAAAGTGCAGAATCTGTGCCTGTTATTGAATAAGAAATGCATGCTGACTGCCAAATTTCAGCTTGAAAGCAGCCAGAATCTATCTGGGGGGGAAAAAAAATGTTTTGCAAATACCTTTTGTAATTGTAAAAATAAAAAAAAAAAAGAAAGGGAAAAAAAAAAAACCAGAAAGAATTTACCAGTTATTAGCCCTTGAAAAATATGGGATTTTGTGTAACTCAGAGCCCAGAAGTGACATGTAAGCTGAAAAAAACCTCTTAAAAAAATGCATTCATAATTTGCATTTTATTCCTCATAGCCAAGCAGTTTTATAACCAATATCTCTTCATCCCAAGTGCGCAAGCAAGAACAGAAAATGCCTCAAGCCTGGCAGTAAATGTGGTGAGGGGATATGGATCCTGCTGTCCCTAAGTCCCAATTCCCTCATTTCTAAGGGTTTGGTTAACTCTCATTTTGGCCAGCCCTGGAACATTAATGTCCTTTCTTAGCCTGGAAGTTGTCACCATTGAAAGGTGACCTGCAGCTCCCAAGAGAATCATCAGATGGTCTTCGCTTCCCTCTTGCTTTTCCCTTGGCCAAGCAGTCCTGGAAAGAGATGGAGATGTTCAGCAAAACCCCTCCCTGCTTGTTCCTCCACAGTAACGAAACACAAGAGGAAGCTTTTCCACTGAAGACTAAGAAATCTGCAGTAAATGAAGAGGATGGAGATATCCCAGCTGGACTGTGACCCTGCAGGTGTGCTTGCATGAGGTGAGCATCCCTTTGCACCTTGGTGAGTAGGCATCTGCATTGGGCAACAAGGTTCAGGAACTGCACGGTCCCATCCTGGTCCATTGACTATGTCCATCTGCGACAGCTCCTGAATTCAGAGTCAATAGAGGTATGGGGTTTGGGGTTCAGCAAGTTCACCTCTTCCCATGACAGCACCCCGAGCAGGGGGCCGTGCAGCTGATGGCAATACGCTCCCTTTGGCCCTCGCTCTCCTAGGGAGCCCCTCCTGACCTAGTCTGCATTTGCAATCCCCACCCTGCTATCAAGCCACTTAGTGCGCAAAAAATAAGTCTTCGTGATGCACAAAGCAAAGGAAATCACAGGGAAAAGCTGCTCAAAACAAGCATTTTTTACAGATCAAGAATTTCACAACCTAGTGGAAAACACAAACAATACTGGACCAGGCATTCGTAATATTTGGTGCCTGGTTTGTATAGCTACTGCAGCTAATATCCCCACATAAATACTTCTGTGACTAATCCCTTGGAAAGAAAAACACAAAGAAAGAGGCTGTCACATGAAAAGAGATGATTTTGATGTTTTTTTTGTATTTATAAACACAAATTCTGCCTCTTGGGCAGCGTAATAGGCTTAATCTAAAACCCTGTTAGTCTCTTGCTAGGTAAATACGTGTTTGCCTTCTGTCCTCATCCCATCTCTCTCTCCTTCCCCAAAAGCCAACCAAGAAGTCCTTATCCTCCTCTCCGGACTCAGGCAAATCTCTGCATACTTTGCTGAGGATCTAGACGTGCAAAGTCTTGAATTCTAGAAATAATTGCAATTTCATTCAATGTGATTAAACTATGGAAATCTTTTCCTTGGGATTTTTTTTTGCATAACAGCAACAATAAAACCCCGTAAAGAAAAAAAAAAACAAAACCTGTTGGCGTCATCAGAACCTAAAAATAACAGGAAGATGACTGCTGGTGCCAGAATGATACCAAACAAAATCTATTATTGAATTAGTTTCTTTCCAATTGTTGTTCTTAGGAATTTATTTCCCTTTTCCCCTCAGGGTTTGTTTGGAGCCAAGGTATTCTGCCTGCCAGTGCCATTCCAGCACTCAAATTAACAAGAAGTGATGTCTCTTACAGTAAAAACCAATATCTGTTAAAATATTGATGAAGGTGAATAAGCTAAGGGGTTTGCGGTGTGTCTGGTTTCTCGCTGGCAGCTGGGGGATAACTTTGCGTGGAGGGGAGAGCTGCACAGCCTCACCCCACTGCCACAGCCAGGATGAGCCTCCTGTTCCCAGAGGATAGACCTGATGTCCCAGGAGCAAGCAGCAGGAGAAGCCTGACCCCAGGTACTGATGTAGCCGATGGTGTGTCTGGAGCACCTGGCACCGTTTCCTCCCTGCTTTTCTTCCACTGCCAGGCCAGCGGTATCTGTTTTCTCTCCAGCGTAGGTTTAGACGTCCTGCTTGTTGGGGTTTGCTGTCCATTCATTTGTAGGGTTTCATCTTTTATTTATGCCTCCCCCCCATCTTTCACTCTAATTAAGCTCCTATCAAGCTCATTTCATTGTAGCTGAACGTCTTTGCGACCGTGGGACTTTCTGCTATGCTGGAGAAGGGACTTCATCCAACAGGTCAGCTTTTACAGCTTAATCTACACCTCTTTCCTGCTCTAGTATCTTAGCATTATTTTAAGGGTCTCCTGAAACCATCTGCCACCATTTCTCAGAGTATTTCTTGCTCACTGGTATTGCTGCCACATCATTACCATTATTTTGACCAGCAAAAATGAGCTGATTGCTGACACTGCAGTGAGGCCCTCTTGAAATGCAGACTGCGCTTTCATCAGCTTAGTGGCATGCACTTAATCTGCAGTACCACCCTGAATTTATCTAACCATGTCATCTTCATCTGTAAGGATTCCCTGACCGTTATATTAATACTGCTGGCATCCTCCTTCTCTCTGCCCTGGCAGCTGATTTTCTTGTGGTGCAACATCTCAGGCCCTCCATCAGGCCAGAGCTTGCCCTTTGCATCTCCGCTGCCGCAAGTGAACTTGGTCTTGCAGACACAGCGATGCTGAACAGACCCACCATGAGGGTTGGAGGAGTCCCGGCTTCCACGCAGGATCAGAGAAAAACATCCGTATTACACAGCACCCTTTCCTGAGCTTTCCTGCCCTGATGAGAGGCGGATGAGATGACCAAAAGCTGGTACAGTCCAGCAATGCAGCCAGGGTGATCCCCACTGCTAGCGTTACCACCACCGACCTGCTTTCTCCCCTGAGTGTTTTTGCAATCGCCAGCGAGCATGTCAGATGCCGTGCCTTCAGCTCCCCCATCCAGACACACGCTAAATGACACAATCCGGGCTGGAAGCAGCCATGTGTCTTCTGCATGCAGCTACTGCTGTGCTTCCAAACACATCTCTCTTCTTTCCTTTTTTTGTACAGTAACTTTGCACACACAAATGTCAAACAGCAGCTGTTTGGCCAGCATTTTGAAAAGCAACTAGTGATTTTAACTGCCTTAATTTTGAAGCTAGGGTTTCCACTCCACACAGTAAAAAGCCTTCCTTTTCTTCTCCAGTAGCTGCAGATATTTTTATCTATTTCCTTTGTAAATGTGAACCGTGGAAACAGTCAGACCTTATCAGGCATGAACGTCTTTGAGGTTTCCCCTTGTAGAAAGCAAATGTCACGGTGCCTGTCAGAGCCAAGTTACTCAAGGCTTCTCCTACTTCAATTAAGCATGAGCAAACCCATACCGTGTCAGAGCCCGTGCTAGGTAAACAGCACGCTGAATAATTTTGGAGGTGACTTCAATGCTGGGTTTGAAAACTTGAGCAGGAAGCTGCGCTGAGAACGGTTTCTTGAGAAGTCTTTCGCTCCTGTCTGAGCCATCCCATCCCCAGAGCCTTTTCTGCTGGTTTGGCCCCTTTTGTCTCTGGCTGGAGCCTGAGTTGAAAAGGACTCAAGCCACAGGTCAGATCAAGGCTTTGAATCCTCCAAAGTGTCCAAAGGAAGCCTGAAAAATGCAGCTGAAGGAACTGAATTTTAGGGCACAGATTTCATTTGCTGTAGCTGAAAGGTCACTGGTTAAGAGTTTGGGGTTTTGCTGTGGTCCTAGAACAGACCTCTAAGCTTGCAATGCTTGGCTCTTGCTTTTCCAGTAAGCGGGTAAGAGCAGAAGGGAATAAAATTCAGCAGGTGTCCCCTGGGGATTGCGCTAGGAGCACTCGGTCAATGAGGTGCTATGCAGTGAGGGAAAAGTTACACGATAATGATTTTTTTTTTCTGTCCTTATTTGATGACACAAGAGTAAAAAGCAGTTTCCTGTGCTGGAAAGCATTAAAACAGAAGTCCTAACTGCAGGGATGGAATCGCTGCACCATGTTAGCTGTGGGCAGCCACACTGGTGTATTCCTGCAAAGGCGGCGTGGATAAAGGGACAAGCCCACGTACTTCCCAAGGTCAGGATAAAGCCAAGTATCCCACCCCAGCACACCTGCAAAGGGTTTGTGGATACCCCAAAGCACAAAGGAGACCCTGGCGATGTTGTTCACCTTCTGACTAGAATCAGCAGCAGGACAAAGTGCCCCGAATATCAGCTCCATCTTTGTCACCCTCCCATGGACGGAGGCAGGGCAGTGGCTGTGCAGTGGCTGTGCAGCGTGCGGGTTTGCCTGTAAATCCTATTCAACACACACCAAGTCTTCTGCTGTCTAATCCTCTCTTAATCCACGCATGGCTAAATGATTTCATTGCAGCAAGGCCATTGTCCCTGATAACATGATAGGACACGATTGCCTGACCAGCTTATATCAAACCTCAGAAAAATTAATTTTAAAGAAGCATCGCTATTAATTTATCTACTTCTCATAAAACTCCTCTTGCTAATCCTTGCTTCTCAAATACTTTTTTTTGGTGGGGTAGACTTCGGCCCAAACCTAGACTGTTTAGAGGGTGCCTTGCCTGTCCTCTACCACTTCTCTACAGGGACTGGCCCAGGCCAGCAGTCGAGGGAGGGAATAAGTGGGGAGATCTGATAACAGACCGTGCCTTTGTAAAAATCACTCTCGCTACACACGGGCTGGGTGGGAGAAGAAATAGTAGGCCTAAACAATAGCAAAGCAGATGCAGTCTGAACACGACAGAGGAGGGAAAGAAACCATGGCCACGATAGGTATAGGGTAAACGTTAGAGCAGATCGTGGGAGAGATTACGGAGGTTGCATCTGAAAAGTTTGTCTGTGGAGTCTGTTAAAATTCTCTTTCTGGAGTGGATTTTGGTGTAGATGACCATGACCTTGTGTTAGAGGGGTGATCTTCTGGACCTCTGTGTTCACTTCAGCCCTATTTTTTATGATTTTTTGTAGTATTGCTGTTGGACACCAAGAACAGTAAAAGGGAAAGCCTGTCTTCTCTTATAAGAGTAGAAGTAAATGCGTAACACAGCCTAATTGAAATCACTGACTTCCCCAGATAACCTGGATGTAACTAGATCAACAGTGATCTGGTTAATATAGAAAAAAATGGCTTACAGTATCCAGTTCTCACAGATTAGAGCACTGAGGATGGAGTGGTGAGACGCCAATGGGGAATCTCCATGGGGAAAGAAGATCATGTATATGTGCTGCTGCCACATCAAGGGTAACTTGAGCAAAAATGAAATCCAGAAGTTCAACCCTAGAGCAGAAAAAGGAGGGGATGAGGAACTGGTTTTAACAGCACCAGGTTTTGGTTCTTTGTTGGGTTTCTTGAGCAGTTCCCTGCCGTTCTGCACCTCGGTTGAAGGCATAGACTCGGTATGATCTCTAAAGTTGTAGAAGAAATGAAGTAATTTAGGAATATAATTGAAAACACAACAAATCCATTAAGCTGAGCTGAGCGCTTTGTCCTTGAGGTCAGCTGGAAACCCGTAACATTTGAGGGACATGCGAGAGGAAAAGAGGCCTGTTTAAGGAGCATCTGGAGAGATGGGCTTCAGATGCCCTTTTCCCTATTTACGCTTATTAGAGACGAAATTGAAGTGCAGCATGATTAAATTATGCATATAAAGAAGAGCTTCCACAAACAAGAAAACATAAGCAATGTGGGAAGGAACAGAACTGCAAAGAGAACGAGAGGAGCGAAACCAAACAGGATGCCAAACTGCAAAAGACATTTCAACAGCACCTAATTAAAACTGTTCACATTTGCAACAGACAGAAGGTAAAGACATTCGCTGAGAAACAGAAGAAAGGGGGGAAAACGTTAAAAGGAGTGATTTAGTCAATCACAGGAGATTCTGGAAAAATAGCAAGCTTGAGCAAAATTCATTTAGAGTTGGGGGTTATTTCCATTTGTCTTACAGCAGAACTGGCTCCAGCTGGCAATAATGAGAAAGATAACGTGCAGCAGCCCCAGCCCGCCGTGCCTGCAGCCCGTGGGGAGCTGGCACTCCCGATGTTTCGCGTTTATCTCCATGCAGCGATTTGAATAAGATCACATAGCAACCAGTCCAGGACTGAGAAATCAACCCAGTTCTCCCAGGTGCCACTCCAATAACTTAATCACAAGATTATCTCCCAGCTTCTTTCATTAATTAATGAATCTTCATCTTTTGGCTTCAGAAGCCATAGACGCAGCAGTGGCGGTGAGGCTGAAAATCCAGCACGGTATCTGTTAGCGGGGTGAGCTAATAACACTTTTTCTCCTGTGACACCTTTCAAAACCTGACATGTTCACCATTGGGTTCAGCTGGTTTTGGATGCGTAGCAGAGCAGCACCAGCTTAAAAGGGGAATAATCATGACAAATGAGCCCTTAGCCATCTTTCAAAGAGACCAAATCAAATCTTCGCTTGTGTGACAAAAACACAGATGAAAAAATAAGAAGGAACTACACTAGACTTTGCTTGTCTCTGTCTAAGCAAAATCATTTTAATAATTGGTGAACATGGAATGAAATGTAGTGAATACCATTTGAAAGGGGAAAGCCTGTCATGTAGTATGCCTCAGAATGAAAAGGGGAAGGTATTTTTCCTTCTTGTGGCAGAGCCTTCGCTTTCAGAAAGAGCTGGCTAGGTGAAAACTGAGCTTTCTTGCCAGAGAGAGGCTGATTTATGTGTACACAAGAAATTTCACTGTTCAGAGATAAGACACCTAAGCGCTTTGTTAATGATGAAGCAGCAGTCGGAGCTGTGGGAAGGAGCTCTTGATTAAGCGGATCAGGAGCTGTCAGAGGCCTTTGGGAACCCACCAGTCTAGATGCTGCTGGAGATCCAGCCATCCTCTCCTCGTCCACCTGCCACGCGACATGGAGATGCCATAAATCACTTGTACGGTCCATGAAGAATTGCCGTCAGACCAAAGGTGCATGTTAAACAATGCCATGATGGAGGGGACAGGGGGATGTTTGGTTTTCCCTTCCGCCTGGATAAGTCTCCAACAATTAGCCCTGTGTCGGTGGGTGGCAGCCAGTGGGGATGTCTTATCCCTCCTAACCCCTGGATCTGGACAGTGCCCAAGGAGCTGGAAGTCCTGCTCAGGCCAACGCAGGTTACTCTCTCACCTTTGGCGTGTTTGTGATTTGGCCGTGAGGACCAAGGCCAGCCAGCAGCACTGTCCCCAGCCCTGACACTGAGAAATGAGCAGTGTCACAGAGAGACAAAGTGGCCCAGGCATGTGGCTGTCGTCATGTCCCCTTGATAATGCCGTTTTTGTAGGGGCAATAGGTGGGGGAAGAGCAGAATCCCCCCTGGACTGCCTCCTTCTTGGGGAAGTGACTGATGAGCCTGGCAGCCTCCGAACAAATATTTCTGATGCAGAGAATTCACTTGTCAACTTGGAGGAGCCCCGAGAGGAAATTTCCAAAGCAGATCTGTCGGAGATAATGACACCGCACACGGAAGCCCTCCTTGGGAGGAATGTCTTCAGAAGATGTGGTGTGTTTGAAAATAACGATGCTTCTGTGTGTCCCTGTTGATGAGTTAAAATTCAGGCAACCGTGGCTGAATTTTTAATCTGCGAGCTGTAACAGATGAAGCACAAGGAGGCAGTGATTCATTTTTTCACCTTCCCTGATGCTTCCTTGGTCAGTCAGATATTTTTTACCAGATCAGAAACCTCTTTTTTAGGCCCGAGAGAACTCGCTGTGTTCTGCCTTGTCCAGATTACAAACCAGGGAATTTTTGTGCATCTGGATGTTTGTGTAATTGCCTAACGCTGTGAAACCCCATCTCAGCCGAAACCTCTTAGCTCCACTGTTAGATAAAAAAAACAATTAACAGTAACCATAACCAGAAACACTTTTAGTGTGAGGACAGGCAGCAAATGGCACATAGATGCATCAACAAATCTGTTTTTGCCTTGTGCTTTGCTGTTTGCAGTCAATGGGTCATTAATTTTTATATGGGTATCGTGCACTTATAAGCAGTTTGGGAATCTTGAAGTTATTACCTACGACTGTGGCTTTGATTATGTTGGCTGCTCTGCGTTGCTTGTGATCCTTTTAAGGTTTAAGAGTCACCCAAAAGGATACAGCAGCCAGAATCGCACCCCAGGGCAGTCCTGGGTACCCAAAGGAACCCAGGCTGTGCCCTGCTTGCTCCTCACACTTGTTGAATCTCTCGAATATATTTCCTCAAGATGGGGCTGGGTTTGTAAAGCCATTTCCCCTCTGAAAGCTCATCAGCATGCACACTTTGTAGGTGTTGTTCAGCTAGCTCTTCTCACTAGCAGTATTTTATCCTGTCAAATACAAAATTGGCTCAGATCAGAAATTTTGTGCTGAGCTAGCCAATCTTTGTGGCTTTCACTAATTAAATCTAGGACAGATAACCGATAGATTCTTTGGCTGAACAGGAATAACTGTTTTAACCTCTATTTTCAGGATTTTTCTGAAGGTTTTACATTCTCTGATTCATTAAATGGAGTTTTGGTTCTCTGGGGGAAAAAAAAAATGTAGGACAACTTATATTTTACTTGTCAAGTCGATCATTTTACATAAAACAAGGTTTACTTTCCGTGAGAAGTCACAGAGGCGCTTGTAGAGTATGTATGTGTAAAATGATGTGAATAACGTTAGCTGGATTCACACAAGTGACGGTTTTTAATTTGAATAACTGCAGAGGTTAAAAAAAGAAAAGCAAGTACAGAGATATCAAGAGCAAGGTTGCCTATTACCACACTCTGCACTGGAGCAGTCCTTCAGTTATCAGTTATTTTTAAGCTCTCTCTCTCTCCTGGTGTGTTTGGCGTTAGCCTGTATCTCCAGATAATCTATCAGCCATTACCTCTTTAGTTTTATTACATTCTGGTCCCTTCTGCGCTCATCCAGGACTTCATTTGCTCCCATCTTGCAGACAGTTTTAAATGTTAAGCTGCTTTTCCTACCAGACGGAGAGTAGACACCTCTATTTCAGGTAAGCATTTTGTGATACCTCCCCAGTGTAAGAAGATGATACGGCGCTTGTTATACTTCAGTTTGGGAAGGCTGTTAAATGCAAATCAAATCAGACCTTTTGGGCTTCATAGGTTAGGGGGGGTTTTCTGGGATATGTGTGCGTTTAATAGAATTTGGGTGTCCTTCTCATGCAGTCAGAGGCTGTGGGCAGTGCAAAGGGATTTTGCTGGAGCAGTTCAGCCTGGAAAGCTCTGGTGCTGGCATGAACCTTGCCAGTGCTGCCACGGCCACCTCGTATGCATGGGACAGTATAGATGCATCTCCCTGTCGGAGAAAGGCTCTTATGGAGTGTTTGCAGGGCTGAAGGCAAAGCTCCTCCGCTGTCCCAAGTGTGGCTAGTCCCACACGACCATTTTCACTCCAAGTTTCTCTTTCATGGGAGATGACAGACTGCAGTGGCTAAAAAATGGCCTGTCTGGGCTCAATAACTGCCTGTTGGCAAGGAACGTTTATGTCTTGACTTTTCCTGAGGATTATAAGAAAGAAAACTAAAAAGGAGCCAAATAAAAAGGCATTAATACAAACGTGCAGAGATGGGGACCTTGGTCATCCCAGCAGTGACCAAAATGTTCAGGGCAGTGGGGTTTTCTCCCATGAACGATGCAACCTTCGTGAACATTGTTCCCCCACAAGTGGGTGTGCAGCAGAGACGTGAGGGACCCGTTCTGGTGGCAAGGGACTGTCTCCGCTGATCAGGCTGTGGTCCAATAATTCATCTAATGAGAGTCTGCACACATAGGAGGGAAGGGAAAGCAGGTGTTTCTGTTGTTTTTCTTTTTTTTTCTCCCCTCACTTCTCTTATAAAGGGTAAGTCTCTGCTGTACAAGTTTCCCAACAGCTGAATGCAAGCAGGCTGCCTGTCTTATCTCCATTTGCCCCCTTCTGTGCAAACGCTTCAGTCACTTCCCTGCAAATTTAATGTTTTTTCAACTACTGACACACTCCTTTTCCCCACTCTGCAATTATGAAGCGATGTGCTGATGTTTTAAGTAAAACGTTTTGTTTTACAATGTGCAACATCCAAATTTACCAAAAACAAAAAGAAAAAAAAGAGACAGCTCCCTCCTCAAATTCTCTCTGATGCTAATTATAGCAATCTCAGCTCTCCGGCAGAAGCACCAGCCAACAGAGGGTTCGGCTCTTTTTAGAGGCTGAAGCTTTGGAAAAATATACTGAGGATGGTGCATACAACTGGGAGATGTGGCAGGTACGTGCCGGAGGTGAATGCTGAGAGTTTGGAAAGGCAAACAGATTTCAGTGTCTGCCAGTCCCCTTCCTCCCCCAACGCCCAGAATATTGCATTGTTGGTTGGTCTTCAATTTTAAATCATCTACCAGTACACTGTCAAGACATGCGCATTGTTTTCATAGAGTTGGCACCAGAAGTTTGTTGGGTTGGTTTTTTTTTTCCAGCTCACTTTAGAGAAGGGTAACAAATATTCCTGGTTTGCTCCAAAACCGTTATGGGAGGCGATCCTGGATTATACATCATGATTGCTCCTGCGACGAAAGTGTGGCTCTTCTGTGAGAGTTTCAGCCTAATGATGTTTCTGGCTGTTAGGATGAAACTCCAGACTCTGTCCCCATCACAAGAGAGGGTTAGAATATGCTTGCAAATTCATTCCAGCACTGATTTTTCTTAGGGAATCTTATTTACATACTGCATTCTCTTCTCGTACAAGAAAGCTGGGGGCTTTTTTTTTTTTTTCTTCTTCTAATGCATTTTAGAGGCGATCTGACATTTTCTAATGGTTCTCAGGTATGTATAATTCAGCCTGTTCCGTGCCTGCGTTTTCCAAAATAACACTGGAAAATTATTGGGTTCCTGCTTTTTTTGGACAATCATTACTCTCACTTTTTCCAGGTTGACCTATAAATGTCCATATGCTGCAGGGTATTTGCAGTAGGTGTAGGTTCCTTTGGAGACGGTCTTGTGTGGGAGACAATATGACAGCTCATCTGCATAGCACAGGCATCATACCCCTGACTTGATTTAGAGTCCTGGATCTGGAGGCTTCTCCCGTATAGCCTGTATATTTAGGGGATTGCTCATATACGCACACATGCTGTGCACTCACGCTCTCTCGTGCAGTCATTTTTCCGTTATCTGTGGGCAGCTCAGCTGGTTTGGGAATAAATCACAGTGTGCAACAGGCGTGGCAGACCCCGGCTTGGGGGCACAGCCTCTGCTGTAGCCAGACATCCATGCTGTAGCCAGACATCCCGCGTTGTTAAAAAGATGTGTGTTAATGTACAGCCAGAAGATTTTATGTGAAAACCTTTGTGTCGACTGTGTGTAACAGCAGTGATGAAGGCTGTACTGATAAACTGGTGGAACCGATGTCCCCAGGAGAGCGGTTGGTCTTCCAAATGCCATGACTTTCGATTAGGAACTACAAATTGTCCCTAGAATTGTTGAACCTATGGAAAACTCCTGGGGGTAGGGGGCAAATCTTGAGAAGCTGGGGTGCAGGTGGTCAGCATGAAATTGGGATGAGGTGCGGGAGAAGGAGCTGTGTCACACCCTGCCTCAGTTACACCTCAGTCACATCCCTAGCCCTGTTACAGTTGCACGCCGATGATTTTTCACCCAGCAGCTAAGGAATTTGTGGGCATTTAGGTGGCTTTGTACCAGTGTAAGGCCAAGTCAGGTGTTTATTTTACAGACCTCCAGCAGACAAACAGCCTTCCTGTCTGACAGGAGTGTTTCAGAGAAGAATTGAGCAGGTGGGCTTGAACACATGATGGAGGTACGGCACTTTTATTCGTTTTGGAGTCCTTCATGCTCTGACGAGGTGTTTTCTGTGGCTAAAGACCCTACAGAACAGCATGCTCCTCCTGTGAGTGTGGCGGTGCCATCTCCTGTTGTATTTTTTGGTGTCTAGCGAGACTGCTGCAAGCAGAGGCTGCTCCGTGGCTTCCTCAGCCCCACGGAGGGATGTGGCCTGGGCTCACCAGCTGTGCAAGGAGGCATCATGGCCACGAGGGGCTGTGACAGGTGACTGATCCCCGTCAACTGGAGGAGTGGTAGGCGTGCTGGTATCGTTTGCCATCAGGTTTTCTGGGCCTGCCTACGGGGTGCCATGGGGTGGTAGCCCTGGGTGTCAGTCAGACTACAGCTGTGGAAAGGTGAGCCATTCGCTGGGTGTGTCAGCCACGCTGAGGGCTGTAGGCGGGAGCTGGACTCTGTGTCAGGCCTATTGGAGGGGTGACAAGGGCTGGTCTCCAAATGGCAGCCTCGCTGGGGGTGGTTGTGTCAGCCTCATGGGGGTGTGATGCGTCAGGGGACAGGGGTGGGCTCAGCGTGTCAGCCACATTGGGGGTTGGAGCAGGAGTTGGTCCCTGGCTGTGTCAGCCACACCGGTGTGTGTGACAGCAGGCAGCCTCAGCAGCTCAGTCACACTGGGAGAGTGATGAGGCTGGGCCCTGACTGTCAGTCGCACTGGGGGGGTGACAGGGGCGGTTCCTGACTCTGTCAGTCGCACGAAGGGGTGTGACAGGGGCGGTCCCTGCCGGTGTCAGTCACGCTGGGTGTGTGACAGGAGCGGTCCCTGCCAGTGTCAGTCACGCTGGGGGTGTGATGGCAGGTGGTCTCCAGATGTCAGTCACACTGAAGATGTGATGAGGGCTGGTGTCTGGCTGTATCAGTCAAACTGGGGGAGTTACGGGGACTGGTGTCTGGGTGTCAGTCATGGTGAGGGAGTGACAGGGGCTGGTCCGTGACTGCGTCATTCCCACGGGGGGAGGTGATGGGGCCAGCCTCTGGCGGTGTCAGTCACATTGGAGGTGTGACGAGAGGTCCCCGGTGATGTCAGTCACATGGGAGGTGTGACATGAGAGGTCCCTGGTGGTGTCAGTCACATGGGAGGTGTGACAGGGGCGGCCTCTGGCTGCGTCAGTCACATGGGAGGTGTGGCAGGGGAGGGCCCTGGCGGTGTCAGTCACCTGGGGATATGACAGGAGTATGTCAGTCACGCAAAGCGTTGTGAGAGGAGCTGGCCCCCAGCTGTCAGTCACACTGGAGGTGTGACAGTCACACCGGAGGTGTGGCAGGGGCCAGCCTCCACCTGTGAAAGTCCCGCCGGGGCTGTGACAGGGGCCGGCCTCTGAGTGCCAGTCCCACGAAGGTGTGACAGGGGCTGATCTCTGTCTGTGTCCGGTCACTGGAGGTGTGACGGGGGCCGGTTTCCGGGTGTGCCGCTCACTGGAGGGTTTGCGGGGGGGCCGGCCTCGGGGCCGCGGTCCCGTGAGGGAGGCGGTGGGTTGCGTCGGACCGCCGGTCGCACGCGCAGCGGTTGCTCACGCGGGCGCTGCCCGACAGCCAGGCTGCGGCCGCCGATTGGTGGCGGGAGTTGTCCGTCAGGCTGGGGCGGGGCCACTGCGGCGTCATCAGCGGCGGCGGTGGGTTCGCCCCCTCCCTGCAGAGGGTCCCGCACAACATGGCGGCAGGCGGCTGGGCCGGGCTGTGAGTGCCGCTGCCCTCGCCCGGCGCGGGGGGAACGCGGCGGCCGCCGCTCCGCCCGCGGGGCCGGGGGGCAGCGTACGGTCCAGCCCGGCCCCGCCGCCCACGGTGAGGGGGTGCGGGCGGCGGGGGCTGCTGCGGGGAGGGCTGGTGCGGGCCGCGGGCAGCGTGAGCTTCCCGCCCGCCCATCGCCCTTTTGCCTCGGGAGGAGCGAAGGGCGAGGGGGACAGGCCCTTGGGGAGAGGGCTGGGAAACTCCCCTCGCGGGGTTTTGGGGTGGTTCGAGTGAAGTGTTTCAGTCAGAGCTGCTTGTTCAGTTTCCTTTTGAATCAGAAAAGAACCCGCAGTGTGTGTGTATTTTCCTGGGGCACCACAAAAACGGCCCACTTAAGCTTAGTCAGGGACTCCGGTAAAAATCCTTTATGCTGAATGGTTATTTGAATAGATAATCAAACGCTTTTCTGAGTCAACCTAGTAATCCAAGAGTTACAATAAAAACCCGTGAGTACAGATCAAGGGTATGGAGAGGACTGTTCAGTAGGTAGAGGTTTCCCCTTTAACAAGTTGTATGCATGTGGGGGGGCTTCAAAGCTAAGCATGTATAAGGTACATGTGCAGATAACAGATGCATCTCCTCTAAACCACAGCCCATCGTTGCAGGAAGCTGTGGCGCGTGGATGTTCTTATATATGCATGTTCTCTCCTGCACTAGAAGGGTCAGGTTATTGCTTTGCAGACTCCTTTACAGTCTTGCATGTCCAGCACTGGAATTGAGCTGTCAGAGTTGGGCATGGGGTGTTAGCAAAATCACACAAGAGTTTTGCATAGAGATTTGTTGGCAATCTAGATCAATATGTGCAAAGGGAAATGCAAGTTTGAGAAACAAGCGTGTGCCAGAAAGCTATTACTTGACTCACGTGCTTTTTGCAGTCCTCACCTAGTTTCCTTCTATTAATTGCTCCACGTTCTTTACAGCTTGACTGGATTTTATAACTCTATCAGACTTTCGCCGTAGTTAGGACTTGTTTTCTCAATGCATTCCTTTCTTCTATATGCCTTGTTTATGAGATGCCAGTTGACTAGGACCCAAAGACCTAGAAGATCCTGGCAAGCTTCGCGGAAAAAAGCATGTTATGATAACAGGCTCTGGAGCTGGCTAGAGATAGTAGAACAATTCTTTGCTCCAGGTGATTTGAGAGATGACGGTATCAGAGATGCTGAACCTTCTTTTAATCGCACTCTCAGCAGGGTACTGCTGGAGCGTTAGCTGCTCACTCTCTCTCTCTGTGGCTGTAGCATGTTGCATGTTCTATAATCAGCTTTGGTAGGAGAGCACTTGTGGTTGGGTGCTGTGATGGCATTCTTGCAAAATTCAGTATCTCTAAGCAGCTATTGCTAGTCTTTCACCAGAGTTCAGGGTGCTAAAGGGAGCCAGTCTTTCCCCCGGGGAGTTAAAAGTTCAAGTTTCAGCCAAATATCAGTTAAATCTCTCTGAATTGAGTGCCTACTTAGAAGAAAACTTGATTAGTTTGAGGGGTTTTGTTTGTTTGTTTTATGTAGAAGGTTTGTAAGCTCTCAGATGTTTAAAGTCTTTATGGCAGTCCTAAAACAAAGTCAGGGGAGAAACCTATATGGCCAATAAAAATTCAAATTTGATGGGATGTGATTTTAAACTCTTCATAAAATATATTAAGCTCCCATTTTGACAGCAAGCAAGTTTACACTTTTTAGCAAATTTAACAGAAACATAGGAGTGTAGTCTAATCCTTAAAAAAAATTTTTTTTTAAATGACCCCAAAGCAGATCTAACTGACAAATAGATTACAGATACTAATCTGCCCTGACAGACTCTTCACATTTAAAATGTATAAAAGTGAGGTAACATAAATAAAAAGAAGGATTTGGGGTCCATATGTGTGTGTTGGGAATATAAATGTAGGATGAGTGCAAAGCACCAATAATGTAATTTTCAATAGGAATCATGTATTGTAAAGAGATGGGTGTGGCACTTCTTTTTCTGCCGCCTTCTCCATGAGGATTACATCTTACTTTTTGTGTGTGCTGGAATAACTCATCAAGGCTGACAGGAAAGGCTTAGAATGCAAAATTTAATGACATCACGTGCTTAGAAATGCAACATATGAAATAGAAGGCAAAGTACATTTTAAATACCTCAGTATTAGGAGGAAAAATTAAAATAGGTGGAACTTGGTAGAGCTAAGGATATTAGTCTGAAGACCAATGTACATCAGATAAGACCTCTGAATTTTTTTATTTTAGATTAAAAGGGAAGCATTAGTAGAGTGGCCTGTTCTTAATCACTGAAAGCAAGAGGCTAGTTTTGGGACTGTGCTCATGAATTTTATGAGTGTGTTGACACTTTTGTCGGTCTAAGTGTTGGGGTGTGTACATGCTGGTTTTATTACCCTGCGATAGAAGCCCTTTTCTGGCTCATCTCAGACCAACAATGGAAGACACAGTGTACTGAATAGAGTTGCCCTGGATCCTCAGTCTAACCCATGAGACACCGTTTGTAGTGTTCTGCATTATGTATTACTACTAAAGTATTTTCAATTAAACTGACATCTTAAATGCTAGCTTTGCCTGGCAGATAATGAAATTCTTGTTTCTTTTCCAAGGAAGCTGACATGAAAGAAGCTGACCATGAAAGGTCACAGGGATTTGTACTGCCTGTCTCCACAATTACTAACAAGTAAGCACTATATGATACCGTAGGATGGAGGCGGACTTGGTTTCCATTAATGACAGTTGTCACACAGGTGAGGAACACTTCAGTGATTCCAGATAAACCTCAGAAAGGGTGGGCTGCAAAGCCAGTCTGCAATTGGAGGTGGAGGAAGATTACTCACCACCTTCTAGTCCCGGGTACATCCTGCCAGACCTTCAATCTGACCAGAAACCCACATAGAACTGCCATGCAAAGAGGAGGAGACTTTGAAGCTTACTACCAGAAGCATAATGCAACCAACCCACCAACTTTGACCTGCAGTGTGAAGATGAATGTTTAGAATGCTTTTCTTCTGAACAGTCTGAGGAACCTTCAGAAGGAAAGAGTGAGGGTGATAAAAGCAGCATTCTTATTGATGCCTTTGAGGAGGAGGAGGATGAGGAGGACCTGGAGCCCACCTCTGGAGATGCTTTGATCATTTCCACCATGACCCCTATGAGGAAGATCATTGTTTGCTGGCATTAGGCCATGCCTTGGCAGCTGCAGGAGGAAATGCTGCCATTGTATCAGGTTGAAGTCAAAATAGATGTGCGGTTGTTGGATATGATCAGGACTAGCTGGACTCGTCTGGGCATCTATGCTTGTAAGACTGACGTGTTAAATTAGAGCTCTTGTGCGCCTGTGGTCTGTAAGTTATGGTGTTGCCGTCTAGATTATCACCACCCTCTGGTGCTGGTTTTGCAGAAGTGTCGCTATTAGGCTGCACAGCCCACTTGGCCAGAACGACTCATCCACCTCTTCTCTCCATACATCCTCTCGTGTTTTAATGCGTTAGCTGTAATAAACCATGATTTGGATTTTTTAAAAAACGAGCATTTGTCATCCGCACCCCACGCGAGCATGCTTGGCTGTGGAGATATTGGTGCTGTGTGTGCTTCTATATTACTCGAGTTTTCCTTATGAGGACTGATGAACGAGGGGAGGGTTGTGTGCCTGTTCTTCTGTAAGGGAGGTGGAAGGGGCATGTGATTCTGTGTGTCTTGGGTCTAGGTGGAACAAAGCCTTTGCCCTGCCCAGCTACTGCATTGCAGTAAGAAATGTCCCAAGAATTTTACATTCAGAAAAATGGTAATAAAAATAAAAATCTTCTGGGGCATTTTTTCCTAGTTTGTGAGAGTTGGAATAACGGTTCTTTCTCTGCAAGGTTCGCCATACTGAGCAGCATGTGGGTTGCCCATGGACTCAAGGACCACCATTCAAGGAATGTTGCTAACTTATTTTTTAACTGTCTAATCTGAAGAAACTGAACTGCCACTTACTGCGCTCTCAGAAGTAGCTCACTTTTCTGTGTGAAAGGAGTGGGTACGTTTCTTTTCCTCACCCTCAGCTCCCAGCAGAGTAGTTTCTGGTTTCGTGTTTATTTTTAGAGAGATCTGTGAGATCGCAAAAAAGCAGGATATTTTTAGAGAGATCTGTGAGATCGCAGAAAGCCGAACATTGAGCGTTTTTTCATGCTGCATTTGCATATTTTGCTAGTAATGTACACTCATGTTCATTTTTAATTTCTATTCTGTATTTGCTATTAATTGTAGAAGCCCATTTCCAAAAGTGAGAGTTCTGTTTAGCTGGCCTGTGTGCGACGTAACCGCACCGTTAATAGCAGGAGCAATGTCTGCAAGATTTCAGGGTGATACTGGAGAGTAGTTTCGGCTGCAGAACTGGTCAGTATTGTAACAGGGGGACAAATGCAGAGCGCTAAGGGGACTGGGTCGGGGACTACGGGTTGTAGTGGAACAGAAGCTGTTGGGAGCTTCCCAGTGGTGCTGCTGGGACACTGGACTTGGGATGACTCCTGAACAGCTACGTTAATGATGTGAATGTAAAAGTGGACATGTGCGAATGAAATGTGCCGACAGGGAATATGAACATGAGGGAGTGCTGCAGAGCTGTGGAAGAACAAGTAGTCCAGAAATGGTGGTAGAGAGACAGTGAAAATTTCTGTTCCAAACTGGTGGGTTATCAGCTGTAAGGGATGGCGGAAAGGAGCCAGGGAAGGCTGATGGACTGGGATCGTACTGTGGCTTTGGAAAAGGCAAATGGGATCCTAGAATGCGTTGGGCAAAGGACTTCCACTAGGAATAAGGAAATAATGCCACTGTGATAGGCCCTGGTGAGACTTTGCTGAAGATACCCTGGGCAGTTTTGGGCACTCGGGGTGAAGAAATGCTCCTGTGAGTTGGAAGTGAGGCACAGAAGTCGGGGACGTGGACAGAGCCTTCCTCACAAGAACAGAGCCTGTTTCTTCCCGCAGAGCAAAGCTTGAAAGTGAAATCCAGTCGCTACCAAACTTCTGCGGGAAAATGCGCAGTTATTGCCACTGGGAGGACAATGAAAAAAACGACTGTGAATTGCCGCGGGCTGGAGCTGGGGAGAAGGCTCCGGTCCCCCGGAGCGCGGGGGGCTGGGGAGAGCCTTTGGGCAGGAGCGGTGGGAAGGGCACCTGACCCACCCGGGGGCTTCTCTACCCCTCCCGGGCCCCCTGGCCGCTGCCGCAGCGCTTCCAAACGGGCGCCGGAGCCGGGAGGGGGGGTCCCGACCCACTCCCGGCCGGCGCTGCCGGAGCGGGGCCTGGCGCGGGGGCGGGGGGCGCTGCCCGGGTCCCGCCGCCCGGGTCCCGCCCCGCTGCTGGCCGCGTCGCGATTGCGCCGCGGCTGCCGGTGGCCTCCGCGCCAGCGCCGGGGCTACGCGGTGGCGGCGGGGCCGAGGGCGGCGGCGCGGGAGCCCCGCAGGTGGGGCCGGGCCGGCGGGGCGGCTCCCTGCGCCAGCGGGAAAAGTTCAGGGCTTCGTTCTGCCCGGCACGACGAAAGTACCTTTAATTTATTCATTTTTATTTATGATTTTTAAGCCTAATTCGTGATTTAAATACTCCCGCCCCCGTGTGGAAACCGGACGGGCCCTTGTGGGGGAGTTTTCCGAAGCCAAGCAGTGCCAGCCGCCCTTGAAGAAGTTTCTTCTTCAACAAAGGATACGGCAGCTCTCGGTCAGGCGGCTCGGGAGCTCGGAGCCCCTCGCGGGAGGTGAGGAATCGTCCCTGTTCTCCTGCACGCCTCGTTAAATTAATGGGAACGGTCGAAGTTGGGGGGTGACTTGAGCCATTCTGTTCCAGGCAGCGACCGATGAAGACGACTAATTCAGCTTGTTTTCTGTATCACAGCAGAAGAAAGCGCAGCTTGTGTCTCAAATGGAGCTGGCCTTTCTGAGACCTCAATGGGACCTTTCACTTAATGCGTATCGCTATAGGGCCTTTACAGCTATTTAAACTCACTGAAACTAAATAGACAAGCTTTCTATTTATGTACGCACGGAAATACAGAAATATCTGCATTTTTACCTATGTGTGTTTTTCTATACACATATGCTTGTATTCAGAGAAGTCCTACCCAGACAAAAGCAGTTAAGAGGAATTAAAGTAACAGTGGGAGTAAAAGGAATATGAAAAGTAGGTGTGAAGGAGAAGGCTGAGGTCGGAGGAGCAGCCAAGGTATCCGTCAAGATGGGGGAAAATGCAATTTTTGAGCTTAGACTAGCAGTTCAGTATGAATGCAGGTTTAAACCAGGTAAGTGAAAGCTCCCTATGGAGCTGCTGTCAGGCTGCTGGGACAAATCTAGAAAACCTCTTGTGAATCCATGCTTTGGAATGGTCTGCAAAGGGAGTTTACCCAGAGAATTTGAAACTGTTCAGTGGGCCAGCTCTGGAGGATTCCTAGCTGTGCTTCGAAGCCTGGGAGGATGATCAGTAAACTTTCTGGACAGCTCTTTCATGCCTTTCCTTGCATATGTTGTCTTTGCATGGTGCTAGCTTGTAGTGGCACGGCGACCCCAAATGTCCTGAAGACAGTTACAATAATGCTGGTCAGGATGGGAGGCCAAAGGCGCTTCCGAGCTCTCCAGACCCCCTTTCCGTACATTGCTTCTGGTTTTGGCTGTGTGACTGACACAGTTTCTGTGTCTCATTGTGTTACCTAACTAGTTTCTGAAAGATAACACATTGTGACTGGTGCTCCTAGTTTGTATTTAGCAAGGTAAAAACGAAGGATTAGGCATGAATCCTCAGAAAAAGATCTGTGGTGAGGGCAGCTATGGTGTAGTTCTTTGCCGAAAGTGTTTGCGCCCCAGAGTTCTGAAGATTTCTCATCTTCAGGTGAATTTAAAATGGAAATTATCAATTTTTATTTGTAGTGAAGGCTGGTTTAATGACAGAGAATTTAACTTCATTAAACGTACTCTGTCTGTATTTTGTATGCTGCATGTATATTTTCTACATATATAATAGTAGAGCATTCTGTTTTTCCTACTGCATAACTAATAGCCTGTCCCATTCTTTAAATCAGAAAAAAATCTTCACTGGGATAACTTTACCTTATGTTAATATCAGAAAAATCACTGATGAAATGGGTGTTTTATTTTCTAGGGAGGACTGTAAAGAGAGCTGAGAATGAGATGAACTTGCCATGAAAGACCGGTATACACGTCATCGATGAGCTGCAGATGAACACAGCGTATGCCTCAGAGGATGGATGTTAATGTGGACTGGGACTCTCAGAATAACATTTGTGACACAGGTGAGAAGCATTCAAATTATTCCAGAAAGACCAGTAAGCAGGTGGGCCACACATCTAGCCTCCAGAAGGAGGTAGACATGAATTACTCACGGACATGCGGTCCTCGTTGCAACTCTGCTGGACCTTCAGGTAAGCAGGAGCTTCCTGCAGAGTTGCGGTGTGAAGACAAAGAAACCTATGAGACCTACTACCAGAAACAAGGTGAGAGTACAGCTGGGGTATTTGTCCCCTCCAGTACCAACTTCAACCTGCAGTGCGAAGATAAAGATTTAGAGCACTGTTCCTCTGAGCGGTCCAAGAAACCACGGAGAAGACTACGCGACGATAATGAAAACACCATTCTTGCTGGTGTGTTTGATGAGGACCTGGAGCCTGTCTCTGAGGAAGCTTTGCCGTATCGGTGCAAGAAGTGTGGTTCCTCTTTCCAGGGCATGAGCGAGCTGCAGGAACATAAGCGAACTCACCTTGTGGAAAACTCGTACCGATGCCCTGTCTGTGCCAAAGTATTCTTCCGGGCAGCAAATTTGCGAATGCACAAGCTCATTCATTCTAGTGACAGACCACACAAATGTCCAGAGTGTGACAAGGGTTTCATTCGCACGGCTGATGTCTGGAGGCACCTACGCAACGTGCACAAGATAGAGCGCTCCATGGTGATCTTGGGAAACGGCATGGCTAGGAACCCCTGGTCAATAGTGCACCGTAACCAACACACTGTTGAGTACACTGATCAGCCTTGTGCAGAAAACCAGAAGTCTGAGGAAGACGACTATAAACCTTATGCCTGTTCAACGTGTGGCAAAGGTTTCGATAAGCCTAACCTGCTTTCCAAACACAAGGTGATCCACCGACAAGACAAGCCCTATAAGTGTCAGGAATGTGGCATGGCGTTCGTCCAGCTGCTCAGGCTGAAAAGGCACCAGCAGACTCACTCTGGGGAGCGCCCCTTCTATTGCGAGGAGTGCGGAGGGACGTTCACCCGGCTGGCATCGCTCCAGCGCCATCACCGCATCCATACCGGAGAGAAGCCTTACTCTTGCAATTACTGTGGTCATTCCTTCACTGAGTCAGGTACCCTACGGAGGCATGAGCGCACACATAAATTGGACAAATCTTAATTTTTAGTTAATTTGTGATTGCTGTCTCCTTGGTTGCTTCTTACCCTGTGAGGCCTGCTTGGTTGGGCTGGAGAAAGCACTCCACTGCATGCACTCTGGCCAGTCCAGATCCACTTCCCAGCAGTGGCTGATTGGGAACACTGCATCACGGGGATCTCTGGAACTTGTACTGGTAGAGATTGCGCTCACTGGCTTTGAACTGGCTTTGTGTGAAAAAAATAACCTAATTGCCACTGAGTAATGAAACGTGAGGAGAAGACGGAAGTCACTCACGTGTGCTAGCACTGTCTCAATTTGCTGAACTGACGATGCATCAGCTTGAGCTTTATGCAAGCATGCACAGGCTATGAGACTTCTCTCTGCAGTCTTGGTCACTGGATAGATTGGCCCTGCCCCCTCGAGGGTGATGGCTCTTTGGCACTGGGCTTGGAGATCTGTTGTTGCAGGTCTTTGCTAAGTCAGAACAGTCCAGAGTTGTCCTCTGTCCCTTCTCTCCTTGTATTCTGGCTGAGTTTTTCTTTCCATTACTTTTCTTATTTGGATGGGAAGTTTCATGTTGGTTATTTAACAAAAAACCCCACCACAAAACAGTTCCTTAATAAACTCAACAGTTACCAGCTGTATATCATAAATGTTTCTATCTAAGGGAGTACCGATCCCTTACGCGCTTTTGTGTGATTAGTTGAGTGTCTGTTAATTATGGAAAAAGCTTTATTTTCGCTATGATGGTGCATGTTCTTGGGGTGAGGGATTTGAATACATTTGCATCTCTGATGGAACAGTGCACTCTAAATCTGTCCAGCTGAGTATTACAGTAGAAAACGTTGGAGAACACAAAATTCAGAGAGCAGACCAAATTTAAGCCACGTTTGCTACTCATTGCATAGGAATCTTCTTCATTTAAATATTTTCACCCTTAAGGAAGCTTCTCATAACAAAATGGTGTTTTGTATTCTGTGATGTGTCTGAGTACTACCCAAAGTGTCTGCTAGACTCTTCACTTTGATTTAGATTCAAATGGTTAGTAAAGAAAAATTTCCTTAGAAACCAGCCCTGCAGACTCAGGCAGGTGCTGCCAAATACCCCAAGGCTGTAACTTCCAGAGAGGTATGTATCGCTTCGGTTATGGCAGTGGGATTTTTGACTTTGAAACTTAATAATGATGCTTAATCCACTGCTAACCGCTGTGGTAGAAGCATGCAGTTTGTCCCTAAGTTGCAGCCCTAATTTCCTTTCCGTGTCAGGAAGCTTTGCTTCCTTCCCCTGCCAGCCTTCAAAATTTCACTAATTTCTTTCTAATTTCTTTCTAATGCATTGTGCCTTTTCAGCAGGAAGTTGTGCAGCAGAGTGAAAGTAAAGCTTCAGGGTAATGTACCTTTGCATTTACTACCAGGCTATTTAACGTAAAGTAATGATTGTGACATTTGTTTGCATATTTCATAGAGTAAAAAAATGGTGATGGCTGCTCAGCACCTTCCACCTGTGCAACAGCTGAGCAGGTGTTTTACAGTTGTGGGTACAGTAGTGTTTGATGTGAGGTCCTCAGCTCAGGTCAAGGTGGACCACTGACCTCAGCAACACATGGGAGATTAATTCTACCGGCCTCGCTAATGGGTCATTTTAATGTCATTCCTCAGAGAAGTCTCCAGAATAGGGAACTGGTCAGCATCCCACTTCTTATGGTTGTATTATGTTGTCTCTGAAATGATGTACTTTTGTTACGCAGATATCTCTGCCGGGATGGCTCTGGACCCTGCACTACAGCTGTGAGCGAGACTTCTCCAAACTCCCTTCTGCAGGTAGTTCCAGTATGGTTTTAGGTTTCTGAAGGGCTTCTGATGGGACCTGTTAGCAAAGGGTCAGTCTTATCTGAGGGCTGCTTAGCCTCTCTAAGAGGAAAGATCTTTGCATGGAAAAAATCCTGGCTGAAAGGAGACGGTGGGTAAATGATCTGCAGAGAGAGGTCATCAGTGCTGTTCTGTGCTGTTCAACGCAATCTGAAATGGCCAGGAGAGAGGGCAGATAGCAAGGTGACAAAGCCACTCCAGAAGCTATCATGCATTAAGTTTCCACCCTCATCTTCTAAACCTGTTTTGAAGTTGTCAGCTACTGTCTCCCCTTTTCAGCATCCTGCTTGTCCCTTGGGTATGCGGTGCTCTTGCTGTAGGGGGGTTTAATATCCAATTAAACTGCACCACTATGCACACCTTTATGTTGTGTGACTGTTCTGCTTAGACAGGTGCTGTAATTGGGAACATCTAGTTATTCTGGTTTTTGGTGTTAGCAGTTGTTGGAATTTGTACCTGTAAGAGCATAATGGTGAAAGTGTTTTGAACAAAGGTCTGTTTAATGGGAAGAGTTAAATGGTTGGTGAAATGAAAACTACCAGGCTTAACTAAAAGGTTATTAAAAAGATACTTGCCTGGAAGGTTGACTTGCATATAAAGTGCTTGGATGTGTGAAGGGAGTAATTAAAATGTGTGATGATTTCTGGGAAAAGTGTGTTGAAACCTCTTCAAAGAAACTTCCCTTGGAGCTTAATTTAACGCAGAGATTGTAATTTCTGCATTTTACATTTTTAATATAAAGGGTTGGAAATCTCTCCAGATTTGGAGATTTCCAAATTTGGAAGTCTTTCCAAAACTCTGCCAGGCCCTTACACTCTCAGTGTTGGTCGAGTTGCTGATGGCCTACAGCAGACATAGGCAGTCATAAAACCTAGCTGAAACAGGAAGAGAGTTAGTGAACAAATATACCTGCTCATTGCTTCATTAGAGAGGTTTTGAAGTGTGTAACTTCACCAGAGGTCATTTTTCCTTGTTCAGAGTAGGCAGTGTATCTGTTAGCTCATTTGTGTCTGTAAAGACCATGGAAGAAGCCATTCCCTTGGATGCTGTGCTGTGCAGAGGACTCCCTCACTATATTGCTTTTGCCCAATTCATTTCCATCAAAGGAAAATTGCCTTGAGACTAAGAAGTTAGAATAGCTCCACCACTGCCGACTCCTGGCCATCACTGACCTGAAATCGCCGACCAGTCTTTGGCAGCTACGGTACTATTCTCTTACTGTGTTAACAAAGGTGTTGCATGGTAAATACACGTGTGCTTGTGGAGTGTAGATACAGCACCTTGCACAAAGGAAAAAGTACTACTGTACAGTCTTTCTGCTCCTCTGTATACCGTCGTCCTCCTCTTACACTATTTGTGCCTTCTCCCAGTGTGGAGGAGTCTGAAGCAGGAGTCTTGGCTGTAAAAAAGGATCACTAAACAATCCATCATTTGGCAAGCTGAGCAAAGGGCATTGAAATACCTGGAGTAGGCAGCTTTTATTTAAAGTGAGGCTTCATCATGTGATGATCTGCCTGATCTTGTAAAGTTTCTATTGGCATAAGGAGCCCCCACTATGGTTTTCCCCACTTACAGACTGAAAACGAGCAGGGGCGGAGATCTCATCAACAGAATGGCAGATGAATAGCATTTCACTAGGATAACTTACTGGAAGTAGAAAGGAAAACGATGTTTTTATTTTGGTGTGTCCCAGCTGTGTCTCATGCTTTGAGAAGCTAAAAAACTGTGGGCTTGTGCAAGGTTAGAGTCATCTTAAAAGAGCAGCCACTGAATGGGAGCTAGCCCATGAAGCATGCACCAGAGGGCAGCCCACCTGTAAACTCGCTGTAGGATGGCTGTGCTGCTCCCTGCTCTGTGGGAATCTTATTTTCTAGGGGAGGGTGTGGTCAAATGAATGTGCTCCTGCAGTTCATGTAATGGCTTTCCTCTTGTTTATCTGCTAGAAGAAAATATCAGAGCTATCAACTCCTTTTCTCATTAAGGATTTTCATCTTAATTGTTGCTTATGTGCTTCAAATCTGAAAGCAGGAGTGGTGATTTGCTGTGAGCAGGTCTGTTTCTGTGCAAGCTACCAGCACACGTCTTGCTGTCTGCAAGGGACTCTGAAGGAATAGGTCCCTGGGCTCAGAGCCATGCACAGGTAACAGGAAGGTAGCCACTAACTTGCCATTTAACAGCTATTCCTGGTAATTACCTGGCATGTTTTAAAACCAAACATCTTCCTTGATGCAAGGATGTTCTTTGTGGAGCGTGGTAAGTTTTACTCTGAAAGAGTCAGCATGTTTTGCTGGCCTGCTCATCCAGCCTTTGTTTTTCTGCTTGAAAGAAGTTGTGCTTATTTTCTTCTTCCTCGACACCTTGATCGTTGTTGCTGCTCCTGAAAATACTGCCAGTGGTGTTGGCAGGGATGGGTTAGTGACTTTGAGTTCTTTCGGATTGTCTGGTGGACTGACAGCAATTCAGAAAGAGGAGTTACTAAAACCTGAGGTGTCAGCAGTTGTTATAAAACTAAACGATCTGGTCTGAAGACTTCTGTTTGATAAGTTGTGTGGGTGATGGATGACTTGTTTTCATTGTTTGGGAAAGGGAATTGGGAGAAGGTAGGATACAGCATTCAGTCTCCCAGACCCCAAGATTAAGGTGTGATCTAACTGACCTTTCTTGTGGGACCTCTTAGAAAGATCACTAGTATGTGCATTTAAGAAGCTTTTGGAACAGTTGTTAGCTAGACTTCATATCTGTACCTTACTTGTTTAAAAACAAGATAAATTTGCATGTGGAAGTCTCTGCTGACTCTGCAAAATGGTTTGCACCAGTAGCCTGAAAAAAAAAAAAAGGCATTGACTTTTGCATTGAGAAGAGTCTGTACTCTGTAACGTAGTTTGGTGCAACCCCACGGAAGTATTTCTTGCTGGCGCAGTGTTACATCTGCTGGATGAAAAGTGACTTTGCCAGAAAGGCTGTGTTGGAGCACTATGGGAAAATCTGGGCCCTTACACCACACTGCCTCGGCTGCTGGCACCAAATCCAGTGGACTGGGGATGTTTTTCACCTGGTACAGTGCGGTTTGGGAGATGCTTCCTTCCCAGAGAGCTGGGAGGCTGAGGGCTGCATTTCCTGAGTACAGGGAGGGGTTAGCTGATCTCGTCTTCACCTGCATGTCAGCTCCCGGTTACAGCACAGCAGCACGCAAGCACGACAGAAGTGCGGTACGTGGAGAAGGCTGAGGTCTGTGTTTGTGACTGTGGCCCCACAGGTGGAGCCCCTGCTGAGACAAGGCTGCCTGCACACTCACCATGAAGCCTCCCACCAGCCTTTGACTCTCGCGTACCAAAACTCACCCCTAGGGCTATCTGCAGGTTTGGGTTGAGGTACAGGAAGACATCTGTGAGTAGTTGCAAGGCTCATGTCCTGCTTCACTTCTGGACATGTGCAGATGCACAGTCTTTGCATACAGTAATAGACACTGAAACATGCTATGCATCTGTACAAATACCTGCATTTGTTCAAGACCACAGCAGCACATATGAGCTAAAAGCACGAGAGATTTTCTTTTACACTGTTTGTGGCATCCATGAGTAGATACAGAACATTTATTTCCAGTGTATTCACTTGAGATATAACAACAGCTTTAAAATAGCTCCAGGACTGGGGGGTTCATGTAAACATAAAGAATAACCCCCATTACTTCCTTCTCTGTTCACGTACTATGACACAGCATCCCATTTGTAATGATCAGACAGTAATTGATGCAAGAGTCAAAAAAATAAAGTGCATAAGTCCATGGGACCTGATGAGATGCATCCCAGAGTCCTGAGGGAATTGGCCGATGTAGTCGCCAAGCCACTCTCCATGATATTTGAAAAGTCATAGCAGTCGGGTTAAGTCCCTGGTGACTGGAAAAAGGGAAACATTGTGCCCATTTTCAAAAAGGGTAGAAAGGAAGACCCTGGGAATTACCGACCTGTCAGCCTCACCTCTGTGCCTGGGAAGATCATGGAACAGATCCTCCTAGAAGCTATGCTAAGGCACATGGAGGCCAGGGAGATAATTTGAGATAGCCAAAATGGCTTCACCAAGGGCAAGTCCTGCCTGACGAACCTAGTGGCTTTCTATGATGGTGTGACAACAACAGTGGACCAAGGAAAACCAATGGATGTCATCTATCTGGAGTTCTGCAAAGCCTTTGACACGGTCCCCCACAACATCCTTCTCTCTAAATTAGAGAGCTATGGATTTGATGGGTGGACTGTTCGGTGGATAAGGAACTGGCTGGATGGTCGCATCCAGAGGGTAGTGGTCAATGG
>BOSO01000986.1:0-25994 GCA_018403395.1 Gorsachius goisagi | reverse complement strand
GAGACCCCACCTGGAGTACTGTGTCCAGTTCTGAGCTCCACAGTTCAAGAAAGATGAGGAACTCCTAGAGAGAGTATAGAGGAGAGCAAAAAGGATGATTAGGGGACTGGACCATCTTCCCTACGAGGAAAGGCTGAGAGAGTTGGGCTTGTTTAGCCTGAAGAAGAGAAGACTGAGAGGGGACCTCATCAACATGTTCAAATATCTCAAGGGTGGATGTCATGAGGACGGAGCCAGACTCTTCTCAGTGGTGCCCAGCAACAGGACAAGGAAGTACTTCTTTACTTTGAGGGTGACAGAGCACTGGAACAGGCTGCCCAGGGAGGTTGTGGAGTCTCCGTCTCTGGAGATATTCAAAGCCTGCCTGGACGAAGTCATGTGTAACATGCTCTAGGTGAACCTGCTTTAGCAGGAGGGTTGGACTAGATGATCTCCTGAGGTCCCTTCCAACCCTTGCCATTCTGTGATTTTTGTGAAGCATAAAAGGTTCTCCTAGCCAGGTGTCTCACTCTGGTTTGTCTGAGGAAGTTACTTCCAGTGCAATTCAAGCTGGTCAGTTAATTTACGATGTAAAATTGTGTCTTATAAAATGAAATTGAAAGCCTGTCATTCAGCCTCTTCTGTGGGGATCCCTGGGCAGCCATAGAAACAACAGAGAAGAAACGGATTTCATAGCAAATCCTTATTTTCTGTCAGCAAATGCATTCAGAATTACAGGGTAATAATTCGCAACAGATTGAGGAGCTTCATGGATGTTTTGAAGTTATATATATTGCCCATAGGGTTTGAGCTCAGTGAATTTGAGTGTGTAATAGCCTGTGATGAAGTGTGCAGGCCTATCAATGCCCCTGGAGAGAACTCTGAAGCCATTTCACACTCTGTGCTGAGCAGATCCTGCCAAGCCAAGTCCCCAGGAGTTAAATTCCCAGCCAGAATTTGAAGCTATTCAGGGTGCTACTAATAATGGAAACACCATTATCTGCAGCCGGACTAATTTACATTCTATATTTTGAAAGAATGGAATTGAGATTAGTTAGAAAAGGGCTGACTGTTCTTCCTCCCAGTCAACCGGGTGAGCACTGGGGTAATGAGGTGTTACCCAAGAGACTTTTTGATTTCTTGTCAGCCTGTGTGGATGACATGCAGTTACAGATTTGAACTTGAAATAAATCTCTCCTTGAGTGTTTTGACAGCCTTACATGCATCTTGTTTAGATTTTAATAATTTAATAGCCATAGTTGTAAAATCAGCATGCTAGAATTTGTGTGTTTTTCTACTGGACACTGAAGTGGTAGCATACGTGGTGTCCCTCAGCAAGACAGTTTACTTAATGCAAGGTTAATTCTTTAGCACCTGCTGTACTCCCTGATTTTGGGGTGGTTTTTATGTGATTACCTCTACTTTTTGTTAAATAGGGACAGGGATTTTGATTTTCTCTAAGTTGTCATAAGACATAGATGAATCAGCATCAGGAACGTAAATGGTGAAATCAGAAGTATGGCAACAATTTAGATACACGTGATGTAGCAGTCAGAGAAACCGTAGCCAGCATGTATTTCTAGAACCGAGACTGCAAATGTTTCCAAAAGACGACCTATTTTGAGTGGAGGTTATTGGGCTCAAAGCAGACAGACTGGGTACAATTTTGTGGCTTATGCTCAAAGTCACACTAGATGGCAATAACAGTCCCCTAAAAGCTTACCGTAGGGCCCACAGAACATGGACTCATTTTCTGTTTTGTAAAGTGAAAACCACCTTTTGCTGTCCAGCTCTGCCTTTCTCACAGAAGTAAGTTTTGCTTTTTCCCCATATATTGTTAAAAGATAAATCTGAAGTCAGTGGTTTCATTTTCTACAGGAACACTGTTCAAAGCACTAATCTGAAAACCAATGGTCCTGTTAAGTTTTTGTTCACATGCACTCCTGTCCTATCACTAGATTGGCCTTGGGGAATATTATCTCAGCTTCTGCAGTGGCCAGTACTGTTCTATCTGTCTCTGATACCCCAAGTACCGGAATGATTTCAAATATCATCGACAGTGAGCTAATATTGCCAAAGAGATTTCAAATACCAACCAGCATTTGCTATTCACACCCAAGTAGTTTAAAGTATCAGCACTATAGCAGACTCATGAATTAGCAACGCATTAGATCTTTTTATTACAGATGTGGCAATGTCATCCAAGACAGTTAATGACTTGGGCATCAGGAAATAGTCTTCCAGGTAGCAAATGTTCAGCAGATCACAGTATTCCATTTATAGCACAGAAGATGATCTAAAATATCACCATTGCTCTGGAAAAAAAAAAAAAGCATGGCATTCAAACATGTTGGAGGCTATGTTGTTGAAAAAATAGTTTCTCTTGCTAGCTCAGGTAGCTAACGTTCATGCTCATCTAGCACCTCACACATTGTCTTTAGCAACTCTATGGCTTTGTGCAACAATATATGGTAATTTTCTCATGATAGGTATTGATGGTCAGGACTAGAATAGTGGTGGTTTTTTGAATGTTTCAAGGCACATTACAAATCTTAGCAACTCTGGCTGCCTCTCTGTGATGTTGGTCTTGTTTAACTATCTCAGGAACACATACACTGAGATAAAGAGTGGGAAAAGAGTTGTCCAAGGTTACCTCCATGGCAGACAGACTGTGGTACCTCAGTTCTCAGTCTGTTGACCTCCTTGTTACAAGGTGAGATGCTATTTCCAACAAAATGGGATTTTGCATGCCTTCCTATGGGGTATCTGTGATCCTATACCATACCCAGGTGATACTATTTTATGTTAAGCTTTACAGCAAAATGTCTTAAGTTCATTCCCTGGAATTCCTACGATGTGTACTTACAGTATGGGGCTTGACTAGCTATTTCACATAGGAGACTGGAATAGTGTGAGGTAGCCTGAAACAAAGCAAGGGATATGTAAAGTCAAAGCGTTTTCACAAGCTTGAGTTTTCTCTTTCACATTCACTGATGTTCAGCTTCCTAGGAGCAAATTCTAGGTGATTTCTGGATGGGGATGATATATGTTTTCACTCTTTTGGTGTCAACTGCAGTTGTTAAGATGGTGGGGAAATATCGTCTGATTTAGACTTCCTTTGCAACTTCTTAATATTTATTTACACTTAGTGTCCACTTTCAGCTAGTTTCATTTCACTACGAGTACATCTCTAGATGTGGCACCAGGAGGCTTTCCAGCTGGAATGGTGGGAGAAGAGAGTGGAGCTTTGCTCCTGCCAGGCTTGTGGCAGGGACATAATTCTAAAGTCCTCAGAGCTGTTCTCACCAGTTTGGGCCAGAAGCGCTTGGGACTCAAAGCCTGTCAGCATTGTCGCTTATCCAACCTAAGAAATGTGCTTGCAGAAGGACCTCACTTAGTCGCCAAGTTTCAGTCTTTCCAGGACACCTAATAGGTGCCCTGGAAATATGGACTGCCTGGACAAAAAGGAAATACCTGGCTCTAGGCCCTTGGATTGATGCATTTCCCCAAAATATTCCCAAACTATTGCACAGAAAGTATACTATTGCATGGAGAGTTATTGTCCAGACAGAGTTCACACTTGCTCAGAGATTTTTTACAGTGTCCACGTCACTTTGTTTTCAGTGGCCAGGAACATTCAGAGCTTCAAAACCTGTATGGGTAGACTTAAAAAAAAAGGAGAAGAAAAGAGGGGAATGCATTAGTCAGAGTTTAACAGTTGCTTTCCAGGAAAGTGTCATGTCTTTGCAAGCTTGAAAGTTTTCCCTGGATACTGAGTCATTTCTGCACAGAGTTATTCTGGGACATCCAGACCATGATACTGAGTTGTATTCTTCACACAGTTGCATAACAAAAATAAGTTCTGCCGAGTTCATTCAACATCTCGCAGATGATTCAGGAAAGTATGTGACAATAGCCACAGGTCAGGGAAGTTGAGAGTCAGGTTACATTATTACAACTTGCCAGAAACCAGACCAGAGAGCAACATTCAGTATGGCAAAGACCATTCTGGAAATTTCATCATCACAGTTTCCTGTACCTAATTTATATTCTATCCTCGCCTTCATGGAACATGGAAATGAAATTGTTCTAGACAAATTAAAATCAAAGACTTGAACTGTAAATAATCCTTTTGTTGGTAACAGATTGGGAAGAATGGTTTAGTTATACGGATACTGTTGCACCTGAAGGGGCAGAGGAGCCTTATCTCCTCCAATATATGTAAAATCTGATTGGGTCTTTGTATTTTTATGCTAGGGTCACAGAGGTTACACAATTATCTTGTGTATAATTTTACCAGAAATTCACCACGTAAGGAAAAAAAAATTTCTAAGAGTTCACAGCCTTGTGTGAGAATAGAAATGAAGCCCCTGCCAAACTTTTTTCTTTCATATATCACTGACCCGCCTTTGCTCTCACAGTTTCCCCCATCTCTGAAGAAAGCCTCCATATTTCTGACAGTAGAGGCTGACTTTGAAATATGCCTTTCTTTTTCTCTCCTCAGTGTCAATATATGTTGTTCAGCCTTCAGTCAAGAGGATCAGTTTTAGTTCAGTACTAACATCTGATTCGTACTATAGCTAGCCAATTTTCTTCACTCTTTTCATCTTGCTGAGCATCCCAGAGGCTGAGGGAGTTGTGTTGCCATTAATTCTCCCAGCTTTTGACACAAAGATCTTTCATGCCTAACCCCAAAATATTCAAGATCTTGTGTGGAAGATGGTCATCATGTGAAGTGGTGAATACTATATAGAGAAAGCAGAAAAAATTGTGAGAATTATTGGAAAACTTACTTTAAAATGGTATTTATTGTGCTGTATTTTCCATATCAAATGATAAAATCTTGGTTAGTGGAATATTCCTCCCCTTTCACATATATTCTGAAGCAGCAAAATATTGAAGTAGATTTTTAAATAGAAACTTGCGAAGTCCAACTGGATTAGACTGATCAGATATTGAAAGTTAGAAAAACCTTGCTTAAAATGTGGGTTCTGCTGGTTAGATATTTCACATCGCACCCTCTCTTAGAAGGTAGATGGTGGTCAAACTGTGTATGTCCTGTGTGCACAGTAATAGTGAAATTTTAATGTGTTTGAGCTCTGTTCACATGTCAGGGCATGATGTGAATCTTACAGATACCATGTAGGTCTTGAAATCATCATAAAGGTCTTGACTAAATTGCAGAGCTCACTCAATAACGCAGTGCTCCCAGGTCTGCTCCAAGGTCAAGAATAGATTAGAAAGGGCTTTCTCACTGTTTGTGAGTGAAAGATTTTCTGCAGACTGACTGCATGTGCCTACATGGTAAATGACACCACAAGATTTTCCAAATCAGGCATCCAACTGGCTGCATCCTGTTAGCTCATGTAGAAATTATTTGTGTTATTCCATGTAAAGGTACCTCAAGAATCAGAGTGTCTCCTTCCTGCTGCCTTTGGAAAATAGCATTCAGAAAATGATGGGAGGGATGAAAGTGGAGGAGGTTTGATGCCAATTCCTTGTGTCTTGTACTCTGGACAGTTTCATTTTGCATTGTGAATGGCCCATGGAAAGTAACCCATTAAAGGGGGTTTCTTAGGAGGCAGAAGGGAAGGTAACTGCCCTTCAGTGCACGATGTATTCATCTTGGGTCTTGTGATAAGAAAGTAGCTGTGCTCATATGCATTATATAACAAAACTGTTCTGGCATCCATGTCAGATGATGTCAGTCACATCCAGATTTCCCTTTGTACTGTAGTTAGAATGGGGCTGGTATCTTGTTTTACAGAGACTTGAACCATCCAGGAAGGCCACTTTCAAAAGGATGTTTACACCCATTAAGTCTACCCTTGAGTTACAAAAGATCTTTTACGTGATGGAGAATCTAACCCTCCTATATTAGTGTAGAAAATCAGATAAAAGATAGAAGGCAAATATTTCAAAAGAAATAGCAATAAAAAGAAAGAGAATTGAGGAAAGATAATTTGGCTTTTAGAATTGCCAAAGTATTAACATAAGCTGCAATTCAGTTTCTATCCAACATGATCTGAAAATCTCCTGAAATTCTGTCTCTGAAAAGGAGAATGACTGAGTTTGTAAAAATCCACTAGTATACAGTGAAATACCTTTGAAAGCCTGTCTGCAGAGCAATATCTTACAGTTTATTTTGTTGTTTCAAGCTATTTTTACATAACCTAGAACAGCCTCTAGTAATTATGACCCTCGCTTTGTAAAATATTTTGGTATAATAGGATTCTTTAATCCAAGAGGATGCTACTCAGGAACTCAGAGAGAGTTTGATTCATCCAGAGAGTGGAAGAAGTGATTTATGGGAAAGTGATAAAAGAGTAAGTATAAGAGAAGTAAGATTTGAAGGCAGAGAGAATATTTTTCATTAGAGGAATGGAAATTGGGAAAACTAGAAAAGCATTTGACTATACAGTCCCATTATCAGGTTTCTGATTTTCCCAGATGTTTTAGCTGCTTTGATATAAAATATGAGTCCTCTTTACAATCTTGCTTTTGTAAGTTGAAGCTTATATCCTGGCTGTAACAGCAGTGTTGCTACTATAGCACTGAGTAAAATATTGCTATGGCATGAGCTGAACAGCACTAAGAGCAAACAGATCAATCTGCAAATGTGGGAATACTAACAAATAACAGCAGAGCTGTAGTTTTATCACAAACACTTTGCAAGCATCAGTGCGCACTTTGGCTGTGAATGGAGCAAATCTAGTATGAGAGAAGGCATGTGATTACCTGTTGGGAAACACGTGTGTTTAAGCAGTGGAAAGGATTCTATCTTGAATGACCATTGGCGTTAGGTAGTATTTGCCCGCTTGTAACGTTGACAGATCCAAAGGTCTGGCGAAGTGATCTTCCCTGCTGGTTTCCCTCAGAAGAAGTGTGTCCCTGAGGCAGGCAGAGGCCAGGCAGATCCAGGGTGTTTAAAGATGAAGAGTGAAACATCTCTTCCAGGCCTTTCCTCACAGCCCTGCTACCTCATCATCTGATTTTCTTTGCAGTATTGGAGGAACACCCTGATGTTCACTTTACTTACACACCCTAATGTGAAAATACATGTTTCCTTTGCCTTTATTTGCAGTGGCCAAATACTCTTCTATTTATTAAAAGCTTGTCATTTCACTGTGCTGAGAGTGTCTCCATTTGTGAGATAGCCTTTCACATGTAGTGTATTGATTGCGATATCTTAACAAGTGAAGCATTATTATTAAACTTCCATTTTCCTTAAGCCATCTGTCATGAAAGGTCGAAATACTTTAAGTCTGAGGCAACGTATCTGCCAATGATTGTCTCACTGATTTGCCCATATATATTGTGTTTTTTCCCTGACCAATCTACCTATTCAGTGAATTGAAAATAATTGATGGAAGTCATATGCCAAGTTTTCAGTCAAATGAACTTGGTTGCAAATATTTTGGCAGGGTATACAGGAGACAGAATTGGACTATCTGTAAGAAATTATATCAAATGTCAGTTTGCTTCTGTGAGGCTTCACATAAAATGGATGCTCTTCACAGCAACAGTTAAAAGCCCTTGGTCCTGTGCAGCGAACCATTGCAGGAATAAATAGCAGATTCCCAGCCAGACAGTTTTGTGTGTGGGAAGCTGTTTCTTTTCAAAAGCTTGGGAGTGCACAGTAGCTTGCAATGGTCTTGCTTCCTTTTCAGCCTGCTCTAGTGTTGCAGTAGGACATTGGGAAAATCCTCTCACAAGATGAGAAAAAGAAAGCTGCTGAGAGCTCAGAGAGGGTTCTGTATGTGTGTGTTTACATCACAGCTCTCATGGCCATCCTTGTAAAGGCAAGGTGAGCCCTTCTGTCAGGGGCAGGGAGCTGCCAGAAATGTTGCCTTTCCAAACAGGTAGTGCTCAAGCCTCTGAAATTATGTCTAAGCAGCTGTTCCCACACACTGGCTGCTCTGTTACTCAGCACAATTAGGAAATGGCAAGAAAGTCCTCAGCAGGGTGTATTTCATTGCAGATGAACCCAAGAAATGTTGTCCTCCCATATCTTATTTTACCAAGCATGAGATCACATCTATCCAGAGAAGAAAAAATGTAATTTCAGTCCAATGCTTCTTTAGTCTTCTGTTTTGTTTACAAGCAAGCATGATTTAGAGCTGAATGAATAATGGGCAATATTATTCCTCAAATAGTTTAGGTGTAAAACCATAAAATTTAACAAATGAATACTTCACTGAATATATTTGTGAATTATTTACCCAGCTCTATATGCTGAATAAATACAGCCTGATGCAAAGCTCAGGGGAGTCAGTACCTTTCTAACGACTTCAGCATACTTTGGGTCAGGCCTTACAAGGAAAAAGAAAATTGACAAATAATTTATTTGAAAGAAATTCCATAAAATCTTGACAAGTTGTTCTCATTTTGTGATGTGTATAAATTGCATTCAACCAATGCCAAACACATTTTGAAAAGAGTATGGTCTGTTCAAAGACAATTTGTAAACAGAAAATTTTAGCCTTTCCACACACCAGTTGTGTGGGTGTAACTTTTGGGCAAACCACATTTTTGAGAAAGCCAACATTTTTAAGGGGTAATAAATTAAAACTAAATGTATCATATTAAAGGTGATTAAAAATTAATTTTTAACAAGAAATGGGAACTTAAAAAGCTTGAAACTTTTTTCAGTCTTTGAGGAGACTGATTTATTGAGTTTTATAATTAAAATCATAGAATTGTTTAGGTTGGAAAAGACCTTTAAGATCATCAAGTCCAACTGTTAACCTAACACTGCCGTCCTACCACTATACATGTCCCTAGAGTTTTGTGAAAATTTTTTTTTTTGGTAGGATTACAAATTTGGCTGATAAAACAGGAAAGGTGACATCAGATGGGAGCCTGTCTGAATGCTCTTGGTCTTAAAAAGAAGAAAGACACAGGTAAAATATACAGTAAGCAGATTAAAACACCTTCAGAAGTGTGGTTTTTTCTACTGTAGCCCTATAGTTCAAGGACAAATGAATTAATGGTAATCCCATGACCTTTTTTTCACAAAGTTGTCTGGTTGATCACAAGGTCTTGTGCAATCCCAATTTATGAGTCTAATGGCAAAAATCTAGAATTACTAGCATTTGTAATTTTATTGGCAATGTAACAGCTACCATTTTGAATGCTTCTTTCCTGAGACGGTTCTGCTTAATGACTGAGCAATCACTGATAGAGTTGGGATTTTAGACCTGCTTTGCCATTTTTGATTGCCTTGTCTAAAAAAGCATTTTTGCGTTTGTGCTAATGAGAAATTTTTTTGAGAGCCTGAATAGCTAATTTGTTTTGCTGGGTGAGAGGAGGTGTTTTAAGGAAAACTGAGCCAGACTCTTGGCCGATACACCAACAGAGCAGCGTAGTTTTATCTGTTTCAGTGGGACTGTATTGATTACTATTGATCATAGCAGAACCCCAAATCTATGTGCTTTTTGTGAAATGTTGTTCACATATAAGGTATTCTGAACTATATTGTCTCACATCAATTAACTTGTTTACAAGAGGCAGTAATTGCATTTGTCCACGGAAGCATATGGATCAGAGCACAATTTCATGCAACTAAATTCTATTTTTGAAACTCACTGAATTATAGAACCTGAAGTTCCTTTCTCTTCTGATTTTAATGGATTAATTGATTTGTCCTACTTTAATCTTAAAGTAAAAGTGTATATTTCATATAGTCATACTTGCAACTTTTTTGGTTGTGTCTTGACTACTTAATTCTTAAGTATTCATTCTGCTAAGTTAGGATCTGTAATATTTAGTTGAGATGAATGAGTAGATGTTATATGTAGTTTGCCCTCTGCCTGTCGTCTTAGGTCAGTTTTAAAATGTGATAATGGGGAAAATACAGGATATTAGCATTCAGGTTTTACAATCTGCAAAATTTCAAAAAATGCTGTTTTTTTTTTCTCTTCAGAGGCTCAGCTGTACACATTAGTGTTGTCATTGTTGATTGATAGCAGCTCAGGACCTTGCAGTTTGGCTTCTCGTCATAGGAAATACCGTGCTTAGGCTCTGGCTCAACCCTCCAACTTGAACAATACATCTGAGCAGGTGTCTTAAAATGCTGATGCTTCTGGTGCACCAGAAGTTGATAGGAAAAAATCTAGTCTTCCTAAGGCAACAAATCATGTTCAATGTGTCTGAGTTCAAACCAGAAATTCTTGAACAGCTATAAAGGCAACAGGTTTTTTACACTATTGCATAACTTGAAAGACTGGATAGAAAACATTAATGTTCTTGGGGTTTTGGCACAAAAAGGAGCAGGAAGTATTTTTGCAATGCAGTTTGTATGCCTCTGTGTTTCAAAGGTTTTAAATAGAAGCTTTCAGCGACTATCTCTTGTTCGGCATAATGCACTTTAGCGAAGTGTAGAATATTAAATCCCAACAAATGTTGTTTGGTTGACCATGTTTTAAATTGTTTAATAGTGTGCATAGAATCTGTAAGAAGAAACAGAGAATGCTGTTGAATATCAAAGGAGGGAGAGTGAATTCAGGTTTGAATCATACCCATACTCAGCTAATCACCCAGACAGGACACAAAGATGCTTTGAGGACACAGGCACTGTCACACAAAATCAGACAAAGGTACATTTAGACTAGATACAAGGAAGAAATTTTTTGACAGTGAAGGTGGTGAAACACTGGAACAGGTTGCCCAGAGAGGTGGTAGATGCTCCAACCCTGGAAACATTCAAGGTCAGGTTGGACGGGGCTCTGAGCCACCTGTTCAAGTTAAAGGTGTCCCTGCTCATTGCAGGGCAGTTGGAATAGATGACCTTTAAAGGTCCTTTCCAACCCAAATTATTCTATGATTTAGCCCAGTATTCTTTCTCTGCTGGTGACTAGCAGCTCATACTTTCAGAATCAGGTGAGAAAGATCTCTCAGATGTCAGATTCACAGCTTCTTACAGTATTCAAATATTTTTGGTGCCTGAAGAGGTCAAAAGCATTTTGATAGTCTCAGGACTTACACTCTGTGAGTACACCCCCAAAACTAGCAGGGGAATTCGGGAGGTAAGCTACCTACTGGTACAGCAGGCAGCAGGAACTGCATCTTTCTCAGCTGTGTCTGGGATTGGACCACCCACACAACATGGAAGAGGCGCTATTATCACATCCTAGCCATTATTTTCGTTGCTTGTTCACTCGTGAAACCGATTTGTGGCTTCAGATGGGGCAGGAGTGCCAGGACAGCCTTGTATAGGTCCTTGGTGGGGTGATTAGGGTTTTCAGAAGGACAACACTGCTCATACAGAAATGTCCCCCACTGCTACACATCCACAAATGAGTGTTACTGTGTGTTTAATTACAGCAGGCCATTTTGCCAGCATGTTACTAGAAGCAGGATTGGAATGAAGCTCGAACATTTGTAATGACTGTCAGAGATCATTTAACTCATTTTTCTGGGGAATCAGAGGTGGCACTGATGATTTTCTCTATTTCAGCTTTTTTTCAGTACTAAGACAGTTTAGGGAAATACCATCTCTTCTCTGTCTGTGTTGGGATACTATTATATATACTGTGTTTGTGAGTAATCCTGCCTCAAGGACCCAATTATAGTCCCTGGTGGAAGGATATGTTGCCATGTGAGATATCACAAGTTTGGTGTGTTTGGGTTTTTGTTTCAATTTCACTTTCTTACTCATCTTACTCTCATTCTGGTGAGACCTCACCTGGAGTATTGCGTCCAGCTCTGGAGCCCACAGCACAAGAAGGACATGGAACTGTTGGAGCGGGTCCAGAGGAGGGCTACTAAACTGATCCGAGGGCTGGAGCACCTCTCCGATGAGGACAGGCTGAGAGAGTTGGGCTTGGTCAGCCTGGAGAAGAGAAGGCTGTGGGGAGACCTGATTGCGGCCTTTCAGTACCTAAAGGGGGCCTATAGGAAAGATGGGGAAAATCTTTTTAGTAGGGCCAGCTGTGTCAGGACAAGGGGTAATGGTTTTAAACTAAAACAGGGTAGGTTTAGACTGGGTCTAAGGAAGAAATTCTTTACAATGAGGGTGGTAAAACACTGGAACAGGTTGCCCAGAGAGGTAGTGGAGGCCCCATCCCTGGAAACATGCAAGGCCAGGTTGGACGGGGCTCTGAGTAACCTGATCTAGTTAACAGTGTCCCTGCTCACTGCAGCGGGGTTGGACTAGATGACCTCTAGGGGTGCCTTCCAACCCAAAACATTCTATGATTCATTCAGCCTCAAGAGAGTCATGGTATTATATTTAAAGTGCAGATTTACATAGCAGCAATTTGTCAGTTAACCGAAAAGAAGCAAGTGTGATGCTTCAGCTCATAATGAGGACATGATTCCTAGCTGAACAAAGCCTGACACACTTTTAACTGGCTTGTTTACACCATCAGCACTGCTGTTTCAACAGCCACGCTCTCCAGTATCTCATATTAATTGCGAACTGCAGCCAGAAGGTATCAAGTGTTGCTGTAAATCACTGGTGGTTGAATGACACATGTGAAGCTGAATCACTACCTTAAATGTGATATAGCAAGAAACATAGCACTTAGCACACAAACTTGTTGCTGCTGCAACTCCAGCTACAAAAGAAGGAATATCCCCCCTAAAACACTGCACTCTTCCATTGTCTCTGAGGGTTTCTAAAGGAGCTGGGAATGCTGTGAGTAGCAGTAATGCAGATGTACACAGCAGTAAATACAGCACTGTCGGCTCATTACCAGCTCTGTGTACTGCCTCACTACTAACTGAAATGTGGCAAAGCAAAACAACTCTCTTAGTCAATAAAAGCTCTTGGTGTATCTGTCTCTTAAGGATTTCCTCCCTCCACTTCACAGCTTGGTGTCTGTTTCCTTGCTTTTTCTGTCAGCCTGTCATCTCTGGTACCTGTCCTTTTCAGCCACCTTAAAGTGCTACCCCATCACCAAACTCAGTCTTCCAAGCATTTTCCATCATGCTTTCACTTCATTATTTTTGATTACAATGCCAGTCTTTGGTCTTCTGTTGGCTACTGACTTACTGTTCATTTTTAGGTCTCTATTCATTTTCCTCCAAATGTTAAATCTCTGGTCCATCTTGCAGACCCCTTAAATCTGCACTTCTGTCACTTCTGTACCTCTGAAATCCTGACCTGAATTTTGGAATCTCTTTTTGACAACTGTGATCTTTTTTGTCTTTTTATTTTTAGTCTTCTATTACCCTAAAACAATAGCAGGGAAACCCTCTTCTGAGCCTTGTACTCACAAATTTAATCCTTCTTGAATATCTTTTATTTCATTAAAACTAATCTGAGGTGCACTATAATCTTTCTCACTAGCACTGGGGATTTCATTGTTATGAAGCTTCTTCTTACTCCTTTCATCCCATCCCACCTACTACTCCTTCTTTTGAGGCTTAAGTCAAAATGCAGCACTCATTTCATGGGCTTACTGGCTTTTGGTCAACCCCTACAGCCCTCCTTCCTGTATCTACAGAGAACATCTTTCCCAGCCTGTTGCAAATGTCATATCTGCATCTTGTATCTCTCATGCAATAAGAGGAGAGAATGCGTTGCTCTGTATTTGTTAAGCCTTGTGGCCCTCTCCAAATTATACAAGAAAATCTCATATTTATCTATTATTAATAGGACTGAATCTCCAATCCCCTTGGCTCACCTCAGTATAAATGCAACAGAAAATGCTCAATATATTTGCTTTGCCAGGATGAGAAAATTAATATTTTATTTCTTTTATTAAATAATGTTTTGCAGGACTACTTGTCCTTTGACGTATAGAGAGATACTGCATTAATTACCATACCAGCCCTATTTCCTTCAATCCTGTCAATGAACTAAAGGAGAATCACTGAAGTGCTTTTGCTATTTCTGATTAAATGAATGCTTTGAGAATTTGTTTCAACCTCAGATGAATATGTACAGTTCACAATTAGTTCTGTTATGAGAATGCTCTTTCCATCCTCAGATTTGCTTGGATAAATGTGTGCTCCTCAATGCAGGTTTGCTCATTTGTGGTAGCACAGGCTTCAAGATGGTAAGAGAGCAGCTGTAAGTCTTCAGCTGCTGAAACTTCTTTCTCTAGCTCTCTCTTTATTTTGACCTCTTTAATAGCTATTGTTAGCATCTTTATCAAATCAGGAGTGTCACTCTAGTAAGTTCTCTGCATGTTCCTGTCCTGGCTGCTCTGCCATGTCATATCTGCTTTCTGTAATGAAGATGACTGGAAGCCATCTATCCACTCTGTGCAGCACTCCAGGGTCTTGTGAAACACACTATTTATTTAAACATTACCATAAATGCAAAATGAATGTCATACTTTTCACAGAACCACAGAGTAGGTTCATATTGTGAAAAGCTCTCTGCGAAATCTCATTATGTACTAGGAGAACAGCAAAACATTTTCTGGGGAAAGTAGACAGAAGATAAGGAGTCATCAAACTTTAAGAAATTAATCATAACTGGATTTTCCTAGCTAACCAACAATTAAAAAAATAGTAGTGCTTTTGCAGAGTTTCTTCACCTGTAAACCGTATTTTTTATTGTATTTTTTCAGTAAGTTTGATTCAGAGCCCTTTGGTGTCAATAAGACTTGTAGTAATTGGTGAATACAGGATGACTCTTCATAGTTAGAAACAACTATTACTGTCTTGTAGTTAGGATGAATTTTTCCTGAAGCAAATTATTGGAAAGTGGGTCACTGTAAAGTTCCTTGCATTCTCTTCCGAAGAATTTAAGACATCTACTTCCAGGGACAAGATGCTGTGCTAAGGTGACCCCACTCTGATTCACCATGGCAAACACTGTAAACCTCATGAGATTTTTCTTAGGACTGCTGGCTCTACCTCTATTTCTGACCACAACTTAAGTTGAGATGCTCAAGAAGACACATTACAATGTGTGTCATTTAAACCTCTCAACCTCCACATCTATTGTAAGAGTGAAAGCTTCTTTAGGAAGAGTTATGCCAGGAAAATAACTTACTACAATTTTTCTACCTATTCTGCAGCACAGCGTTTAAATGTTTAAGCCTATTACGCATTATAAGTCTGGTGGATGCGTTCAGTATCTCATTGATTACAAAGTCAGCAGCACATTTTACTGGGGAGAAGGACATAACACAGCTACTAAATATATGTCATGCCATCATAAAAAGTGCAAGGTTGCATTGGCAAACATTTTACTTAATATATTTTTAACAGTACTGAAAAAATCACACAGTATGCTTCAGGTCTTTTTATATGAAGTTATGCTAGATGTAAAACCAAAGCAGTAATCAAAGGAGAAGAAATCAAGCTCAGGACTCTCCTGTTCCCTGCAAAGAGAACTCTAGAATTACTTTTACCTTTCTGCAGGCTTGTAGTTTCCTGCTCTGTACATTTCTACAGGAGAAGGTTTGAATTCCCTCAGGCTATGAAAGCCTTCAAACCCTTACCTCCAACTTCTTGGCCAAGTGCTTTAGCTACCAGACACCATAGTCCTGTACTCCTTGGCTGTTTTTAGGAAAATGTTGATTTGGATTTTTCAATGATTCCTAGTCAGGGTCCATCCAGGTCTGAGCTCCCAGGTACGTGATTTGAACAGATAGGAGCATCTCTGCTGCTTTGCTGACTGCTGGTGTGCTTAATGTTCCCTACCAACATCTCTGCATTCATCATACAGGCTTTCCTAGTCTGTCCCAAGCCACCTCCTTAGGCTCTGCATGAGGAAAACACATCTTTAGCTGGAGGTTAGGTCTGCTTGCAAGAGATGTCTGCCTTCACGCTGGCTTGTGAATGAATGAGGATTTAGTGTATAACTGGTGATATTGCAATGCTCAGAGGACTGAGCCCTGTGCCTATCTTCTCCTCTATTCAAAGCTGAGAAAAGTTAGACGCTTGCTTATGATTTTGGGTCTAATCGAAGGAGAAACATGAGCTGATGATAACACAGAGTGATTAAAGAAAAGAAACCCATTGGGACAGTCTTAGGCATGCTGCTAACTTTAAATGCATGCAACTGTCCAATTTAAATCAAAGTTAATCAGAAGCTTAGAATTTTTGTGATGGGGAAAAATTAAGCATGCACTTGAATGTTTTCCTAAATTAAAACACTGACTGTGTTTTTCTTCAGTTAAAGATGGACTTCTTGGAGGAAGCCAAATGTTAGACTATTCAGAGTGAAATATTTAATGTGATCATGTCTTCACAGGTGAAACCACACACATTAAGATCAGTGGCAAAACTGAAAAGTCTTACTTTCTACTTACACCACAGTTAGATCTTTCTTTTATAAAACTCCATGAACTTCTGGTAGTAATTTCTAATAGTAATTAGTAGTAGATAATGTAACAGATGTACAGTGTTAAATAACACTGTTTTGTGGCCAGGAGTTTTTACAGTACTTGTGAAAGATTCTTTATGACAGACATAAAGACATGTTACTAAAATACTTTGTCTTTTTGGAAACCTATCACAGTCTATAAATGTCTCCCAAATTAATGCTGAGAGCATTCTGATATTGCCATCCCAAATATACATATTTTTCTTTTGTCTTGAAACAAACCATGGAAAATCTTTGTTTTGGACTGTCAGGAATAACAGTCACACCAAAAGGGAGATATTTTACTTCCATCTTTTTGGGGGTGGCTTTTAATTTGTTTCTTTTTTGTGCTTCTAGTCTCCTAATTTTCTAACTAGCTTTTTCTTTTGAAGAAACTTTATTTAACCTTCTTTCTGAGATTTGAGTATTCAAGGAAACCACAAAGAACTAGCAAAAGGATTAGCATAATTTAGAAATATAAATTCATCCTCTCACTCTAATGAAAAATCTGCTAGCAACAATTTGATGTCTTTGTTCATACTATGTTATCCCTCACGTAGTTATTAATTTACATTGCTGTGTGAATGAGCATGAACTTCCTAACTTTGTCTTCAGTATTCCCACGGCACAGACCTTGCTGCCTGCCGCTGATGTCTGTCGCTTTTAACATGTGGAGGGTCATTTGCAGTTTGTGATCGTGTGTTTCATTCTGTTAAAGAGCACTTTGTCTTCTGGTAATATATTGTGACTCAGGATCACAAGCTGAAAACCTCTGTGGGCAATTGTTTTATATTATTTCTATACAATACCTTATGGCACTTGCATATTTTGTACTTTATTTTCCATTCGTGGTTCCATTTTGCAGAAACGGTTTTGTATTCAGCCACAGGCAGGGGTAAAATGCACATATTTCATTAATTCTGTGTAGATTTTTTAGTTTAGTAGTAAAGCATATTTTGGTAACTGAAATGAAAAATAATGTATTGTTGATCTGAAACCAGTAATAAATATGCTGCTATTAACAGAAGTGAGCAGTAATTTTGGAAACCAAACATAGTAAATAGCAGAGTCCAACTTCCAGCAGCCACTAGCACTTTTTAGGAAAACACAGATTTCTTCGCTTCAACATGTAAGTAAGTTGGATCTGGCCAGCCAGAAGCACTGATCCAGCCTGCAGTGCCTTCTCTCCTGCCTGAGACCAGACCAAGACAGACCTTGATCACCTCTGATCCCAGGTGCATTCTCCAGATGACTGTTAATGCTAGTGTTAGTTCAGTAGTTTCATTGCTAATATGTGAAGGGATTCTCAGAATGTTTATCTTACAAAAATGTGTTACTGTTTGGGGAATAGATATTGCAGGGTACAAACAAGCCAAGTGAGACACATCATTTTAGGGAACACACTGATTATAGGAAAGTACCTGAGAATTCTTGGCCTCTGTTTTTCACCTGCGGAAGGCTGTGGAAAATACCCTATTTTCTATGGCATAGAATGCATATTTTCTTATAACTTTTGTTTTTTAAGGCTGAGAAGAAGGAGGGTTTGGAATGACAGGGGAGGGGGAAAGGAAGGTTCAAACAAGAAGTCTGGAGAAATACCACTCTAATATAAAGAAACTAGTTAAAACCAAGTGAACAGAAATTTAAAAAGGCCTTTGTAAAAGTGCACTGAGTTTGAACACCCACAGTTTGCTCAGAAAGGCGACTCAGGCTCAACAATCAGGTGAAACCAATACCAATTAGTTCTCCAATTAGCTGGGTGGTCCAGGAGACGCAAAGGCCAATCAGGGTCAGGAAGGCAAAATAAAAGGGGTTAGCAGCCTTTTCTATGTTTGTTAGTTGAAAATAAGCTGCAGGAATAGAAGCTGTAGTATCCATGATCTTTTTCTGGAAAGGAACTCTGGATGGACCTAACTCTGGAGAATGACATCCCACTCTAAGGTAAGATGATGAAATGCTTTTCTGGCTTAACTGTGTAACTTGTTTTGTTGCTTCTGGGAGGAACGAGTTTGATTACTGTCCTAATTCCTTTTTACTTCTGTATGGTTTTTAACACTGTCTTATGCTAAAGTTGCAGGATTGGCTCTTTAGTGTTGTTAGTTTGAGTAGGCAATACTTGGTTGAGTATGCGAAAGCATGTAAATATGCTTATGTTAATGAAACATGATTTCAGTCCTAATACTGGGAGATATTAAGTATGACGTGCTTTAGCGTTTATTGTGTATGGGGAAGGTAGAAGCTTCCAAATGTAGGGTACCTGTGTGGTCTCTTCCATGTTTCTACTAGAAAGGTCACTTTAGCAGTGTCTTTAACTTTTTTATTTTCTAGCTCCCTATCTTCTGTTTTATGTGAAGTTTGTTTGGCTTTTGGAACTGAATATGCTAGGGAGTTCCTCAGAAGCAACGAGGGAAAGCATGGTTTGATATTACTCATGTCTTTAGGTTTTAGTCAAGTTCTGAACTTGAAATCCCTGGGCTGAAAAGTATGCTGTTATGAAAAGGTTTAGCTATAGAAACAGGGCAACTTTATAGCTTGTCTCTTGAGGTTTATTAAGATATTAAGCTTTAATCTAGAATTCAGCATGCTAATACATATGTTTCCCCTTAATCATTGTGATCTGAGTAGTTGAAAGAATTCAACCTGCATTCTTGGAGTCATCTCCCATAATCTTTTGTAAACTGGGTCAAAGTTACCTTTTAGCTGCGCTGGACTGACTTCTCTTTGTGTAAGAGGAAGGTGATATATTTTGGAGGTATTTTCCTCTGCTGAGGAACTGACACAGTACCAGAGGTGTTTTCTTAATGGAGCTTGCATTTCACTATCCATTTGTGTAAGGAGAATCGATACCTTTTTTGACAATCTGTCATGAGGTAACACTTCTAAAGAAGTGCCAAGGACCTTTGAGCACTGATTTAAAGAAATATGTAGTTCAGCATTTGAAATAAGGAAGAACAACCTTTCTTTCCTGCAAAAAAACATGTCTTGGAAGAGCATGGTGCTTTGAACTGGAATTGCATGCTGCCCTTCAGTGAGTGTATACTACCAGCTTTACTGTAGAATGATCACTAGGTTCATTGTTGCAGCTGTAAAAGCTGTGATGCTCTATCTAGTAAAACTTTGGGTTTATTTTCCTTTTTTTATAAATCTTGTCATGGCTTCTCTCAAGTAAAATAGTTTTTGCAACTCTTCTGCATTCAGCACCCAGTGAAATAGGAGAATTAAATGTACTGTTACAGACATAGTGGGTTTTTCTAGATAGTGTCAAGAAATAGTATTTGGTTTGGATGTGGCATATAGTATAATGCATGACTGCTTACAGTAAGCATATACAAATTTATAACCTTTATTGATTGCATTGCTCTCTCTACTTTTCATGCTGAGTTCTGTTCTGCTTTACTTTGTTATTAAGACCTACAGATGCAACTGGTGGCAAAACAGGACCTGAGTTTAATGCTGGGAAATGCTTGCAAGCTTAGTCATAGACTTATAATATTGACTAGGAGGAAACTTGTCTTGGAGTCCAATGTACTGTCAGTGATAATGTGGCTTTGGTTACTTTGGCTTATCTCTCCTCCTCTTCTCCTCCTCTTGCTTTCTGCAAAAATACTAGTGTTTTCTGGCTGACTTGCTATTTTGCTAAGGTGTGGGCTGGCTTTGTGCTAAAGGCTATGCAGGAAGAGTGAAAAGCAATGCATGCTTCCTTATATGCATTCATGAAATGTCAGTATACAAGTTCTTATTTCTCCACAGTCCTTCTTCCAGCATTGATTATCCTGTTTTGTTCCCCTAAAGATGAGTGTTTCATAACTTTAAAAAGAAAAAGTATTGTTGAAACTGGCATTAAATATCACATCTGCAAACTCTGTAGTAAAACAAATGGACTGGCAATGAACTGCTGTTTCTGTATGATATCCAGTATTCATGTTTTGTGAAATCCCATCATGTTTCCAAAGCAGTACCTGCTGTTCCCAAACAACACATGCTGTTAGCAGTTCCACACTAGACCAGCTGTCCATATTCATGACTTGGGGGATTGACTGAGCAGGGCAGTGGGAAGGAGGAAAGCCCAGTGTAAAGGGAATTGACCTGCAAAAGTACTTTTGACCGTGGCTCATTACATAAATAACATTACACCCTATTGCCTCCTCAGCTACCAGTATTGTTGCATGAGCTTTAGCATTGGAGCACAATCCCACTTTAAAATACTTACCCTCCCAATACTGCTGTGAAGTTGAGAATTACCTCTCTTGCTATTCATGCATGGGGCAGAGCCTGTAAGACTGAAGGGTCTTCCCTGTGCTGCTCTGCATGCAGGAATGCTATGACGCAAAATAACACTGAACCCAAATTTTCCATGTTCCAGTTATGGTTCCCAAAAAAATAAGAAGCAACTTTGCTCTACTGTGGGTATGCTCCAAATAATGAATGCCTGGCAGGCTTTTCTTAATGCCATTAATCACTTATTTCCCTATACGTAAATCAGTGCCATGTCATATGCAGCAAAACTATGGCCAGATCCAACCAAAGTGATTCTATGATTCTATGGCAGTAAACCACTATTTTCGGATATTGGCAGGGGGATAAATCTCCTTTCCCTGGATTAAAAATAATTTTTTCTGGCTTTACCTCCCATTTCACAGTGGCTAATGCAGGTCTAGACACTAATATTGTATAGAAAAGATAGCATGCACAGGAAGATGCAGGGCCATTAATTATAGGTGCCACCTCATGCAAACAATGTATTGATATAATGTAACAGCAAAATGAAGTACAAAGTATTATCAGTTCTCTTGAAAATTCTGGATTAATTTCATCCCAGATGGTGATAGGATTAAAGTATTGCCAAAATTGCCCCTTGTCCTTTCTTGATGATTAATAGCTTACCTGCATTGCTTTCACTCTAGAGTAAAGCAACACTAATAATTTAAGTAACGGAAAGTTTCCTGTGGAAGCACTGCTTGCAAAGCAAAGATCCACTATATGGTGAAAATATTGTGGGCAATGCCAAATGCAGTTTTGACTTACTGGAAAGTCCAGGACCTTGAAGAAAGTTGATGTTAACATCTGTTGTTGTTTAACCCTGCAGGTAGCTGAACATCCACCAGCTGCTCACTCACTCCCCTCCCAAGTGGGATGGGGGAGAGAATTGGGGGGAAAAAAGTAACACCCATGGGTTGAGATAAAGACAGTTTAATGGAACAGCAGAGGAAGAGAATTACAATAATGATGACGATAAAAGAATATAGAAAACAAACAATGCACAGTGCTGTTGCTCACCACCTGCTCACTGATGCCCAGCCTGTCCCAAGCAGTGATCGCTCCCCTTTGCCAACTCCCCCCAGTTTCTATACTGAGCATGACATCATATGGTATTGAATAGCCCTTGGGCCAGCTGTGGTCAGCTGTCTTGGCTGTGTCCTGTCCCAGATTCTTGTGCCCCTGGTAGAGCATGAGAAGTTGAAAAGTCCTTGCCTGGTCTAAGCACTGCTCTGCAACAACTAAACCATCAGCGAGTTATCAACATTCTTCTCGCACTAAATCCAAACCACAGCACTATGTCAGCTACCAGGAGGAAAATTAACTCTATCCACATCAAAACTAGGACAACACCTTGCACATATATACGCAGTTTCCTCATTCTCTGAATTACCTATCTGATGGTGTATTTAACAGGCTGCAGTGATGTGAAAAATGTCTTACTGGACATTGAGATATAGCACCTGGGAGAGAAATTTACTGTCAAGATGAACAAAAATCAATGAGCAGCTTCAGATGGTAGATGAGGTTAAACTGCTGTATTCCACTTGTTCAAGTTATAGGATAAAGCTTAATAGTCTGGTGGTTCTAAACCTGCATATTTGTGTCTTGAATAATTATTTTTGAGGGATAAGCAGGTCTGCTACTGTTCAGGACTTTTTCTGCTCATATTTAGAGCCCTAAAGTTCTGTGAAGTCAGAATTTCACAATACTAGATCTGCTGGCTGTGGACAAAACAGAAATTGAATGCAGCTGGTGCAGTATTTGCCTCCCAGCACAAGGAGGTCCCTGCTACATATCTGTCATCAAATTGGGTGGAGGGGAGTGGGAGGGGGCACTGCTGCTATTCTAGTTGAAAGAGGGGTCAGTGCCAAGACTCTCTGCTGGCTCTAATTGGCTTTAAGAAGAGAGGCTCTAATTGATTTTTTCTTTTTTTTTAATTTTCTGAGCCAGTCTGAGGTTCCATTTTTCTGAGTTAAATGACTTGCATTATACAGAACAAGGCAGTGTGCTGTGCGAGACCTGCTCACCATACAGATAACCCAAAGTATCCATCTAACAAAGATCAGTGGGTTGGTTCCTTCTCCAGTACTTAGCCAGCACCAATAGGTACTATCAGTGACTTGTCCCGGAGTAGTGTTGACTGCCCTGGGGAGAGGCGTGGCATGAGCCTAGAGCAGCAATCTTTGACTCTAGAAGTGACACTAAAGCATGACTGGTCTGGGTCAGAAGGTAAGGGTGCACTAACCTCTTAAACTGAATGAGATTATCATAAATTTCTGGTCATCGTATAAATGTACTATACTCGGCAAAATACCCCACGAGGCTGAAGTGAGGCTGATCACCCTGAGCCAGGATCAGGTTTTGGTTTAAAGCATTCTGTAATGCTGCTTTTACTTCTCCTCTCTTCAGGTTTAGAAGATGCAAGGGCAGGGACTGGGAAATCTTAGATTCCTGAATAAATGTAATGCTGTTTAACTTGCTGGCCTAAGGGACAAGGAAATGCTCTGTGTTCACACAACTCAGGTGGGCCTGACCCCTATAGAATTATATAAAATCTTGTTCTGTTAGAGACACAATCTTGTCCCACTCCTTTCAGCTAGGAATGTCTCCATTCCGTTACTAAAATGGCTCTGTGTCATGCAGTGCATGAATCATTTATCATGGATTTCTGTGGTCTGATTTCCTGTTAGATACTGCACCTCGTACCCTACTTTTTCAATGTTGCTTAGAGCTACTTGTGCTATTTTGAAGTTGTATCTTCCTCTGTCATAGTTATTCTTTCAGAACTTCTTTTGGCAGCTTTCCGAAAGAAGCCCTGCAGAGGTGAGACTTGGTTGATATGACTGTCTAATATTGACTGTCTCTCCCCATATTTCATCTTATTGATGTTTCTGCTAAACCAACAATGGATAAATGGATACATAATTCATCAGCCCTAAAGGAGAGTAGGGAATAATAGAAAATAATAGCTTGCATTTAATGTTCAAGAAAACTGCTCATCAGTTGAGTTTTTCTTTGCAAGTCTAACATTTTATTACAAAGGGAACTGATTTTAAGCTGCGGACCTCTGGCATAGAGTGCCCACTGTGGTCTCCAGGCATCTGAAATTTTTTAAAAGACTTTGTATTTAAGCTGTGTCTAAACAGAATAGAAGGCAGCCAGTCTAAGAGTTTGTCCCTTTTACTGCTGAAGACTTGGCTTAGCAGACTCAAGGCTGAATAAACTCTCTTGGAGAAGCAGAAGACCAATTAAATGGATCTTTTTGCTTTTGGCAGCATACCTCTTCCTCAGCATTGCCTGCTGCTTCCATTCATTACAGACTTTCAACATGACACACTACATTTTTGCTTCCTGCTTTATTTACTGTATGGGGCTACTTTGCCTGTTTTCATGCCACTGGCTTCTATTTCTTCTTTCCTTGATTGCTGTACAGAGGCTTCTTGCAGTCAGAATACTGATGAGATGCTATTGAGCAAACTATTTACCTATGTATCCAGGATTGTTTAAGTCCATATCCAGTGTTTAAGTCCTTTTAAAATGAGAATGAAGCAAAAAGACTCTGTTCTTAATTTGTTGCTAATTCTTCTGTGGCTTCATTTTTACTATGTTCAATGATCATAGAATGCATGAGGCCTAAGGAAAAAACACAGCTTCCATTTGGGTGGGACTCAATTATCTGACTGTCTCAATGTGGTGATGCATGTGCATTGGGTAATGTTAATGTGATTAATATATTGCACTTCTCTAGCAATATGACTGCTATCACAGAAGGTGATGAGGGTGGGGAAGAAATGAATGGATTACTACAACAGTGATGCATTTATATTTGGAACCAGCATTGCCATGCTGTTACCAGGATGTCTTTGAGTAAATTTCAGGATTTAACATCCATCAAGCTGCCTGACAACACTAAGCTTGCATTTGTGAAAAGTCTCATAGGATAGAGGCATAAATCTGAGTTATCTACATAACAGGGATATTGAGTTATGATACACAGGAGAGGCCATAGACATAGCTGCTCAGGAAAACATATCTAAGAATAGAGACTTAAAATACAATTCATTGTATTACAGTAACACTTTATATTATAGCTTTAACTTTCATCAGAAACAGAAGGAAAGAAGTTTCTTTAGAATTACCCCTTCAGGCTGACTGCTTAGGCCACACACTTATGTGACATTTTGCATTTAGGAAACACAGGAAAAATTGGAACAGCCACTTCTATAATCCTTATTCAGAGGATAACTTATTCAAGCATCTGTTAGCTTAACAAATACTAACTAGGGACATGCAATTCATTGAGCAAAAGATGAACAAAACTTTTGTGGATCTCACGTACTACTGAAATTCAAACAACTTTATGCTTAGGTAAACTTAGTTGAAGCTAATTATTCTGCCCTTAGCTTGTTACCTGAGTGTCTCGATCCAATGTTGGGATCCCAATATGATCCCAAGGACGAGATTAAGACACTAAATCCAGTCAAATGTTGTACAACCTTTCAACTTTATTTTCGATGTAGAGGGAGGAGGGAACCATGTGAGGAGGTTACAGAGGAGGTGAATGGGGAAAGGCAAAGGGGAAGAACTGAGGAAAAAAGAGGGGGGGGGAAGAGGACGAGAGAAAAGGAGATCTAGAAAGGGAGCAGGTTTACATCAGGGAGGATGGGGTGAATGATAGAGATGGAGAGGACTAGCTACCACTGCCCCGGGTCCAGTGATGTTGCGGTGCCTCTGTCTGTGGCGTAGTTGACGCTCCGGTGCCCCTGTCTGCTACTCCAAGTTCAGTCCACGTGATGCTGGCTTTGAGGCAGGTTCCAAGAGTTCTGAAGGGGAGGGACAAAGACAAGAAAGAGCCCCCTTACTGGAGCACACACACTCCTTTTATAGTGGTTGGGGTCCCTTGCTCATGCACAGATTGCACTGGTGTACGTGCAGTTCGTGCCATAGGTCTCCTTAGGATGCCTTCTACCTTTTTCATGCCTTGGATCTTGTGCAGGCACATGGTGGTGTTTGTCTTGAGTGGTGGGAAGTGGTGGTATATGTATTGGTTTTGTGTGGCAAGGTCTTGGTAGTGGGGGGGCTACAGGGGTGGCTTCTGTGAGAAGCTGCTAGAAGTTTTCCCTGTGTCTGCTGCTGGCCAAGGCCAAACCAATCAGCAGTAGTGGAAGTGCCTCTGGGATAACATACTGAATGAAGAAGGAAAAAAAAAAAACTGGCTGGGTCTCAGTAGCTGGAGAGAGAAGTGAGAGGATGCAAGAGAAAACAGTCCTGCAGACACCAAGGTCAGTGAAGAAGGAGGGGGAGGAGGTGCTCCAGGCGCCGGAGCAGAGATTCCCCTGCAGCCGTGGTGAAGACCATGGTGAGGCAGGCTGTCCCCCTGCAGTCCATGGAGGTCCACGGTGGAGCAGATATCCACCTGTACCCCGTGGAGGACCCCACGCCGGAGCGGGTGGATGCCGAAGGGAGGAGGCTGTGACCCCGTGGG
>BOSO01000985.1:0-28805 GCA_018403395.1 Gorsachius goisagi | reverse complement strand
ATCAGTAAATGAATACAGAGCCGCCTGCTCAAATATCCAGTATCGCAAAAGGGGAAATTCCCTGCAGCTCCCTTCATTAAAGTTTGCAGCTTCACACCCCTCTCCAGTTACAGCTGATGACTGCAAAAAATCCTAGTTCCATCTCATCTATGTTCTTATGTATTTGTTCATACACAAAGGTTAGGTGGGAAAATACATTTTTTAGGAAACACTATGAAATATGCCACATAATGTTCAGTTTTAAGATGCCAATAATTTATTTTATCAGTCAAACATTTCTGAAATATTAGTCCAGAGAGACTGGACCTGGTTCACTCTCCACAGGAGCCATCCAAGCACGACTTTGCTCATCCTAAAACTCTTCAAAGGGACAGTCATGGCTGTGCGCTCCGGCTTCATCTTCCTCCTCTTTCATGGGCTGAAGGTTCATCTTTGCAGCCAAATCTGTCCTCACCACTCGCTCATGGCCGTAAAGTCTCGGGCACTGTCCACAACACAGCAAGCCTCATGGTCTTTATTCCCTCTGGGATTCCAGAGGGATGACCCCCCCATGCCGCAGGATCACTCACGTGAAGCTCTGTCTCAGACGTGCGCTGCCCACAGCAAATCCTCTCCGCGGAGGTACCAGCCGGTACAGGGCTGCCAAGGCACTGAAGCTCCTGCATCCCACGTGCACCTTTGGGCAGCTCTTGTGTTTTCTCCAGCTGGGAGATGGGTTACACATAATCCATGCATTAAGAGAAGTGGATATTGTTACATGGAAATCTTACAATCGCAGGCCGCAAGCCATTGCTATTGGACAATCGCAGGGTGTAGGGGAAATCAGTGGAGCCAGTATTTCACCTGCAATCTTTCTCCCCACCTTTTTGCGTGCTGGCATTCATGTGCCATTGACAACCGCATGCTGGAGTGTGTGTGCAGAGCCCCCAACATGGAGGGAGGTGTGATTTCCTGAAGGGGATGCTACGTTTACACTGGCATCGCTGAATGGAAATATTTTCCAATTGTGCAGAATGAACATAATTTTATTTTTTTCACAAGGCAGCTTTCCCCAGCCTCCCTGGAGTCAGCAGGGCTGAGCAAGCACGACACAAACCTAAGCTTGAGCATTTTTGCATCTCATCCTTGCCCTACCCCCTCTTTTTTGGGGGACTGATTCTAATCTTCCTCTTGCTGCTGAAGATGAATAGCAATTGCCCACAACTTCTGGTGACTTGAGGGTGTAAGGGAGGGAAGAATTGAGCCATTCTTTGAAACGAGGCCTGCTGCTACTTTCCTTGCTGAGGGTTTGGGCCGGGTCTGGCGCTCAGCACCTGCTAAGTGCTCTTTGAGTGTTCAGGATAGCCAGGATGTGCCCAGCCTCCTCTGTGCTGGATGCTTCCCAGATCTCTCTAAGGTACATTTGATTTGCATCTTCCAAACCGGTGCATTACTTTTAATAACAACATTTTTGCCATATTTTTAGCATGTATAGTATGCACTTGTGGTTTAGTATTGTAGGCCGAAGCGTTGCTGGAGAGAAAACATGCATCTTTGAAAGAGTTGTAGTCCTGTATGGTAATCATCCTGTACAATTATACAACCAGAGAGTGTATTTAAAATGTAGGTTTTGTTATGCATTTACCTTTTTGGAAGAAGGGATAGAGCCAAAAATGTTGTGGTATTTTTTTATTATGCGAAGTTTTGCATTTATTTCACTTGCATGTGTATGAACAACACAGGGACCAAAACGTCTTAAAATGGCACCGTCACATCCACGGCGCCTGAGTTATCTATTTAATGAATACCTACAACAGAGCATATAAGATGGGAAATGATGTCATCTGAGTCATTAATCTGTTTGTTTCTATTCCAGGATGGTAACAAGAAGTGAGAGACAACACTAAAAAAAACCCAATACCTTTCTGATCTTAGGGGAGCTCTGTTTTCCTCTGTGTGAAGGATTTACTAGAAAACAGGTTTTATGTCATTTCACACCGCCAGCCTTTGAGCCCCGTGAACCCCCAACCTCACTTCCCTGTGCTGAAATGGTGCCTTAACCTGTAAGGACACGCACAGACCAGCAAATCAGTTTGGTCATTGATCAAGATCATTTAAAATTAATTAGGAGGGCAGCTCCAAATACTTCTGCAGTGCCACTGAGGGTGTAAAGCAAAGTTGCTGTCTGAATTAGGGTGCTACAGCCGGGATGAAAAGGCCTTTCATCTTCTCTCCTAATGGGTTTCAGAATGATGAGTGGCTTGCACTCCCTTTTCAAGCAGGAAGACGTCCATAATTGTGAGACTTATTAATTTTATTTAAAGTGCTAAGGCTGACAGCCTGGAACTGTGGTCTCTTAAAATTTCTTTCTTAATTGTTGTAAAGCAGCTTTAAGAGCACTTTAACATGTCTCTATTTACAAGTTTAAAAAAAGCCCACCTCTATAACATCTTAAATCTTCTAGCAGAATTTCCATTAGTTCAGGTATTTACCAGAGATTGGGTTATACTTCCCCCTGGATGAACGGGAACGCTCATGAGCGACGGAACGCTCAAGAGCCTGTTCCCTACAGTATCCAGCAGAAATAAGGCCTAAGTCCAATTCTAAACAACAGAAACCAACTTCTTTGTTTCTGTGCTTCCATATGGTGAAGAGAACAAGGTGTTTGTTGTTAAGCAAAGAAACAGGGGGGCTATAACTTAGATATTAATAGGTTACGTGATATTTATTTAATCTCTCTTTTATTTTGGAAAAATGCCATATTTTTTCAGATTGTGAAAAACTAAGTGGAGCCTCTTCTGGCTTTGGTTGACTTAAATATTTGAGCATTTCCTACATTTCCCTCCTGAGGAATCCACCTCAATATCCCCAAAGGTGGCTTTTGAGGCACCAGGAAACTGAGGGTCAATGCTGTGGAGACAGAAGGGGGTCAGTACCCTAACCTGGTCTCCACCTTCCTGCTCCTCCTCATCAAGGTCCTTCCCAAATCTCAGCCCTTCACTTCTATGGACTTTGTTCTGCTCAGAAAACGTGCCACCAGCTCAGCAGGGGAAGGTCTACAACACGCCCGTCCTCCCCGTCAGTTCCCAAGATCACTCTTGGTGCTTTTCTGCCTGAAAAAAATAATATCCCACCCACAGAAAGAAAAATAAATGGATAAAGCCTCTAACAGAGGAAGCAAGGGCAGTTTCCCAGTCCAAAAGCCAGTTTGCCCCAAGTCCTGCATGTCTTTCTCATGTTTGCAGGAGGGATGTTTTGTCCATCAAAGATGCCCATTTGATGCAAATTGCTCGCTGCTGCCCTTGGAGATCTACCGAGGCTCCCTGGGAGCTTTATTTAGCCAGAGCTGTTGCATGGGCTCTGTGTGCCATTCCTCCCTTACACAGCAGCCCAAATCAGGGATATAAAACCAACACAACTAACAAATGTGTTTCCATGACCTTAAAAAATGTACAGACCCAAAGTATGTTAACAAAGAGAGGAGCAGGCACTGAGGATGCTGGCCCCGGATCTTTGGGAGATGATTGTTCAAACGCGGATCAAAGGGGATTCTATTTGTGCCTCCCGTTAGGATCTGCACTGCAGGACGGAGGCTGCGGAGCTGATTTGTGAAAGCCATACATTTGCAAAGAGGGCTCTAAAAATGTTATTGAAAAATGTCTTCATTCCCCAAAGCCTCGCTATTATTTTGAAGTGTAAATAAAAATAGCAGTATTTTCTTACACTGGAGAGCTCTAAAACTTTAGTTGAGAAGGATGAAATCCTATTCTGCAACTCTAAAATTATGATTCATGGGTCTCTTTCCAACCTCAAAGCAGTTCTGTGACATAAAATGTGAAACTAAGCATTTGCTTTTCATTTAAAAGGTCTCATTAAGACAAAAAACCAAGCTTCTTCAGCCCCATAACAACTCTAACATGTCAAACCTAATAGAAACTCTCCACCATGGGGTGCTTTTGGAGGACATAGAGACACCAAAAGGAGCCTGCTGTTTTGCAAGACCAACATACTTCTTTCTCCCAAAAACATCATTCCAAGGGCCCAGTTTAGCAGCGCACTTAAGCCGGTGCTTACATCCATTTATCTGCTGCAAAGATATTTAAACATGTGCTAATGTCCCACTGAAGTTGACAACACTTAAACCTGTTCATAAAATCAAGCACTTCCTCAGTGCTGACACGAGTTGCAGGATCAGCGTCCCCATCTACTGCCCTTAATTAAGAGTTTCTCTTGGTTTTAATAGGTGCTGCACCAGGCTCTGGCGTGCTGTGCTTGATTTTGATTTCATGGTCATTTTGTTATTTAATAGCACTGTGGAGATCTCTTATGCCTCACTGCTTTTCCTATAAATGCAACCCATTATATGGCATAAAAACACTGTACTTACGCCCGGCCTCGTACAATTTATTAGTGACAGGGCTGGTGGCATCCTCACGGCAAAAATCGCTCAGAGCTCCTGATCGGAAAGCTCTTCCTATTATAACTTTACCAAAACGAAGCTGCTCTACATGAAATTTCCAATGGGATTTCTGTTAGGGGGTGGGATCCCATTGATTTTATAAAATAGCTATTTACACATCAAAATTATTAACAAGACGGTGAGAATGAAGAAGTGAGCAGTGAGCAGCAGATGCTGTATCTCACGATGCCTCTGCATCGAGGGCAAGCTGTGGAAAGACGCCTTTAGTGATGTCCATATTTCACTGGGGAAAAAGCCTTGTCTGGAAAGCAAAATTGCGAATTTTTGACTTCGTTTTCACCCTGTCTCAACACCACTAAAATAACCGTGATAAAGGAGAGAGTGCTGAGTGGCATATTTGGGCAGGATAACATAGCAAATATTGTCCTTGTCTGCAGCAGCAAAGCTTTTGCACATTTCTCTTATTTGGAAATGTTTCACTTTTTCTTTCCTGGCCAGTCTTCCTGCAGCAGCTCTTGACTGGAGTTCCTATTTGTCAGTTGTCCCATTTTTGGCTACAAGAGCTCTGAGGTTTCAGGCTGAAGATGGGAAACTTGCACTTTTGTGGTTTGGGGTGTATGAATGTGAAAACCAGGGGATTTTCACTCTGACCCTGAGTCCCGCAGCGTTCCAGCACGTCTGCCTGATCCCGGCAGTGTTTATGTCGGAACTGAGCCACCGAATACCAGGACACCTCCTTTTTCTTGCTTTTATTTTTATTTTTCTGGCTGGTCCTGCTGCCCGCAGCATCTTGCAGAATAGCAGTTGAAGACAGCAATGCCCGAGAGCGAAAACAAGGTAATTATACAGCAAGTCGGCCCTCACATAACTTGTAAACTTTATGATCTGGCACTTTTATGACGTATTTATAACCCAGGGAAAATGCCTAACTAGAAAGAAAAAGCCAGCAATTCTGCAATGGGCAATTACGGGTATCAGTAAAATAAGAGATTTCCAAGAAATGTCTTGTTTTCCTTCTTCTCGTTACCCACTGCAGAGGATTACCTGGGTAGAGTTGTATTTCTTCCTCTCCTTCTGTCTGTTCTACTGAAGGAAAAGGTCATTTTTTGACAACAGGCAGTAAAATGCAAGTTGATGAAGCCTCGTCCAAACAACCCACTTGCCATTCACCACCTTGCTCTGGCCTGTTGTCTTACAGGGTTGCTCAGTGCTGAATTCCTCCTTTCCCAGGTATGCAAGGCGTAATTACCCCATTTCTTTGATGCCAGTAATCTGACATTTGATATACATGAACATGAATCCAGTCGAGGATGGATGAAGTTATTTTCTAGAAGCTACTCCAGCTGTATTCCCATCCAAAATATGTGCTAATGAAGGTCTTGGTGACCACAACTGTCCTCTTGCACTGATTACTCCTAATTGCTCCCACTGCATGGATGGGATCTTCAAAGTGAATAAAGAAAGAAGGGCCAGATCCGAAGGGGCAGAGCCTGGACCACTTTTATCAGAGGAGTAAACCTGCTCCCTTTAACCCCCCTGCACAAACAGTGATGATATTTTAAGGTGTCTTGTTCTGGTTCTGAGATTCCAGATCCATGTCCTAAGCCGCAGAGTCTGGCAGAGCTTCTGCCATTGCTGTGGTTAATTGCTCCACAACCTGTGCTCACATCCTACCGCGCTGGGTGGTCAGAGGCACTTCCATGGGTGGGATTTTTCTATAACCCAAGTGGTTGGGACCTAGTGGAGGTTCTGTTTTCAACATCCACTGGTGAGGTTGGGGGGGTGTGTGTATGGCAATATCCACTGATGAAATGAGATATTTCTGTGCTTGTATATGGTGCTGGGATTAATTGTGCTGACACATTTGGACTCCAGTCGTGTCTGGAACAAACCTGCCTAGACCATGGGGGTGTGCCAACCGTCATGCTGAAGGTGGTGACCCAATTTACACACTTAAAACCACACGCTGAGGCTTTTCAGGGAGGGACCCGGCACTGCCTGGTGCCATGTGCCGTCTTCTCTGTTGAAGTCAGCAGGGAGCCAGGATGCTCTGCATGGCTCAAGAAGCTTTCGGCAGCTCACATAGCTTATATTGCAGGCCAAAGCTCTCTGACTGCAGCCTGCAGAGCTGCTTCTGTCAGGATGATGGACCATCTGCCAGTTCCCAACTGGTGACACTTCTTGCTGCAGTAACCGTAGCCCAGTCTGGGTTTGTTTCAAGGTTTCCAGATGCTTTTTTGCATTACCACGGTAATAAAGCCCTTCTCTGTACTTCAACTCTGCACTCCCGAGCTTTGTCAGGTGCATGTCGTGTTGGTTCAGCCTTGACCCAATGCATAGATGACACCAAAAGCCTTGATGGAGTAAGCCTCCAAGACGAGCATCCTGGAGCCGTTAATGGAAAAAGGGCTGCCCTCAAAGGGAGGGGAGCCTCACTGAGCAATGAAGAGCCCAGATAGAAAATGGGAAGGAGGTTACCTGGCAACATTCCTGTCCAATTAAAGCAAATTTATTGTCAAGTTCTTTCCTTACTGCTGCTCTGTTATTAATTGTTAATGTAGCGGTGTGCACTGGCTGCTGTGCGAGGAAGGGGTGCTGGAGATGGCTGAGATGAGGAGGGAAGCTGGGTCTGAAAAGGCGGTTTCTGTGCAAAAACTCCCAAGTACTCATCGCTGGCTCTGCTCTGCAGGCGCTGGCAGGAAATTCCTGCTCTTGGAACAAGAGGGCAAAACCATGGCAAAACACAATAAAATGTGTAGGGTCAATGGGTTTCTAAATTATAGTGATGTATACATGTGACATGCTTGCAGGAAAGGAGACACCATGGGAATGTAAATTTGCAAAACACTGTTTAGGAATCGTGCGCTGTTTTCTCTATAAATAGAAGCAATTCTCTGCTTCATATTGAAACACAAAAATGCTGTCTCTTTGGATAATCACTTGATGTTTTTCCATCCACAACCTGATCATATCAATCCCCTAGAATTTTTTTAAGAAAACCCACCACTGAATACATGGAATTAGTGAGTCTAAGCTATCAGGAGATGGACAGAACCAAACTAAGAAAGACAAAGGGAAAAAAAGAGGGTAAATATTTGAATTGGAGCAGAGATAAGCATCTGCACATTATTTGCCAATGAGATGGTGCTTCTCCTCCTATGGATCAGCCTCTCTCGCCTGTTTTCCAGAGGAATAGCCTGTTAAAATCAGAGTGGTTTGGGAAACCAGCCTCTTTGGGAAGCCCCACTGAACACAGCCCAGTGCTGCCTGCGTGCTTGCACTCCCCAGAGGGCTCCCGGCTGGGACTTCAGGGGAAGTGAGGGGAGCTGAAGTTTTTGGCTGGTGTGGAGCTGAGCATTCCCACAGCTCCCAAAAATCTCCCAGGCCACAGAGCTCAGACCTTTGCAGGCTCAAGCTTGACTGTTAAGGAAATGCCAACTGCAAGAGCTGAAGCCTGACGTGCAATTGGGTGGTTGCATAACTTGGGCTCAGCTTACAAAGCCATTGCAGCTCTCTCGTATTTTCGGTAATCAACTTTGAGCTAAATCCTGCAGACCCAGCTCAGGCAGGGCTCCCACTCCAGCTTCAGGGAGAGCTTATCCTGTGTGAGGGTGAAGTTCCCAGTTAAGGAGTTGAAGACAGTGAGTACATTCAAAACCAACAACAGTGACCGTGCTGAGCAAAGAAGGCTTTTGCTATTTTATTATATTCTACTTGCAGTGTGGAAGAAGAAAACCTGGGTTTCCAAACCCTCTCCTGCAAAACAAAATATTTCCAAATTCAGAAAGAAAGCAGCATTCATCAAGCCTTGTGCTACATATCAGAGAAACCCCAGAGCTGCCCTGACAACATCTGGCCCTCTGCCACAAGCTCGCAAACATCATTGCCAATGTTTGCAGAAGTGACTGCGACTTTGAATGCCTTTTTATTTAGGTGGCTGCTCTGGGCCATACTATATATTAAGGTTCCATTTATAGATATTTTACAAAGTGTTAATAAATTTACAAAGTGTTAATAAACATGGATAATTATCTGTTAGTGGTTTTGATAGACTCCAACATGGCAAAAACTCCCTATAAATGATCTCTAATGCCGTTCTCAGATGAGCTCATAAAACATATCTAACACAGACACATCTGTAATGTGGTCAGAACATCTTTTAATCATTAACTCTTTATAACCCATTTAAAAACAGGACAAATATAAAACGCCTCTTGAATATGAGCAGCCTGGTGTTCAGTGGGTATTTGCACTGCTTGAAACCCAAGGCTCTCAGGAGGTTGTAGGACCCCCAGCACAGTAAGCGGAGCTTCAGGAGTTACAGGGGGGCACTTGGATTTTGGTAGGAGGTGCCCATGGAGGGGACTCAGACATGACTGCCTTATGTAGAGCATGTCCAGATCCAGGGGTGTCTTTTCATTCCATGTGGTCTCACCCCCGCTTTGCTCCTGGGCTCCCAGTTGTGCGTTCTGCTCTGCTCCAAGCTCTCCAGAGCCAACCAGCCTGTTGCCTACAAGAGAAAATCCAGGAATGGCTGGCAGGGTGTTTATTCCCTTGAGCTGCTCCATACAAGCAATGTAAATGGGACCACACCATCTCCGGGAATATCCTCAAAGGACTTGTAACCCCATATGGGTGTCACACCCTAGTGCAGGCCTCAGCCATTGGGGCCACACCAGGCAAAGGCAGCTCCAGCAGGCTCCACAGCACTTCTCACATTATTCCAGCCCAAAATGGAAAAAAAAAGACAAAGAAATCACAGCTACATGCACTGGAATCCAACAAGACAGGGGGTGTCAGGCCCTGTGCATGAAGGTGACTGAACATTAGGAAGGAGGTGACTCTTTGGGTGTTGCGGGACATCTGCTGCAGTGTGTCCCACTGGTGGCCCCAACCCAGAAAATGTGAGACCATCACACCTCTGGGGTGATTCCAGGCTCTCTCCCAAGTCAGCAAAGAGGCAAACCCTTTCCTACCTTTCCTTCGCCCCCTTCCCTTCAGGTGCCCCTTCAGAGGAAATGAGTTTGTCTGCATTCACACACCTCAAGCATCTTGCATCCCAGAAACCCACTATCCGTTGGGAGCATGGGTTACAGCTGGTCATACCCATATAGCAGCCATTACTGGGAGAGCTGAAGATACTGAAAGGCAGAAGAGAAGTGGAATAGCTTTTCCAAGTCACCCCTAGCAGAGCTAGGGATGCATCTGTCCCACCGTTCCTACATGCTTATTAACACACTTTGCTTTTTTGAAGCTTGCTTTCCTATCAGAGAACTCAATTTCCTTCTGATTTCACTCACATGTAACAGGACTCCTTCCCAGGGGAAAGCTGACCTTCCTTTCAGCTTTCCAAGAAGTGTGGTTTTCTAATTTTGTGCTCCATGCATATGGTAAGGATTCGGTTTTAAGGAATCTTGTTGGATTTTTTTAACTTTTGAAGATGAATGGTCTTCATTGCCCAACAGAGACTCGTTCGTGCCGGAGTCGTTGAATGCCTTTCCATAAATGCAAGTGACATCTTGGATTATAATGATCCCTTTGCAATGGGACAGATTTTGGTTTTAATGCATCCTCCATTTCCACATTTGTTATGCATGGCACGGTGCCTCTCGGGTAAGAAGGGTCAAATGCAGACAAGAGGAATTATAACATTTTCCTGAGCAAAAGCCACACGGCTTTGTGAAAGGTGACAACGCAAAATTTCTGCATGATGAATGGGATCTTAGAAATTCTTCATCAGCAATGGGTATTTCACAGCTAGGAGCTGACAACGTCTGAAGGGCTGGATGTTGAATTCCTCTGCCCTGCCCAAGCTTGTGGCATCTCCCATGTGTCGCACAATCTGGCAGCTCTGCTTGTGCAGCAGGAGGTACTTATATGTACATTTATATTTGCTATAGCAAACTCCACTGGTGGGAGAGGATGAAAAAATATTTAGCAGGTATCCCCTACTCCTTTTTCTTGAGACCAGTACAATCTTCCTCCCACCTAAGTATTTTCTGCTGGTTTATACTGTCTCATCTAAAACCAGACTAAGATCCCTGCGCAACATTTCTGAGGCCCCTCTCTAGCAACCAAGAATGTAATTAATTACTTAAACAGGGCAACATGGCTCACTAGATTTAGGAACAACAGTTGGCAGGCTCAGATATCCAGCCCTGCATTGAGTGCACCAATCTTACACATGCCAGGTGAGGATCTAGGAGCCCAGCCATTGTCTTGCTGCAGGAAAAGCAGCGTGTTTCTGCCTCCCGGAGCACGGATACCAGCAGAGCCGGGCGGCACAGAGGCTGCTTCCCACCCCATCAGCACTGCACCGCCCTGAACCCAGAGCCGCGGTGGCAGAGGTGTGGGAAGGAGCCTGTTTTCAGCCTGGGACAAGCTGCAAATCTCCCGTAAGACCGACAAGACCCCATCAGGTCTCTGAACCTTTGCACCCACAGCAGCAAAGCCACTACAGAATTTCTTGGGGTGAAATCTTGGCCCCTGTGGAAACAAGGGGAAACTCCCTTTGATTTATGTGGGGCTTGGCTTGCTGCCCTCATCCCTGAGCTTTGCTGGATTGCAAAACTTGTATCATCTTTCCATGGTGGGGAAGAAAATCTTCCCAGCTGTTAGGATAATCTCCTGCCTTTATGCCATTTCCCCCGGAGGCAGGAGCCAGGGCTGTTCGGGAGGGGGTTCCACTTCACTTGGCAAAGGGAGGACAAAAAAAAGGGGGGGAAGGAAGGAAGGAAGGAAAGAAGAAAAAGACTTTCACAGTTGCAAAAACCAGCATGAGTGCTGGTGCACCCTAGTGATCCAAGAGAGCAGCTCCTTGTGACCCAAGAAAGCGGCTCCTCAGGGCAAACAAACTGAAGAATTCAGCACATATCCATGAAAAAAACCCGGTCCAAACCCTTTCCTCAGCTCGCATGACTTTTTAAGGCAATCCCTGACTCCCACAAGGGAGTGCTGTGCATGTGCCTGTTGCACTTGGGCGGGCTGTGACCGTGCCCTGCGATGCCAGCCCTGCCGCGTGTCCCCGCAGCGGCCGGCTGCACACAGCGAGGAGGGTGGCAGGCAGTGGGTTTTATTGCAGACTGGTCCCAAGCTGCTGCTTAGCAGTCCCAACAGCTCCAAAACTGCCAACATCTCCAGCAGTTTGTGGACGGAGCACCGCTGCTCTGCCGCCGCAACCCAAATGGCATCCCCCTAGCAGGGCTGTCCCCCCTGCACCAGAGAAACATGACCCCAGGAAGGAAAAAAAACCAAACCCTGTCTATAACAGGAGAGGTGAGGACAGCCAAAGTTCAAGAAATCCCCGGGGGTCTCTGTGCCGCTGCTGAGTTGAGGCACGCATTTGGCCGCGGTGGCTGGGGTGCCAGCAGCGAAGCTGCTGCTTGTGCTGACACGAAGCAGCTGGGTGCTGCGCTGCTGCCAGCCGCCCGCGCCCGCCCCGGGACGGAAACCCAGCAGGCTCCGTCTTGTTCTGTCGGGGGGACACGCTGCCTTGCTCTGTCTTCTGCAACCTGGTTCATGAGTTCTGGGGTAAACGTTTTGAAGCACAGATGAAACACATCACAGCCCTTCCAAGCCGTCAGAGCTGGCGAATCTGTGCACGTCTCCAGTGCACAGCACATTTGTGAAAAGCAATGAGTTCTGGTTTGGAAAGGGGCTGGTGGCAACCTCTTTGCACGATCAGAGATCGCCTGCCAGGGCCCAGCATTTCCCCGGGCGTCATTGCGGATAACTGCATGGCCGTCCTGCCTCCTTCCTGGCCAGCACAGAGCGCTTCCTCCAAACTGGTGATGTCATGGTAGCTAATGGGCTTTAATTGTGCCTTTCCACTTAGTAACAATAAGCTGAAAGCTCATTATCCATGGCCTTGCGGCTATTGAGAACAGCTCTGGCTCCTTAAAAACTCCCTGACTGGTGGAGTTTTTCTTAAGAGCGCAAGAAAAGTAACACGGGGTCGGACCACAGCTACGCCCCGCAACGGGAGGCAGGCATGGGTGCTGGGTGGTGACAGGGAGAAGAGGGAGATGGTTCCCCAGATTAATTTCCCCACTGGTTTGTGCCTCTGGGATTCACTGAGTTAGGGGTGGGCTCTTTGCAGTTAGTGACCCTAAATGCATTTCTTCTTGTGAATTTTTCCAGTTGTCTTCTGAAACCCTGTAAACTTTCAGCACTCACAGCATCCCAGTTGTGCTTGGAGGTTTTCCAACAGCTCCTCACTCAGGGTGGGAGCCGTTCACCTCCGTCTCCTTCAGCTGCCATCGCCCAAAGGATCCTCTTTGAGCTGCCAATGAGGCAGAAGGTCAAAGGAAGGACCACAGAGACACTGGAAAAAGGCAGTGAAGTGAAGAGCATCTGGTGAAAACAGATAGAAATTGCTAAACCCACCAACAAACATGGGGGGGACCATGTGGAGCTTATGCAGGATCACAGGAGATGTGGGGAGGGGGCAGGAAAGCCCTGTGTACTGTTAAAAATAACAACAATGAGGTAGGGAAAAATCCCTTGTAGCTGCTCTTTTCCACCCTCCGGTGTCTGGGGGTTGTCTCAGGTGTGAGATCCCTGGAAAAGGCCCTGCAAAATGTCTCACCCTCTCGTGGGTGAGCTGTACCCCGTGCCAGCTCCCCGCAGCAGCCCCACGGCAGGGCTGGGCTGTGCCACGCCGGGTGCTGCACGGGTCCAGGACAGCAGGGGATCTGGCATTTCTGCACTGCAGGACACCTTCCTTAGCCAGGAATCCGGCCCAGGCTGACACTTCCCTTGCTGATGGCTGCAGGGGCCTCAGAAAAGGTCTCCGTATCCCCCACCCAATGCTGTGCCACCGGCTGGCACGTTAGAGGCACTGCCACAGCATCGCAGCCTGCCTGGCCCTGGGGTACCCCTGCATGGCACCCTGTGCCATGGGACCTCCCTGCTGCAAGGCTGCACGGGGGGGATGGAGAAAACCCCGCGGTGCCTCCTCACTCTGCAGTCCCAGCTTGGTCAGAGACACAGCAGCAGGGCTTCATCAAGCTGCACACACAGTTGGGCTGATTTCCAGTCAGCTTTGGGCTGTGGCTCCCCTCTCGCAAGCATCTGGGCACACGTGCTGGCACGCCAAACCTCACGTGCGTCCCACGCTGCCCCGCTGAGAGCGCGAGGTGCCGGCGCCTTTCAAGCCAGGTGAAAAAGCAGTGCTGGCCTTTTAACCAGAAGAGGAAAGAGGAGGACCCTCAGAAATGCTGAAAGCATGGAAATGTCTAAGGAAAACCTGCATTTTTAGGATACTGCATGTTGCAGCTGACCCTGTAACCAAACTTACATTTACATCCCTGCATTTCCCTAAGCAGGCTGCCTGCCAGGCACTCCAGAGCTAATGCTCTGAGCATCAGTAAATGAATACAGAGCCGCCTGCTCAAATATCCAATAGGAGAAAGTAGAATGGGTTGTTCTCTGCTTACGTGACTAATTGGATTAGCGAGAAATAATTTAATGATTTGAAAGTAATGAGTTACTGGATGGCTGATTCCAGCAGAAAGTCCGATGGTGGCATTATGCCAATGAGAGCACGCTCTGCAAGCGAGATCTCACTTGAAGTTTAACAGGCAACCAGGGAGAGGTCTTGGGCAGAGGAGAAAGCTCCAGGGCTCGTTCTGATCTCATTTCATACCTTCATAGCTCCATAGCCTTGATTTACACTGATATCACTGAGACTCTGATCAGGCCTTGGAAATTTAATTGTATATACAGCCTTTCCTGAAGCTGTGGAGCACTTCTGTGGGCTGTGCCTGTCCCACCAATGAAGACGGATGAGATATCTAGGCACTGATAGCATCTTTTGGCTGTCTTGATTGCTTCTTTGTGTAAATTGTATTCTGAGGTTTTTTTGAACCAAGGGTCCTATGGTTGATGTGTTATGCTGAGGTAAGGGGGCTTTTTGGTGGTGAAAAGGGGATGTCTAGTCCATGCTTCTGAGAGGTGGGCTTGGACGCTTTGCGTGATTGTTACTCTCCTACATTGCAGGTGCCTTCCTACTGCTCTGCAGTGACCACAAGGGTTTCTTGGCATGCAGGGTTATCCCTGTCTGCAAACCCACTCCTTTCTTTGTATTTCTGCATCTGCTGCTTGAGGGTCTTGAGGTATCTTAAGTAGGAATTTCTAGCTGGTGGATTGCCCTTTTTTCACAGCAAAAGGTACCCCAGCTCGCTGAAATTAAATTTGTGGCTGAGGTTGCACAGCAAAAAAAAACCCTGTGAAGGCCAAGAATGAGGGAAAGACCCTGCTGGCTTTAACTGCAGTTCCTGCACGGGAGGACACGGAGAACCAGGGAGGAAACCGGAATCCTCGGTCTGGGCTCTTGCCTGAATCAGCAAATGCAGACGCACTCTGAGGCCCTTGGGCTCCTCCTGGACAAGGTTTCCTCCTTGTCACAAAGAAAGGTTTGCTGTTATCCACCAAATAAGGGGAAATAACAAACAATTCTCTCCTGTGCTATTATTAACAATGTTCTTTGAGTTTTGCCAACACAGGGATTAATAAAACAACTAAAGAAAATAAGCCTGATTAAGATCTTGAAATGTCATTTCATTCATCTGCTGGAGGAGAAGGGCTTATCTGTAACTACCTGTTTCTGAGAGATCTTTGTCTACGCTGTCATCCAAAATCCTTGGTGATGGGGCTTCCACAGCCACCCCAGGGAATTCTCCATGCCCAGAAATCCTCACCATTTCCTTTTCCTAAACTTTAACTTCTAGCCTCCTCTCTGTAGTTTACACCTATTACATCTTATCCTATCTATCTGCCCTGTACACGGGGCACACATTCCACCCTTTCTCTTTCCTTTGTGCATTGGAAATGGTTACAGTGTCTTCCCTCAACCTTCTCATTTTTAGACATCTCAGCTCATGGTCCTTCTTGTTCTTTCCTGCGCTCTTTCCCAGCAGCCCGTATCTTTGCTGAACTGCAGAACTACCTTTTTTTTTGTATCAGTATAACATTACTGCCACAGGTTCAGTTTGCAAAGCATTATGATCTCATGTGTTTTGCAGAACCACACAGATCTTCTTCTTCCTGTAGCTATATGATTATTCTTACCCTACGTGCCAAACTTTGCATTAATCTTTAGCAGACTGCATTACATTTCTCTGGGATATTTTTCCAGCTGACCAAAGTAATTTTGAGTCTTGACCCTCAATTCAGTATGCTTGCAGCTTCTTCCAGGTGTCATTGCTTGTGAAGCAGGTATATTGTCTTCCCTTCCCTTCCCTTCCCTTCCCTTCCCTTCCCCAGCTATTAAGAACAGTGAACAGAGCTGAGCTGCTCCATGCACAGTGCCAGTAATACCAGTCTGTCAGTGAGCCCCGAATCTCTCTCTTCAATATGGTTTTCCAATTAATTTTGTACCTTTCAGTACTTATCCTTAGACCTTATTTCCAGAGCTGACTTAGGAAAATGCCACATGAGGCAATACAAAAGCCATCCTAAGTTCAAGATAAATGCCTTTTCACTGCTCCTCCTTATCTCTTTACTCTCTCTTGCTCTGTCAAAGAGGAAATTAGATCAGTTTGGTATGGTCTAAACAAATTTGTGGCAGCTGTGAGTCACCGTACATCTCAGGACTATCCTTCCTTATCAGACTCGTAGTTACACAACCACAAATGTTAATATCTTCAGACTTAATTTCAGCAATACTAACCACCATTTATTACCCAGAAAAATGAGTAAATCTCACAGAAATCTAGAGATTCCTCCATGTCCAGAGTAGCCTTGTACAAGTCCTTGGGCCTCAGACATCCTAAGTTGTGATCTTGGGCTCTACCATCAAAGCTGTCTTGCAGATTGGAAGTTAGCAGTTGATGATTTCTAGATTGGAAGTTAGTAGCTGATAATTTACCAGTCACACAATCAGTGCTAATTGCTACGCTTCCCTTGTGGAACAAAGACACTGAAAAAAAAAGGGACAAGAAGATTTCCTTAGGGGAACAGTAGCTAATTCACAGATTTCTGTTACTAGCATTTTCTTTGTTTGGAAATGTAAATGTTCCAAAAATACGTACTTATCTGCAGAGTAGGAACAAGAAATTTTGAAGTCCTCTGATTCCTTGTGTGTCCTCAACTGCAATATATGTTAATACGGATACACACCGCTCAAGAATGTTTCGCAAGTTAATAAAATTTATCTGGCTACGTAGGATGAACATTTTTGGTTTCATTCATGGAGAAGCTGTGCTACCCAGTATTTTTTTGTATCTCATGGGATCTATTTATACATGTATTCAGGTAACTAAAATATTGCCCAGAAACTTCTGGTGGCCATTTAAGACCAGTAAGAAGAAGATGTTAATTTGAGTCAGCAACCCTCATAAAGGAAGCTCTGTAGAGTTTTTGGAATGTCGGCAAAGAATTTCTGCCAAGAATTTACATTAAATGAACATAAAAGGCCTTGAAAGTTGGGTGATTCTTCGCCTTTTCCTTGGCACTTCAAATGAGTTGTGATGGCAGAAAGCTTGATATTGGAAATGGAGGTGGTGATCCTTGGTTTCCATTTCCAGAGATTCAATGTCAAAATGCTGCCTGAAAACATGTGGGTTTGGTTTTTGTTCATCAGATGCAAAAGTTGTGGTTTGATGTAATGAAAAATCATGTCTTTGTTCACTCATTTTGAGTGCTCTTCCTGCATGATGGAAGCTTCACCGCAAGTATTGGTAAAGCTAAATCACCATCCACATCAAACCAACAGTGTGGCTTTTGGCAGCTCTGGTTTCTTCTCATAGAGTAGCCTCTTGCCCATGGACATGTCAAACTATTGTTCAGAACTGGATTTATGTCCACTGCAGATTGTTTACAGGCTGCACAGCACGGATGACATCCTTGAAATTTCCATGCGTTCCCAGTATCATTAATCATCTCCCAATAACCTGAAACAATTGAGTTCACAAGTTATTGGGAAACGTCCTTTGCCAGCTATTCATAAAGGGCTAAGATGCTGCCCTGTTAGTTGCCAAGTTCTCTTTCCTTTCCTAGGTGCATGCAGGAAAATGCAGGTGTATTTAGCTTTGGGTGCTGAGGGAAGGCTTGGGAGCATCTTCACCCAGAGTATCAATAACACCTCACCCAGCTACCTGCCTGATAGTTTCAAGACACAAATCTCATATTTAAGATCTCATAGTCTTTGAAGTGCCTGAAAATGTTAGAGTCCAGTCAGCCCTTAATTCACAGCATCCATGCCTGGCTGGGGCACTTCAGGTAGGGACTTTCTGGCCCTGAGGACATTGAGTAACCAGTCAAGCATCTGTGTGTCTGCAGCTTCTTTGCTGTAACTGGAAGAAAATGAAACTCTACTGTCTTTAAAAAATAACATAGGGATCAGCTTTCTGGACTCTCAGTTTCCTAAGAATGAGAACGGCTGAATTTTGAAACTTTCTTGCATCCTCAGCATTGCCATATTAAATTCAGTCATCTTCACTCGTGGTTTAAAAATACCTCTAAGGAACTGCAGGAAAACTGCAGAGGAGTTAAGAGAGCCAAGTTCTCCGAGACGTTCTTTCTCCCAAGTGATAAGACTGCCTTGTGTCTGGCTCATTCCTGAGTCAACCCTTCCCATAACCACCATTCTGGATGATTTTCAGTGCTAAAGAGAAGATAACAATGTCAGCAGATAAATTAAGAGGTGCAGTGAGGGAGAAATTTTTTGGAGATTTAGAAAGGCAAAATGGTGAGTCAGATGGAAAGTCACAGAGAAGCCGACCCATGAAACAAAGGTTGCGTATGAGAAAGAGATCAAAACAGCACCAACAGGAGAGCAAAGGTGCAGGAACTACAGAGACACAAGGAAGAGGAAGGGGAACAGGGTGGAACAGAGTCCTGCATCTTTGCGGCAACAAGCCCAGCAAGGTGGGTGTTTCTGATGAAAAGGAAAGCAATGGACACACCATCAGTGTATGCAGGCTATGAGTTACAACCCAGGTTCAAATGGCAGGTGCTCCCAAATGCCCTCCCAACTTATGGGATCTGCTTTCTTTTTTTTTACTCTGTTACCACGTGCTGATGATGCGTCTGGCCCTGAAGAAAATTTCGCACATCATACAAAATCCCAAAGAAAGGAGACAGCTGTGTTGGTTGGTTACACTGACAGGTCCAAGAAGACCTGATGTTTGAGTGGGGATCTGGACCTTCTGAGAAACTTCACTGGCCCCAAATGCAGGCTAAAGGAGAAAATGAAAGGCAATGAGCTGGCAAAATCAGAAAAGCCAAGTTCACCTGTGTCACACCATCTCTCTGATGAGATGTGCAGTGTTTGTGGATTTATTGTTCTTCCCCTTCCCTGTCATTCACCCTCTGTGGGCTGGACAGCCACTTCAAAAGACTATGCTGTTGCAAGCGACATAATAAATAAATAAATACGAAACAATAATTCACATTAACGTGGACAATTACTGTTCTAATTTTATCCCTCTGTCCCTAGGCCCTTGGGACAGGAGATCTGTTTTTCTGTATACTAACCAGGCCAGGCTGTAAAGTTTCAGTGTCCCAGAACAAAGAGAGGCAATGTAGCAACTGGGCATAGTAATTCAAAAATGTGCCTAATTTGTTCATTTTACATGAGAGGCTTATTTAGCAGATTTGCAAAATTCAGTCAAAACATCTTCTAGCATATACAGGTCAGGAATAGACCTCAAACAGTCACCAGTTCAGCTCTTTGTTTGGGGAAGGTAAACAGAAAAAATTACATCATTCTCTCTTTTAGAAGATAAATAATTCATCCTGTTGGACGAAGCTCAGTTGAAAATCCAGGGATATAAAAAAATCCAATTTTCCCTTGCTGCAGCTCCCACTGCATTCACAAATGAGCAAGTACTTGTCCACTAGGGCTATTCTGCTTTACATCAGCATAAACTCTGGCTTCACATAAGGAAAGCCCTTCTTCTCCTGCCATCTTATTGATTTGGGTCCAGGTCTCAGGGCACCAGCCTGGCACCTTCACTTAGCCCTCATGTGAAAAACCAGTGTATTGCTATGCTCCTATGACATCTGTGCACACAGGTACGTGGACCCTGCCCCCAGAAAAACAGGGAACATGCTCGTGCAGATCTCTACTCCTGAAGCATGCATCCAAAGCCTTTCCATGAGGGCTGCCAAAGCACATTTTCCCAAGCTAGAGGCTGAGCATGCAGCAGTGCATCTCAGATAAATGTGTCAGCATCACCCCAGCCAGGGGTTTGCCCTCCTGGGACTGAGCACAGCAGGGCAAGCAAATTACCGTGATGTGCATGAGGCCACAGCGGAGGCCCAACATACACAGAGTTCCTGGCTCTGCTTTCTCCCCTGGAAATCACAGAGACAGAGGAAAAGCAAACGGGAAGTCCTTCCACCCCTCTACACTCAATGGAAGAGGAACTTGAGTCTTGAGATAACAAGAAGGGTCTTTTGAAGTGACAGCAAGTTTCTATTTGCAATCTGGGAAGGGGCATTCCCAAAAGATAAAGTGGTTCCCAAAATATCATAGAATCATAGAATCGCTTTGGTTGGAAAAGACTTTTAAGATCATCAAGTCCAACCATTAACCTAACCCTGCCATCCCACCACTAAACCCTGTCCCTAAGCATCTCATCCATCCTTCTTTTAAATCCTTCCAGGGATGGGGACTCGACCACCTCCCTGGGCAGGCCATTCCAGAGTCTGACAACCCTTTCTGTGAAGAAGTTTTTCCAAATGTCCAACCTAAACCTGCCCTGGCGCAACTTCAAACCATTTCCCCTCATCCTATTGTCCATTACCAGGGAGAAGAGGCCGACCCCCACCTCGCTACAGCCTCCTGTCAGGCAGTTGTAGAGGGTGATAAGGTCTCCCCTCAGCCTCCTCTTCTCCAAACTAAACAACCCCAGTTCCCTCAGCCAGTCCTCATATGACTTGTGCTCCAGCCCCTCACCAGCTTTGTGGCTCTCCTCTGGACATGTTCCAGCAATGCAACATCTTTCTTGTAGTGAGGGGCCAAAAACTGACCCCAGCATTCAAGGGGTGGCCTCACCCGTGCCCAGCACAGGAGCACAATCACTGCCCTGCTCCTTCTGGCCACACCATTCCTGACACAAGCCAGGATGCCGTTGGCCTTCTTGGCCTCCTGGGCACACTGATGGCTCATATTCAGCTGGCTGTTGACCAACACCCCCAGGTCCTTTTCCGCAGCTTTCCAGCCACTCTGTCCCAAATCTGTAGCGTTGCATGGGGTTATTGTGACCCCAGTGCAGGACCCAGCACTTGGCCTTGTTGAACCTCACACAGTTGGCCTTGGCCCATGGATCCAGCCTGTCCAGGTCCCTCTGCAGAGCCCTCCTCCCCTCGAGCAGATCGACACTCCCACCCAGTTTGGTGTCACCTGCAAATTTACTGAGGGCACACTCAATCCCCTCATCCAGGTCATTGATAAAGATGTTAAACAAAACCAGTCCCTGTGGGCGAGGTGCTGGGGCAACCAGCATATTTTCCAGTCAAGCCCCAGCCTGAATGAAGAAAAGGCAGGAACCCTTCGCCTCACTCAGTACCTCGCCGGCTGCCACATTTCAGCCGTCGCTGCGGTTCAGCTCAGCACCTTGGGTTTATCTCCCAGAAAACCAGCCTGGCTGGACACAAAGCCGCTAGGAGACGGGGAGCCCCAGCCCCCCCCCCAGCTCTGTTTCGATGCGTGCCAGCACCCCCAGTGCAATGTGCCTCATTTCTTATTTACATTCGCCTGGCTTTAAATTACAATCCCCGCTGCTTTTTACGCCTCTCGCTGCTAGATTAAAGAGCCCTAAGATGTCACCCTTTCAGTGTTATCGCCTGCCCTCTGCTATTAGTGCCTCGCAGCGAATAAAAGGGACTTCCCAGGCATTATTTTATACCCCACAATCACGGTGCTTTTATAGATCGATTAGTTTTCGCTCCTCTTATCTGCATTCAAGCCTCACCTCCCTTGCAGCGTTTCCATTGCCTGCTCGGGGACCTTCCCTGTGTCTCCCCTGACCCCTGGGAGAGGAGCCAAGCTGCCTCCAAAGTGGGTGGAGGGGGTCTTGGTGAGGGGACATCCGATCCGCTCCCGGCCCCACTGGCATCATGTCCAACACCGCCAACGCTTTTGTGCTCGCCCGAGCTTCTCACCGCGCATCCTGGGAGGAGAAGGTGACATCCCCCTTGGCACCATCGGCTTGTACAAGACGTGTCTGTTTGCGTGGCTCGGTACTTATCTGCAAGGACTTTCATCTCCTGCCTGGTGCCCCGTTACCTTTCAATAGGGCACTCTTAACTGAAACCATTTTATTCTATACACTTTCTTCCCCGGAGCACATAAAAACATCGGGGCAAAATCCTTTCTGCAAACAACTGCAAAAATCAACCTGACTGGGGACGCTCGTTGGATTTTTTTTTTTCCCCCCCTCTCTCTCCTAAATCAGTATTTTTTCATTTTGGCAAGAACCCATCCAATTCCCCAATCGCTACTTGATAACACATGGGAACCAGAAATTAATCTTAAGAGGGTCAGACCAATTTCAGCTTGAGAAAAGTTTAAAATCTAAGCTATCAAGAACGCATGGTTAAAAGCACATTGGAAGCCATTGAAAGCCAGTTTGGACTACACGCCAGCGAAAGGTCTTTTAAGGGCTGGGAGGAAATCATTTAGCTTTTAAACATAGCTTTTCAACCCCCTGGTATGATGTGATGAAGTCGAGGCAGCATCACTGTTCCCCAAAATATCCTAACCACATCGTGTTAGAAACGGAGCTTTACTACTTCAATTTGTTTCCTAGCTACCGACATTTTTTTTTTTTTTTTTTTTTTTAGCCTAGTAGTAGAGATGAGCAGTGAAATTTGGCATTCAGGCTGCGACTTCATACAATCCTTTTTAAAAAAATCTCATACATATATATATATATATATATAAAAAAATACACACACACACATCTGTAACAATTACAGCCGCTCACGTAGTCGCTCTTTCCAGGAGTATTCCCATTACTAACCTTCATCCTGGGTGCCCACCCATGTCTGCCCACAGCCCCTGCCAGCCCAGCCCCCCAGCTCTGCCCTAGACCCCTCTCCCCCCCCCCCCAGCCCCATCTGCTGTCGGAGCACTCTCTCTTCTCTCCTCTCACCCTCCCCAGCTCTACCAGTCCCTTTACATTCATCACATTAAAGAAAACATTTCATGGTCATCTCTTTTATCTCCTTCAGTGAACAGTTAATCAGAAAAAATGCTTTCATGTTGCTAAATCAGGGCCAGTGGGCAAAGCCAGGCTGACAAGAGACATTTTCCTCTGCCACTAACCTGGGCTAAATAGTATTAATTACAGAGGCTGGGCTTTGATTGCTGGAGTGTGGTGGGGCTGGCGAGGGCTCCCTCCTCCCCCTCCGCTCCCTCCCACCCCAGCCCCACGCTGCGCCCCCCTTACCTGCCCACCCTTTGCCGCAGCCCCGACCCGTGCCACGGCACAGCCGCAAGTGGGATCCCCTAAATCTTCATCCGTTCTATTCAGACAGCATCTCCGGGGGGGTCAGGTCCCTGGGTTGGAGGTCAGGGATGGGCCTCCAGCCCAACTGGGCGGTTGGGGTATCTCGGTCCCTGCCTACCCGATGCTTTTTTGGGGGCAGGGACTGCTTCTTTCTACGTGTTTCAGAGAACCTGAGAGAGGGGCTAGGAAGCAGCTTGAGAGACATCACCCCATCCAACATTTCTCCACCTGAAGTCTGCGGGCCACAGGTGGTCTCTCAGATGTCAGAGGGACTTCAGACAATTTGGGGGGACAAGCACATCCATCCCCACACGTACCCGAAAAGGAGCAAAGGCAAGAGGCAGTGGGAGTAGAAGGCAAAGCGAGGGTAACATGGTACAACTCAGCCTTGGGGGGAGGTCCAAGGGTGTTCATTGCTCTTCCAAAGAACGAAAGCTGGAGAAACACCAGGCCAGCGTAACCCTGTGGAGATGAGCGGTCCCCACCTCCCTGCATCTCCACTGACGTTGTGAAGGAAACGACGGGAGCTGAGCATCGCCTGAAGCCTTCCCTCCAGCCTGATGCCGTGGCCCCTCTCCGTGTTGGCCGTAACATCCCCCGGGTCTCCCAGGTTGGGGAGGAGGGGGGTGGTGGTGACAACCTGGCATCGCACCGGCAGCATCAGCAAACAGCGGTGAGGAATTCTGCTGAGCTGGCTTTCTGCAAATGACCAAAACAGGCCGAATCCCCAGACGCATGAATCACGGCTGAAACATGGCTGCCCTTTCGAGGCAGGATACCGCTGACCGCTTTCCCCAGCCCTCGCCGAGCCCAGCAGGGGTTTACGAAAGCAACCACAGGAGGAATTTGCACAGCGGTCACTCTCTGTTTCAGAGACCTTCCCTTGGCTTGGGTGGCACGGCCGGGTGCCTGAATCAAGCAGTGGTTTAAGCCGATGGAGGTGACCGTTCCCGGTGACCGGTGGTGATCCAGCTCTGCGCCCGTGTGGCTGGTGGGCAGCGTGGTGTGAGCACAGCACCCCCGGCAGCGGGCACCTCCAGGCTCACTACAAAACTCAGCTGGAGCAGCCAGGCAGGCCAACATTTTTAAATGTTTTTTTTCTTTGTTTGGAATGTTTGCTGCTGTATATCAAGACCTGTTTCTCCATTCAGCACCCCAGCATGGTTAGAGCTGCCTTTCCACCCCATAAACACCCTTGGCGTGAGCCCAACTCCATGCCCTTTGCAAGGTGGGGTTCCCTCTTCCCACCGTATGATACCGCCAACCCCAGGTCCTTCCTCCTCCGTGCTGCAGATGGTTTCCACGGGCTCACCCTGCCTCCCAAGCCGATGCTTTGCTCTACCCCACATGAGGACAGAGAGAAGCAGAAGTGGTCGATCTGCTCCGTTTTGCCCCAGTCCACACTTTGATCTTCTGTGTGCTCTTCCCAAGGAGACACGGACCTGGTCTTCCCAGACAGCAACAACAGGTTGGAGTCTCCGGCACCGGGCCTTGGAGGTCCCCTAGCACCCTCTGACTGCTCAGCCCCATTTGCTTTGAAGAGCAAAGAATTGGAGAATTGGGAAAACACCTCGGGTGGTCCAGGCCCAGAAACCAAAGTCAGCTAAACCTTGATACACCAGTAGCTTGCATGGACCCAGCTGCTCAAGGCAGGTTTAATCCAAGTTCTTTGGGAACAGGGCCCTTTGGACTGTCTGGATCCCTAGGGCAAAAGACCTCAGACTTGTCGATAGCTTCGTTCACACCTTCAAATTAAAGTGTAGCACTTACAGGATTAAATATGCAAGGAAGTAACCCAACCAGGTAGTCGTCCCCCTGCTATTCTTTTTTGATATTCAGATGTATTTTAAGCTGATGGCGCTGTGTTTAGAGAATGCAATACAGCAGTTGCGTGCAACGCCCTGGCAGAGGGGTTGAGGGGACAGGAACCGGCGTTTTGATGGCTAGGAGGGCAGTGAAGAGCCATGGGGATAAGCTCATTCCCAGCCAACGAAGCAAGCCAAGGCTTGAGCTGCCGTTGCTGAATTTGGAGGCCACAGCCGCTCCATACGAATGCCAGTTCAGAGCCCTTGTCGCAGCGTTCTTCAGACCGCAAACAATGTGGTTGCGTCTTTCTGACTTAGCTTCAAATATTTGGGGCTCTCTTCATTGCCAGGAAGATGCAAAACTTTTCTTCTGTCTTGTCTTTTTTTTTTTTCTTTTATTTCTTTTTTACAATGAAAATGTAGAAGATAAGAATGGCCGGCCTGGATCAAATTAAGCCTCCATCTAGCCCAATATTTTCTGGCTGGTTTTGATTGCTTCTGAGAGAAAGGCAAGAAGCTTTGCAGCAGTGGGATAATGTGCTTGCCAAAAGTGTTTCTCCCTTAGAAGTTGTCTCTCTCGCTTAGAAGTTGTCTTCTGCCTTGAGGCAGGAGGGTTTATGTCCAAAGCTACTTGATTTGACTTTGTTCTTTGTTTGTTTTCAGTTCTTCAGGCTGTCACTGTGAATAATGGGTCTTCAGAGCTGGAACACAATTCTCGGACAAATATTGGCTTCCATGGTAAATTCCAGGGCTGCTGAATTGCAGAATAAATCTTACCTCCATTGAGTGGGTGGCTGGTGTCTTTGGGGAAGGTAGAGGATGCCGGTACGGCACCTCCCTGTCAGTCCACAGAAAGTCGTAATTCCTCGCTGAAGTTCTGCATGTGGAAGGCCAGACTGTCCTCCAGCCCGAGCAATGAGCCAGGCCTGCCTGAAGCTTTCCTGAGCTCCACACGTAGGAATCTGCTGCCACATGGTGGCATCCACTCTCTCTTCCTGGCCCTAGAATTCCTCCTCTTGACTTCCAAGAGGTAGCACGTGTGGGAAGAGCACTTCTGAGCTCTGCCTTGAAACTACCCCACCGAGTTTCCAGGGACCCATTCTGGAGCTGCCAGAAGCTTTTCCAAGAGCATTTCCTGTTTGGAGCTACACAAAAGCATCATGGATGCTGGCAAAAATTCTGAGAGGATCTTTGAGGTCAGCCGGTGGGATTTGCAAATGAAAGACCTTCACCAAACCTGGTGGCACTAGAAGTATTTTCACAAAGCAGACCAAGGTGTGTGCATCTGCCTGCTTGCATTTCTGCTCTGCAGCAGTTGCAAGGGCAGCGCCAGGTGGGAAAGGGAGTTATTGAGATAATTCCTGTTCCCAACAGGGACTGAAGAACAGAAAGGCAGTTGTCACAAGAGCTGGTGGAGAGCATCGGTCCCTCTGGCTGTGTGCAGCACTGTGAGTTTTCAACACCATATTTCACTTCTTGAGGCCACAGGTTGCTTTCTCCTCGGCCAGGTGGTCTCATGCTATTCAGAGAGGATGCATTTACAAGGCAGCTGCTCAAAACAAGGCTGGCTGCTTCCATCCAGATAGGAGGTGACACCTGCAGGTGGAAAACCCATGGGAACTGCCCTGGGGCCACCTTTGCTTTGGAGACCGTGAGGCAGCACGCTCAGAGCCTACTGTTCCCACCGTGCTGCCGCGTACAGCGCTGGAGGTGGCAGCTTTAGTCAGCAGGCTTGCCTGGCTTGGAAACGCAAGGAGCCGTCCAGCTGAAGAGGGAGGGTGGCAGCGCCATGGACCTGCCCTACTGGTCACCTAGGTAGGGCCACTTGGTTTGTGAAGGGCTGTGGGGAACCTGGCCCAGACCAACAGTGCCCAGAGTCTGGAGTCAGAAGGACCAACGTCTGGAGTTGATGGCATTCCCGCTCTCCTCCACAGAATCACAGAATCCCAGAATGGCAAGGGTTGGAAGGGACCTCGGGAGATCACCCAGTCCAACCCCCCTGCTCAAGCAGGTTCTCCTAGAGCAGGGGGCACAGGACTTCATCCAGGTGGGCTTTGAATATCTCCAGAGAAGGAGACTCCACAGCCCCCCTGGGCAGCCGGGGCCAGGGCTCGGGCACCCTCAAAGTCAAGAAGTTTTTCCTCGTATTCAACTGAAACCTCTTCTGTTTCAGTTTGTGCCCATATCACCACTGAGAAGAGTCTGGCTCCATCCTCATGACTTCCATCCTTAAGATACTTGTATATCACGTCAAGACAAAGTTGAAGTCTACCCAGCAGCAGCTCCTGGGTGCAGGAAAAATACCGATTCTGCGAGGATGGTGAGATACCATGGACCTGCTTCCCATCACATCACACGGCACCCGTACCCAGCTCCAAAAGCTGCACCTCTTTCCTCTTCCAGCTTCACCCCCACTGCAGTCCTCGGGCAGTGAGGATAACGCAGGGCAGCACGCTAAGCCCTGCCTGGGGGGAGCAGCCCAGGATGGGCACGGTGACACCAGGAGCAGTAAAGCGTGAGAACAGAGATGGGGAGATGTCACCCTTGGGGAGGGAGAGGGACTGTCCAAGAAGCAGAATGGGGAGGGGGAAAAGGAATAAGGGTGCTGTGGGCAATGTATTAGGAAACTCTGTGCCATGGTGAGATCTCCGTGTTGGCAGGACACTGCTGCCCAGAGGCGCTTAGGACCCAGGCTGGCAGAGCAGGGATTCAAAAGAGCATCTCTCCAGTGGGCCGAGAGGACGTCCTCATGACACGTAACAGAGCTGCCCCCTCTCCTGCCTTTGCTGTCCCTCAGCTGCCTGAGCTTTAGAGGAGGAAGGGGTGGCCAAAGGAAGGGGATTTTGTAAATGTCGGCACAAAACAAGCAACGAAGCCGTTGCAAGCTCAGCCGCTGTCATTCCGTACAGTTTGGTGTCCTGTGGCAGTACGTGCAGGTAGGAGGGGGGCTTTGAGATCATCAGTGCCCAGCCATTGAGCCCTGGGTCCATGTGGCTGTGGGCAAGCCCATTCTCCTCTTCCTCTCCAGATGGCGACCGGCTGGCCCTCTGCCCCAGGTCCTCCCTCCTCCTCGCTGTTCTCTGCCTTCACTTGCTGCATCTTGTCTCGTGGAAGAGGATTCACCGTGTGGGGCAGAGGCCACATCTGTGCCCTGGGGGGGGTGTCCTTGCTCTGCCTGGAAGACCTCAGATATTGGGGTAACCGGCCTAGGTAATGAATAGCAGTGGAGGAAGGTGCTGGAGAAGTGCTGGGGCTGGTGAGACGCGCCACGGCAGAGGCTCTGGGTGAACACATCAAAGGAGGTCTCCCCTTTCATCTCGCTGCTCCGAGCAGACGGCTCCGAAGCATCTCTTCCAAGGACAATACGAGGGAGAACTCTAATAACCTCACAGCGTGGAGCCCTGCCAGCGCTCCCAGCGGCCGCTCTGGCGGCAGCTAAAGGGGCGCCTTCTTCGCTTCCACCCTAATTGCCCTTAATTGGCTCCTGCCCGCTGGCAGCAGAATGGCAAGGGCTCTCCAAGGAGCGCTGGGATGGAGCGACAAGGTTTGGAGAAGGATCACCCGCCCCTGCCTTGCCCCACCTCCCTCCCACTCTCCATCGCCCGCAAGAGCAATCCGATAACCCTCCAAAGTGTGGGATTTTCTGTCTTTGTGTGACATTTTCTTTCCAGACTCCGTTCCCTGCTTCTCCAGAGGGGGCTTTGCTGGGCAGCCAGGGCAGGGGAGCAGTGCTGGGTCTGTGTCCTGAACCCAGAGGGGGGTGTGCACGGTGGCACGGGGCAGAGGGGGACATAAGCGTTGTCCCTTCATATAGCACAGGGACTGCAATGAGCTCTGCACCTCTGCTGCTTGCCAGGGCTGCCTGCGCAGGTGGCCAGAGCTTTGGGGTCCCCAATGCATCCTCACAGAATCCCAGAATGGCAAGGGTTGGAAGGGACCTCGGGAGATCACCCAGTCCCACCCCCCTGCTCAAGCAGGCTCACCCAGAGCAGGGGGCACAGGACAGCGTCCAGGAGGACTTTGAATATCTCCAGAGAAGGAGACTCCACAACCCCCCTGGGCAGCCTGGGCCAGGGCTCTGTCACCCTCAGAGTCAAGAAGTTCTTCCTCACGTTCAGCTGGAACCTCTTGTGTTTCAGT
>BOSO01000984.1:16382-89690 GCA_018403395.1 Gorsachius goisagi | reverse complement strand
GGGGTAGGGGAACAGTTGGGCTGGGGGAGCTTAAAGGGCTTTTCCAACCCAAACGATTCTGTGATTCCATGATTCTATCCTACTTCCTATAGAGCACAGGCAGCAATCGCCTATGGGCCAGATGGGTGATGGGGGGCTAACAGGGGAGGAAGGACTGGTTTTGGTGATGTAGGGCAGTGCAGAGCAGGATCAACCACTGGAAAGTTTTGCAGCATCTGGGTTTGCCCTTCACTGCACTGAGCCCGGTGGGACCCAGCAGCTCCCCCTTACACCCTTGCCCCGTCTCTTGCTGCCTTTTCCAGCCTTCCCCCACCCTTCCCTTGCCTGGGCTTTGCCCCCCGGCACTGAGCACTGGATAACTTTCAGCAGCCGCTGCAGTCTTGGGTGGTTTGGCTGGATTTTTGTTAAGAACAAAAGTCTCTGTTCACAAAAAGGAGCTGGAGCAGGAAAGGGGATTTGTCCCCCAGCCCCACTCCCTTGCCTTCCTTGCCAGCCTCCGTCCATGCTGGCCCCGAGACCGGCCATGGTGCTCTTACACGCAGACCCCTGGGTGCCAGCGATGCCCGAGCAGGACCACAAGGACACAGAGGCAGGGAGGTGACATCCCCCAGACCCTGCCTGGGGTGACAATAATGCCTTTCCATGGCACCTTTAAGGATTGCCAGAGCACCGAAGGCCGGGGCATTGCTGGAATGGCTGTCACTCTGCCTTCTCCAGGCCATTTCTCTCCCTGCATCAGGAGACTGGGATGATTTTTCTTGGCCTCCTTCAAATAAGGGAAGTGCCAGCTCCTGGCACCAGGGATGCTTTCTCATTCAACTCCGTTCATCTTCCTTCACTGGAGATGTCATAGCCCCCCTCCGCGACTCAGTTTCTCCATCTGTTCACAGAGGGAATGATGCTACAAACTCTCTGAAAACACCGTGAGGCCACTGCTGAGAAACGCTGCCTCAGACATAGCCATCATGAGCACAGTCTTACAGGCTAGATTATTTCTCTTTCTTTTCTGCACTGGTAACAACATTCAGGGACTTAAACCTTGTAACACGCAAAAATGAAGCACGCATTTTTCTCAGCGCAAACTACTCTGTTGGCCTGAGCAGTGGAGGCTGGGAGAGGGCTTAGAGCACAGCCTGCGTCCAGATGGACGTGGCAGAGCCTGTGCAGAGCCAGGCAGACGCCTGCTTGGGTGCAGGTGAGAGGGGTTTATTTTAAGGGCCATCATTCCCCACGTTCAGCGCCGGCTGGCACACGGGTGCTTTACGGGCTCAGACAGGTCCGTTTGCTCGAAGGGAGCTCAAGGTTCGCTGACACCAGCAGCCATCCCCGTCTTGCTTTTACACCCCCACACCTCCCCGATGACCACCCTCTGCAGGGCCATCCCCTGCCCTAAGTGCCACAGGCCCAGCCAGGGCAAAGCACCTCCATCCCCAGCAGCCTGGGGACCTTCTTGCAGCACCGCGTGTCCCTCGTGCGCCCGGGAAGGGGAATGCTGGGACCCTCGCAGGGGTCGCAGGGACTGGCACAGTCCTCGTGCTTGGGGAGGACTCAATCCTGCCTGGCCCATGCATCCTCCATCTCCGTGCCCTGCACCAGCCAGGCTGCCTGGACGCTGTGTCTGCCCATTGCCTCGCCTGGATTTAACTGCCAGAGTAATTAGGAAGATGCACAGGGTGTAATTTATGCCCGGCTGATGTATTTTGCTGCAATTCCTCGTCTTGGGTCTCAGCTCTTTCTCTCCCCCATCCTGAAGGAAATACTGAGCTGTTTCTTTCCAGGCAAGAAGGTAAATCAGTTTTCCTCCAAGGGAATAAATACATTTTTTTTAAATCTGAAAGAGGAAACGGAGTTTAAATAATAAACTCCAGGTTTGCTTTACATTTGCGCTTTTTAGTTGTTTTCCTAGTGAAAGATTGATTCTCTGCAGTGAGGGAACATTTGATTGTGGTGCTAACTGGAGCCTTCACTTTCCATTTGGCATCTCATTCGGCTGATCAAGATATATAGATCTGCACTGGGCAGATTCATCCCAACGTAAATAACTGAATGGCTTGACACCTGTGTACTCTGATCCTCACTTCCCCCACTTTCACAGTGCACTGGGGGGGTGAATGACACAGGTCTTGCTCAAGCTTTGTGGCAAGTCGTGTTTGGAATGAGGTTGGGATTTGATTGCAGCAGGAAATGGCAGCTCCAAAATGATTGTCGCAACTTGAAAGGACATATAGCGAACTGGTGAGCAAAAAAAATGTAAATTAATCCAACCGCTTTTTGCATTTGAAAAATTTAATCTTTTAATCAGGGGAAATATGCATTGGACAGAAGATGCTGAACTGGTTGTTTTGGTTTACTGTGTCCTCTGAGGTTTCGGAACAGTAGATCTCGCTGGCACTCCTAATTCTCATTTAGACATTGGGTGGAGAAAACAACCTCCCTCATTTTGTGAGCTTTCAGCCAATTTTTTGGTCTTGCATGTACTAATCTTTGAACTGGGCTAAGTGCAAGAAGGGAAGATGTTCCCTCTGAGGCGACAAATTGTGCTGTGAGGATCCTGGACAGCAATAACAAGTTGTGGCCTAAGAAACTGCAAAATCAGGTTAGCAAGCAGAACTGTAAAAAACAAGAAATTAAAAGGCAGCCGATACTAATCTCTTGTTCCAGCTGTAATTTAGGAGATGTCTTTTTCTGAAGAGTCCTTCTGCATTGGAGAGATAAAGACCCACCTCAGCCCTGCTCCATGGCTGGGTTAATGCCTCTTCATGGGAGATGCTATCTCCAGTTTCCTGCCTCCCATTTATCCAGGGAGCGGAGCTTGATGTCCCATCGAATGCCAAGAGCGGGTCTCAAGACTCCTCTTATTTCCCTTCTGGTTGGGATCTCTGATCTGCTCCTGCCTTTTAATGGCTCTCGGTGCTTTTCAGACTCACCTGGTTGGAGATGTCCTCTGGGTACCGACTTGTCCTTTGATTTAGCAGCATTCGCAGAGCACGGTGGTGACATGCAGGGAAGGACGGTGGCACTGGGCAACCTGCCCTGATGCTGTGCAGATGGCACCGGGTGCTTCCTTGGCTGGTATCTTCCTCCTAGCATGGCCGGCTTTCTGCAAGTCACAGCATTTTGTGGGATGGAGTGTGAACCATAGAGGCTCTCGGAGCCCAATCACGCCAGGCATTTTATATCTGCCGTCTCATTTCAATTTCTCATAGAGCCCACATTTGGCATTTTAAGTGGTTTTTAGAGCTGCCTTCTTTCTTCGCCCTCCTCTCTTCCCCCTCCCTTCTCCATTTTTGGGGCTGACTTTCAGACTCCTCATTTCAAAGTGGTTCTTTTGCGTACAGAACAAAAATATGTAATGCATGGAAAAATACGAGTACAATACAAATGGTAATTGAAAACCCACTGCTTTTATCCACCAAAATTCTGGATTGACACTGCAGATAGCCACCGCTGCCTTTCATCCCTTCTCCTTTGTACTACGTGAGTCCATCACCCTGACTTCTCTAACCACACGGTGACACGCAGAGACACGAAGGATCGGCTGCCGAGCCAGGCCTGGGCTAATCGCCACGGCAGGGCAGGGCTGATGTGGGAGAGCCTTGGAGGTGGCCACATCCACAGGGCGATGGTCCGGCACAGCGAGGGCAGATGACCTGAGACTCCTGGTCAAGTATATTGGTCTCCCCACTGTGATGCTGGGTGAGAAACACCTCCAGCACACTGTCCAGAGAGTGACCTTTGAGTGTCTCCTCCTAAAACCTTCCTGCCCTGCAGAAATTGTCTTCTGCTGGAGCTGGTGCTGCTCCCAGCATAGCAGGGGCTCCACTGAGTGATGGCAGCATGCGGGGACCTGCCCTCAGACTCAAACCCGTACACCTCTCCAAGGCGATGTTCCCCCACCAAATTTCTATTTGGGACAACAAAACTGTTTAGACACTAAAAATGTCAGGTAAATTTATTGCACAGGGGTAACACTGAAAACAAGTCCATCGTGCCCATCACGCTGTCCGTCAGCAATGCAGCCAGCTCTCATCATTTCACCCCCCTCTCTTAGAGACTGGGCTGTTCCTCTCTCTGTGCCCCAATTCCCAAAGTCATGATGCTATAGAAGAATCTCAACGTTGGTTTCTTTGCTCTTTCAAAACAGCACTTCTCATGCTTTGCGTTGCAGAGAAATGCTCAAAAATGCTGCTGCCTGAAACCAGGAGCCAAAAGACAAGAACATCACTTTTTTTTTTTTCCCAAGTTCTGAGATTCTGCAGCTTGTTTCAGGATTTTGCAGCCGTTGCCAATAGTGTTAAATCATTTCCTCCCACCTACTTCTGGGTCCTGGAGGGAGAAGTCAGTGATCCAGTAAAATCCTGGAGGGCTGTGACCACACATGGTGGAGCTGGGAGGGAGCCCTGGGTGCAAATCTATGGATGGGTGCGACTTGTACCCCATTGACCAACGACGCTGGGTGCACCCTCAGGACTGTCACACGGCAGCAGGAGGATGACACATTCAGAGCATGGCTACCCCGGTGCAGGCATTCAACACCCTTGGAGGCACTCAATGTTGCCCACAGCATCAGGCGGTCTCACGGCTCCCTTTGGGGCATGAAGGGTCTGCCTGGGGTTAGAGGGCAGCACTCCCTGGTAGGCACAAATTAAATTATCATTTCCATCAGGCAACAGGTGCCTTGGGTGTCCCTAGCCCCCTGCTTAACCACCCACCCACTCACATTTGAGATGAGGGAGCTGAGCACCGGCTGAGTGGTCCTTGCTGAGAATTGCTGCTTGGTGCTCCAGTGACAGAGCACTGGAACGTGCCAGGATCCAGCCACAGGCTGTAAATCAAGCCCAGTTTGAAAATGGGATTAACTTTATATGCGCAAAGGATTTATATTTGCTGCCGGGGTGAAGGACGCTGCTTGAGGGATGTGAGAAGAATTGCCTTCCTCATTGAGCAGTGGCAGATGGCAGGCGCTCCTTTGGCTTCTTTGGACAACAGCAGTGCCTCCTCCAGACCCGGGGCAGAACCTGAAGGGGAAGGACGTGTGTGAGGTCCCTGTGCTTTTCATCCTCCCTTCATGTGATATCCAGCCCTCCTGTGCTCCCCCTTCTGGAGCTTCTGGGATGCCCAAGGAGAAGCCATTGGCACCAGTCCATGGTGGAGCCTTCATGGAGGTTACTGACATCCCACCTCTGACAACTGGGCAAGTGATCTGAAAGAAACTCTGCAGTTACTGGAAGCCTGTGGTTTGTTCCCAAAGATGAGTTGTGATTCATCACCAGAGCCCAGGGAGTCCAGCAGCACAGACGTCCCCGACGAAGCAAGCTGCAGAGATCCAGCCAGCAACTACTTCTGTATCGAGGCGAGGAGCAGCCCCAGGAAGGGAGTGTGACTGCTTGGCAATGAACTCATCCATGGTAGTGTGATGTTGTGGCTGCTCCTAACTTCCCAGGGACCAGAGATATGATAAGACAAGTCTCTCTGGCTTAGCAGGCAAGGATTTCACTCAAATCCCTAGCTGGGACCCAAAATATGGCAGGTTTAGACTCAAAAACCAGGTGGCCAATGTGGGCGTGTGCATGGATATCAGGGAGCAGGGACACAAGCCCTTGAGCTGCGGGTGATGCTACTCCACTGGAGATGCCAAGCTCAAGGTGGTCTGAGCTGTGATATGTGCTTTGAGGCTTGGTCCCACCGGGGCTGGTGGCATCCAGAGAGCGGCAGGGGTGGGGGAATGTGTCTGGCCTCTGGGACCACACCAGGGGCCACTGGAGCTGGGGGAGGACACCTCTTCCCACACCTGGAGCCATCTGCTGGATGGACATCCCCGATGGGCTCTCACGTTTTGTACTGCCAGGGGTGAAGATACCCTGGCGCAGCCTGGCTGCCCTGCAGAAGCATCATTCCCCATTTCCAGGCCTTTTAGCCCATAAACCCCTTTTCCACCTTATTTCCCCTGCTTATTGTGGGGATGTTTGTGTCCCTAGGGCTACTTTTGGATGTGTCCACATCCCTCCGCAGTCCTCAGGGATCTCAGGGTGCCTCCAAGGTCCCAGGAGATGTGTCAGGGCAGGCTGAACCCACAGCAAGGCAGCAGCATCTCCCCGGACCCTGTCTGAGGTCCAGGAGGGCTGCAAATGCTCCAGGTCCCTGCACAACCCGCTCTGACAAAGCCCAAAGCACAAAAACCTCCTTTTTCTGTTGCTTTCTTGATGCTTGCTGGAGTTGTGGCCAGCTTCACCCACAGCTAAACGAAGCACTCACCAAAGCCCTGGGGACACTGTGTCTCTGTGTGGGGACCAGCCAATTTTGGCAGGATGGATTTGTTCTCATAAGCTTCATAATAACCCTCGCCTTCATCCATTAAAGAATTACTGGTTATTAAAAGCGGTTAGAAACATTTGGTGGACTTGTATGCTGCTTTGCGGGTCCATAGCTGCTTAGGCTTTGAAGTCACTTGTTGCAGAATAATTCCTATGCAGGCAGCAACCATTTTAGGATGGGTAAAACCAAACCCTGGGCACAGACCGGACCAGGAGGAGCTTCAGGGGGATGCACACAACCCAGTGCACTTATGGATCTATAGACCCCCATGCACATGCTTTCAGCCTCTCTCATGGTGGATTTGGGTGAGGTTTGCATTAAGCAGCCTTGTGGTGGGGTGCTGTCTCCCCTTGCTCCAGTGGAGGAGACCCAAAGTGTTTTGGGAGCAGATGTCCTCAAAGAAGAGGGTTGGTCATGCCCAGCTCCCCTCTCTGCTGAGCCTGGGGTGCCGAGCTGCTGTAACTCCAGGTGACCACATGTGGTCTGAGCTGTAGGGCTTAGAAAAGTGCCAGCTTCTTGTAGAGCAGAAAAGACACCATCTGGTGAGAAGACCCTTCTCTGACGCTTGGTGGGGTGGTCCCAGCCCTGCTCTGCCCCTCTGCAGTGCACTGCTCCAGTCGCAGTGGCAGCCATGACCTCTGAAATCACAGCTCATTGCATGCAGGGCATGCATCAGGGACATCCATCCCTGGAGCCCCTCGCTGAGTCCCAGCTTTGGACCTCCTGCCCCCACCTCTTCTTTCAGCACACGGCTCAGGGAGCACCAAGCTTTCTTGCAAACCCATCAGTCAGAGGTGTTGGAAGGGGACGGTGTACAGGGCAGCTCGGGTCCTCCCGATCCCTTTGGAGCACTAGGAAGTGTCTCTGTGGTAGGACATCGGTGTCAGGCTGGAAACACTGTGCTGATGGAAGCTGCTGGGCTATTTTGCCACAGGACAGGGGCTCCATTACCAACCAACACCAATGTCCTTGCTGCAGAAGGATGCACTCTTCTGGCTCACCTGAAAGATTCTCCATGGGTTTTGGACTAGTTTTTTACATCTTTACTTGCCAGCTGGCATCTGACAAGCAACAAGTCTGGGATTTTGGGATCAGGACAATCCTCCATGCATCCCAGAGGAGATGCTGATAGTGCCCGTCTCCTCCCTTCCAAGCATTTGTAAGAACAGGCTGCCTCGGGGAGCTCCATCCAGCTGCCACCTTTGGCTGATATTGGTTGACATCTGTCCCTCCCAAGGCCACCGCTCACATGGTGACGCACCCACCAGCGGTCACAAACCCACATTTATTCCAAGGTGGAAAACCAGAAGTGATGTGACCATGAGAACAACATGCTGAAACGGTGTCAGCACCCCTCTGCCCAGGAGATGCTTTCTCACATCACCTCCACGGTTGTGCCTTTGTCACCCATCCCCCCCATCCGGGCTGTGAGAGGTGCCAGGTTGACACAGGAGGGTGTGAAATGCCTTCGTGGTAGGAGCCACCCAACAGCTCAAGCCACATTTGCAGGCAATGTAGGCCCGTCACTAGTGTTGACTTGCTGCAGGGGTTGGATGGATGTGAAGGGCTGAGCTGCTCGTGTCTGACCCCAAAGAGCCAAAACACTCCCAGCTGCCACATGGGAGGGATGTGAACAAGTAGGAGATGCATTCAAACGATGCAAGGGGGACGTTGGTGCTAAGAGACAGTTATGCAAATGCTGACAGACCTTTTGAGGCATTTTACTACACCTTCAAAGCCTTTATGACCTTCAAGATATTGAACTTAGGGTTTTTACCTAAACGGAGCCCAAAAGAGATCTGAAGGGAAGGAGGAAAATAGCCAAAGCAGGAGACTGAAGAAGGAATCGACTTTTCACGTCCAGGGTTAGAGGTGACAAAGGAGCCATGATCAGGGTTCCTCTGTCACGCCGTGTTTTCCCGCCCGGTGGAGTCCAGGACACAGAAAGACCTGAAGCAATGATACAGTCAGGAAAAAGGATCAGAACCCAAAATTCTCTGAGATCAAAGCACTTTTGTTTAGAGATTTTCCATTAGATCAGGACATGCTCTGTCTGCTTTTCCTTGCTGCGTTCATAATGCAGATGAGCTTCATGTCAACTTGGCCTCCTTTCCTCCTACCACGTTGGCTCCAGCTTCATCTCGTTAGTGATGGCCTGCCTTCATTAGTGAATTAATTCCCCAGGAATTGCACTGCAATAAACCCTACCAGAGCAAGGACCAGTGAAGACGCATCGTGGGGCTGGCTGGATAACTGCAAGTATTTTCTGGACAAAAAGGATCTTCACAGAAATACTGAAAACCAAACAAATTTTATTCAAACCAGACCTGGAATCTTTGAAGCTTTTTCAGCCAAAAGAAGAGGAGATGTTTTGTGAGTGTTAGGTTTGGATTGGCCTGTGGGTTGGAGACCTAGGAAATGAGCCCTTATCTCTCTTGGGGGACAGACCCCAAGACAAAAGTCAAACCAATAGAAATGCAATGGATACGTTGCTCTCCATTTGTTTTCAGGTGTGTCCTGATATGTTAGACGGCCATGGGGGCTTTGCCCACGCAGTGCCAGACAGCTAAAGAGCAGGTCCTGAGCTGAGCTGGGCTCCCTTGGCTGCAGCGGAGAGGGATCCAGAGATCTGGCCACATCAAGATGTGGCAGAAGAAGTTGAATCTAGTCTGGGAACAATGAGCAAAGGGGAGGGAGGGAGGATGGTGTCCTTGGGTCCAGGGAGCATTTCATGATCTCCTGAAGAAAAGGGGCCTCAGCGTCTCCCCCCGGTGACTCCATCCTCAGCCCAAGAAACTTTGACTGCGACATCTCCAGGAGCATCCCATCATGAGGCAGCATCTCTCCCAGGAGCACCCTGGTCCCCATTAGCTCTGCTCAGCCTTTGGGGACAATTTGTCTGCCTCTGCCTCCAACCATCACTTCTTGGGCTTCCTCTGGGGACACAAACAGCACTCCATCAATAAGTGATATTTTGCCTCTCTGCGTTATTGTCCAAACCCTCCAAGACATTTTTGCTCCACACCAAACCAAAACTCCTGTCCATCCCATTTCACCGGGGTATCAATGAGGCTGGATGGTTGCTGTGCTCCCTCCAGGCTCCTTTCTCCTGGCCTTGGCAGGGCAGCTGGGAGGACTTGGGGTGATGCCCATCTCTGTGGGGAAGAGATGGTGCAAAAACCGCCAGTGAGGAAGGGCAGGAGGAAGATCTAACCATTATGGTCAGGCTCAAAACCCCACGGATGAAGGAAACAAACCCCAGTTGTATGATGATGGTGGTGACTATTATCACAGACGTTTTAGTCGCAGCTGTTAATAAAAATAACAGTAGTAATAAAATTGCAATGATGCTAGCAATTGTTCCAGTGCTGCTGATAATAATGAGATTATTTATTAATTGTGAGCCATTAACAGCATTTTCTAGTGCTTCTGCCTCCCAGACCCACCCCAAATTCCAGCCCTATCAAATTCATGCAAAATGAGGTAAATGAGAAAGGTTTTTTCTTTATGGCGTAGCCAAGGAAGAAACAACAGGAACAGCAAAGTCTGTTCCTGACCGCTCTGCTAATTGCCCCCCACCAAAGACCCTGTGCTGCATGGTTGAACATTAGTTGGGATCTTGCATTTCCCTCCTTTAAGTAGCATTTGCTGCTCGGAGCAGCTGAGCCTCATGAGAGCTGCACGGTCAGGCCCTGTGCGGTGGACAGAGGAGGAACGGAGTCATTTTATGGCTTTTTTCATCCTCCGTGTAGGGCTGATGGGGATGTTGGGCACCCATGAGCCCCCGGGGAGCACGTTTCCCTGCAGGGTGCTGCCCTTGGCTTGTTGCTTGAAGGAGCAAAGGGAACAAAAGCCCCAGCTCCAAACATTGCTGTTTGTTATGGATTTTTGGATTCAGCCATGGTCCCCGTGGCTGGGGCACACGTGCGGGGGGATGTACAGACTGGCTTTGCTCTCAGTCGCCGGCTGCTTCTGCAGCGCCACGCTTAAACCTCACGGTGTGCAGCAAAGTGAGGAGCAGGGAGAGCCAGGGCCTGGTGCTCGAAGGGTGGCCAGGCCAGGCATGTGGCGGCGGTGGGTGAGCAGCAAGGAGGGATGGATGTGGGCCATGGCAGAGAGATGGATGTGTGGCAAGGAGGAGGGATGGATGCACGGCGAGGTGGGGGCATCCATGTGAGGCAAAGAGGGGTGAATGTGCAGTGGAGAGATGGATGTGCATTAGCGAGGGATGGACGTGTATCGAGAAGGGATGGATGTGCAGTGAGGATGGATGGCTGTGCAGTGAGGAGGATGGATGGATGGATGTGCAGCGAGGACGGATGGATTTGCAGTGAGGATGGATGGCTGTGCAGTGAGGAGGATGGATGGATGGATGTGCAGCGAGGACGGATGGATTTGCAGTGAGGATGGATGGCTGTGCAGTGAGGATGGATGACTGTGCAGTGAGGAGGACGGATGGATGGATGTGCAGCGAGGACGGATGGATGGATGTGCAGTGAGGAGGACAGACAGATGTGCAGTGAGGATGGAAGGATGGATGTGCAGCGAGGACGGATGGATGGATGTGCAGCGAGGACGGATGGATGTGCAGCGAGGATGGATGGATGTGCAGTGAGGAGAACAGACGGATGTGCAGTGAGGACGGATGGATGGATGTGCAGTGAGGACGGATGGATGGATGTGCAGTGAGGACAGATGGATGTGCAGTGAGGACGGATGGATGGATGTGCAGTGAGGACGGATGGATGTGCAGTGAGGACGGATGGATGTGCAGTAACGACGGATGGATGTGCAGCGAGGACGGATGGATGGATGTGCAGCGAAGATGGATGGATGTGCAGTGAGGACAGATGGATGTGCAGTGAGGACAGATGGATGGATGTGCAGCGAGGAGGACAGACGGATGTGCAGTGAGGACGGATGGATGTGCAGCGAGGAGGGGGGAGGGATGTGCACTGAAGCTGGGAGGTGGACGAGCAGCCGGCAGCGTGTGGGGCGGTTGCTCTGCTATGTGTGTGTTATACACTCTGGACCATGCAAGCTTGTGTGCATCCAGGGACCTGAGGTCTGCACAACCTCCGCAGCTGTCCCGATAGCCATCTGCAACAACACGCAATGTTCTGGAGCTGCAGGGGGCCGGGACTGTCTGGGCTGGGCCCCCTGCAGCCGTTCCCCATCCCCTCTACTTTGGCTACAAAAGCGAACACTGCGTCCCCTGATCTGACCCTGGTTCATCACTAACAACGGGGTTTCAGTGCTCACTCCATCCCGTGTGCTCCCACACCCAGGCAGGAGGGCAGGGGGAGAAAGGGTGGGTGTTCTGGGAGCAGGTCCATGCCCGGGTGCTGGCTGCAAGCCCTGGGAGGGTGTTTGGGGACCATGGTGGCACCGCTGCTGCTCAGCAGCCTTGTCCCTCCGGCAATGGCTGTCACACAGCTCTGCAGGGCAGGGAGCACCCAGGATGGCAGCGTGTTCAGCAAAATCAGTAGAAGATCCTAAAAACCACCAGGAGTGGGGAAATGGGACACAGCTTGCAGGGACTGCGAAGAGGGAAGAGGCTAGGGCAGGGGGCGGTCGGTGCTGTTATTTTCAGTGTCGCCCCCCGGAGCTGCTCGAGCCTAGTGAGGTGGGAGTGGGGTGTCACGGCGGGAAGGGCATGTCAGCCCTCCCAAGGACCTGTTATCGGTGACGTGGGGTGCACAGACCAGCACGCAGCCCCACGGGAGCCTCCGGTGCCCCTCTGCCACCCGCCGCTCCCATGGGCCCCCCCCACCTTTCCCTCTGCTTGGCCGGCAGCGCCGGTGCTCTCCCACCACCCCTCGTCCTCCACGTGCCCCAGGTCTCCCTGCCCTGCACCTTTCTCAGGGTCTCCTGCCCTCTCTCCTCCCCACAAGGAATAAATCACCCTCTGGCTCCAGCCTCTGCTCGCAGAGGAAACAGCAGCCTGCGTTGCTACCTCCTTCCCATGGGACCTGGCTGCCTCCGGGATGCTGGGAATCTTTTTCCAGACCAGAGGGGGGCTCATTCTGGAAAGCCATTGGGGACCAGTGGCTCTGGACCCTCTGGAGTCCTGGGGATCGATGTCCCCCCCTCCAGCCTGCACCCCTCCACGCTCCCACCCTGACACCCATGAGATGCGTCTTGAGATGGGATCTTCAGGGGAGAGGGAGCGTGGGTTTGGGTCCTTGGCTGTATTAAAAAGCCCCCAAATGCTCCATTTTTCCACCACAGGTAAAGGCTGCAGACGTGGATCAGGGTGGAGATCCAGGTTTGCCAGCCACCTCCACATGTCCCCATGGCCGGGTTAACACCAGCATCACTGAAAAACCCAGCAAACAGTCAGAAAAACTTCCTTTGTTCAATCCCCTTCGGCGGAAAGCAATAACACTTGGGATGTGAATCTTCCTGGCCTCCAAGGAGAAGCTTTTCTTTGAGGGCCAGGGGGAAAAATCAATCTAGCAAGCTCTGCTTCCCGCTTAGAGAGCTCTGGAGAGATGAGCCCAGCCCCAGCGTGCTCCCTGGTGGCATCAGGGAGAGAGCAGAGCCCAGCTGGAGCATGGCTCTCCTCCTCCTCCTCCTCCATCCCTTGGCACTGGCCCATTAGGAAAAAGGGTTCTGTCGATTGGCCCAGCACATTAGGAAATGAAACAGGCTGTGCCCAGAAGCTTCCCCAAGGGTCCATTAGCACCGGCAGATCCTTCCTCCAGCCCGGCAGGTCCCAGAGGATGCTTTTGTTGGCAATTTCCTCCCCTGGCACAGGGGGAACTGTCTGCAACAGGGGTGGTGCACAGGGGGAGGAAGGGGTGATCTGCTGCTCTGGGTGTAGGGTGCCCAGGGTTGAAGACGCAGGCACACTCCAGATTGCTAATGCATCTCCTGGCTTGGCATCAACCCCCAGAGCTCCAGGATCACGTCTGAGGTCTCTGCCCATCCCTGGGGCCAGGGGTGGTGGTGGGAGACAGAGCAAGGTTCCCCAAGGCCCATGTAGGGAAACCAGTCTGTTAACGCATCTATCTGGACAAGCTGTTCCTGATTGCCAAGGAAGGGAGTGAGGAGCACCATGCCATCTCAGCATGGGCATTGCCACCCTATGTGGAGCAATCTTAACCCCCCAGGCAGAGCATCCTGCTTGTGCCTAATTCTTCCCTGCGGTTGTTGTCTCTTCCACAGGTATAAGAGCATGGTGACACCCCGGCGGGCAGCAGTGGCCATTGCTTGTTGTTGGATCGTCTCCTTTCTGGTGGGACTCACCCCTATGTTTGGCTGGAACAATCTGAACAAGATGCGGAGGACTCAGGAGCTGAACGCCAGCCACACAGAGTTTGTCATCACGTGCCAGTTTGAGACGGTCATCAGCATGGAGTACATGGTGTACTTCAACTTCTTTGTTTGGGTCCTGCCTCCCCTGTTGCTGATGCTGCTCATCTACCTGGAAGTCTTCAACCTCATCCGCAAGCAACTCAACAAGAAGGTCTCCTCCAGCTCCAACGACCCCCAGAAGTATTATGGGAAGGAGCTGAAGATTGCCAAGTCGTTAGCACTGGTTCTCTTCCTCTTTGCACTCAGCTGGCTCCCTCTGCATGTCCTCAACTGCATCACCTTGTTCTGCCCATCCTGTGAGACGCCGCACATCCTCACCTACATCGCCATCTTCCTCACCCACGGCAACTCGGCCATGAACCCCATCGTCTACGCCTTCAGGATCAAGAAGTTCCGGACAGCTTTCCTGCAGATCTGGAACCAGTATTTCTGCTGCAAAACCAACAAAAACGCCAGCACCACCATGGCTGAGCCGGGCAATTAGGAGCTGGGAGAGAGCAGAGAGGGGTCCTCCATGCCAGCCCGGTCCCTGGTCCCCAGTTCCTGCTGCCAGGGGAAGGGCTGGTGAGGCCTGGGGAGGGCTGGATCCACAGGCCCTGTGCAATCTGAAGAGCCGTGCCCCCCAGCTGCCCCTGGGGGTTATTTATTCACAAGCATCGTACTGTTTTGATATTGTAGCCTGCACTGTTCCTTTCCTTTTTTTTTTTTTTCTGTTTGTTTTTGGTTTTGTTTTTTTTTAAGGGTTGCCAAGTATTTAAGGAGAAATTGTACAGGCAAAGGCACAGTTTATCTTCATGCAAATAAAATAAAATGATAAAAACCACCCAGGAGGTCCTCTGCCGTTGATGGAGACCTCTGGCTCCTTGGAGAGTGGCAGTGGGTGATGATGGGGGCATCTCATGCCCTAGCCCCTGTGTCCCTGGATCCACGGAGGTACCTGGGCACTGGGGCAGAGGAGTGCCCTGGTGGGAGTGAAGAACATGAGAACCAGGAGCCCAGGGTAACGTGAGAGCTCTGAAGCTGGGAGCTTTCAAGCCCTTTCTTTCCCCTTCATTAGCAGGGAGAGGTCAGTTGGGCTGGGACACAGGAAAAGGCATCCATGGCAATGCCAGCACCCACAGGGTGATGAACCCACCATCCCCATGGAGCAAAGGGTCCATCTCCAGCTCCCAACACTACTAAGGAGGGGAAAGGAAACCCCCAGTGTACACTCTGCAAGAAGTACCCATGTCCCCATGGCCCCCAGCAGCACCCACCGCCTCTGGAGCTGCACCCAGGGAGCTGAGTCCCCTCCATGTGTCTTTTCCCTCCTTTTACTCTGGCTTTGAGTCATTTTTCCCTGTTTTCTCCAGCCTGTCTTCTGTGCAAGGCAGAGGCAAGTCTCTCACAGCCCGTTTGTCTCACATCTCCCACATTGCACCCTACTGCCCTTCCCGTGCAGCCAAACCCAACCTTTATGGGTTAATGCAGCCACCTCCATGGCCCAGGGGAGCAGAGAGGCACCTGCAGCCATTTGGGGGTGAGTGGCGGACACCTGCAGGCCACCACGTTGGTGTTGATGTTGCCCGGGGGCATTTTTTCACCCCCCCATGTCTGCCTCAGGTTTAGCCATGGACAGGGCGTACATGGTCACATTTGAGGAGGAGGTGGCTGGAGGTGGCCCATCACCCCCACCCAGCTCTGTGGTCACCGATGCTGGTAGCCCCACTGCCAGTTCCAGCTCTGCAGTGAGATCTTCCAGGGCTGAAATGGTGGTGGGAGGTGTTAAGCTGAGTTGATTTGGATTCTTTTCTTATCAGCATCCTTCGTTCACCAGTCTCCCACTGGAAACACACTTCTTCTGACCCTTCCCCTGCCCCTGGGAGAGTCGTGCCCCTCAGCTGGGCAAAGCAACTGCAGGGAATTCAAGGAGGGGATGCGGAAAGAAAAAGGACCTTGGGTGAGTATGATTTATGTGTGGCTCTTTAGCTGGCTGTGGGGAGCAATGTTGTGCACAGGTAGCATGGGCGATGGGGCTGCTGGGCGTCCCCTTCACCCACCGCTGCTGCCAGCTCTGCTTAGCCTGGAGGGAGCTTCTACATTTCTCTTGAGGGGAAGAGTAGGGCAGCAAAGAAGGGTGGGAGGAAGAATGAGAGGAGATGAGGGGCTCAGCCTCCCACATTTTGCAAGGACCTCAATGTATCATATCCAGGATCCTGGCTCAGACTATACTGGGCAAAATGGGAGTGGAGAAGAAGAGCAAAGGCAAGGACTGGAGCAAACTCTTCCCTTGGACCTCATCACGATGGGGGGCCCTGGACGCCCTCCCAGCCCCCTCAAGGTGAAGAACCCAAAATCCCATATCAGCAGTGCCCAAGGATGCTGCAAACCCAGGCTAGGGCAGAGAGGGCCCCCACCCCTGCCCATGGTCCTTTTGTGCTGCAGGAGCTTGGCCCTGGGTTAGGGCTGCTCTTTACCGAGCACAGGTCTGATTCCCACTTGCATCTTATTTCTGCAAGAGCTGCTTTCCTGGAACTGATGCCTTTGCCTGATCCTTGCTAAGGTGCCCAGAAACCTGATGACTGGGATGCTCATAAATTAAAAGGCATGTGGATGATTGCTTTCAGAAAAAACATCTAGTGGATTTTTCCACTGCATGCTCTCCAGATCTTTCCCAGGGAGAGCTCACTAAAAGTGGTTGCTGTTACCCACCCCGGTCCCCTGTGGGGTTAAAAACACAGTCTTTGCCCTGTAGGGCTGCCTTAAGAGTCTGGAAAGGGCACAGTGTGCAGCGTGACAGCCTTGGAGATGCTGCTTTTCCCCTGTGTTAGCAACCCCCTGGCTACCACAGCCTGCTCCCAGCCCTGCCCTCCAAGGGTCCCACTGGCCAAAGCCACGTGTGGAGATGCCAGGGACATCAAGGGGACAAGGACATCCCCATCAGTGCCCAAGGTGCGAGCATGCCAGAGGAAGGCCTGCTTTCAACCTGCCAGCTGGACTGCAACCTCCACCCCGGTGGCATCATCGCTAACCCCAGCAAACCAGCCTGACCATAGGCTGGGATAAAAATTAATCCGACAATGCCCTCTGATGGTGGAAATGATGTCTGGTGTGGCCAGCGCCGTGCCGGTGCTGAGCTCCTGGGAACAGCAATAACCCCATGGTCTTCAGCTTGGGCATGGAGAGTAGGCAGCTGGGGGGAAAGCAAGGGGCTGCAGGAGAGATGTGCAGAGAGGGGTCAGCTATTTTAGCCATAGGCGCTGCCTGGCTTTGCTATCCAGCAGCACCAAGGGTAGGCTCAGACCTGCGGATGTCCAGGCTGGATTTGCACCCAGGTTTGCAGGGCCAGGGCCTGCCGGGATGTGCCTTTCTCAGGGCAGGATCCAGGTCCAGCTCCATGACCTAGCTGGCACGCAGCTGGGAGAGCTCCTGCCCTCACCCACGTGCCAGTGCCATCAGCTGGGAGGTACCCAGCACCGCTGACCCCTGGCTAACGATGCGCTTAGTCGACTTGATGGATCTGTCTGGGTTCTCTGTTAATAAACAGCATCTGACCCAAGCTGTCTCCCAGCTGGAAGTAACAAGTCATCTTCCCGCACAGGAGCTATCAGTAGCTAACGGGGCCAATTCCTCTGGATAATACACCGCCATGTCCTGCCCCCGCCACCTCATGCCATGGGGAGGGGGTGCTGGCGGCAGTGCGTGGCTGGATCATTGCATCACAGCGTGGATAAAGAAATCGTGCTTCAATGAAGAGCCATCGACACACCATAGTTTTCGTGTTGCTAATTTTTTTCCTCCCCAACCAGAATCATTCTCCAGCTCCAGAAGGAAACTTTTCCCCACCCCTCTCTTCCTCCTTGTTGGGTTGTTTCTGGTTTTTAGTCCTCTTCATATGTGTTTTACAAAGCTGGTCCTTTCTTTCCAAGTTCAAAAACCGCCTCCTCCCATGGTTCGGTGGGGTGCTATATGACCCCGTAGCATCCCTGGCAGCTCTCTCCCCTCCGCCCCTTCCCATCCAAGACAACCCCAACAAGCAGGACAGAATGGTTTGGGTTTTTTTATTAGGACCAAAGCCCCTCAGATGGGCTTGTTTTATTGTCACAGCTAAGGACGCACTCAGAGAAGACGAGAAAGGCTGAGGTGCAGCCCCCCCAGGGCACGGCCAGGGAGGGGGCAGGCCAGCAGGGGCCATGGCCAGGAGCATCGCCATGTGCCACGCCACTGCACAGCAGCCGCAGCATCCACCTGGGGTAAAGGAATGAGATCTGAGTCCTGTGAGGGCACCGCTGCCAAGAGACCAGTGGTCAGGGATGAGATGGGAAACCACGTCCCAGCCATGGTCCCAGCCCATGCAAGGCAAACCCAGCCCAGTTCTTCCACCCTCTCCTACCCCAAAAATTCAGGTGTAAGCCTTTAACTCTGCTTTCCCACCCTTCACACACTTTATACCCACCCCCAGCCCCAGTAGTGCCCCTCAGGTGCATCCAACCCCCAGTACCCCAGGTCTCTGAACCCTGCCTGCAAACTGGGGCTCTGCCCGCCGTGCTGCCCGTGCCTCTGCCAGGCACACCAGCCTCCACATGCATCTTCATCTTCCTGGCCATATTTACCCTCCTCCACTTTGCAAAGGGGTAGGTTTCTCTCAAACTCTGGAGCATTCCACCCCACCAGTGCATCTCCAGCCATGTGATGAGGAAGACCGGATCTGGGGCTCCATCAGCAGGTGACAAGAGCTAATCCAGGACATTCAACCCACTCCATCCCCAATGATGAGATCCACCCTCCCTCCATCCTGCAGCCCCAGCCCAGACCTACCTTGCTCTTTGTCTTGCTCCTCCAACCTGTCCTCACTGGGGCACTGCAAGAGAGCATGGGAGATATAAACCCCCTGAACGCCCATCGTCTTACTCCCCTTTTGACTTCCAAAAGTGAGAGAGGGCATAACCAACCCACTTGTCTGTGCACACCAACGTGCACCTACGCACACCACCCCTGTGCACACATGCTCCGAGCAATCACACACGCTATTTTCGCTGCCTGCTCCTGTCCAGCTTGCCCCCAAGATCCCAGAATCCCAGCCTGGCAGGGGCTGGAAGGGCCCTCGGGAGCTCACCCAGTCCCACCCCCCTGCCCAAGCAGGCTCACCCAGAGCAGGGGGCACAGGACAGCGTCCAGGCGGGGGTTGAATATCTCCAGAGAAGGAGACTCCACAGCCCCCCTGGGCAGCCTGGGCCAGGGCTCGGGCACCCTCCAAGTCAAGAAGTTCTTCCTCACATTCAACTGGAACCTCTTGTGCTTCAGTTTGTGCCCATTGCCCCTTGTCCTGGCGCTGGGCACCACTGGGAAGAGTCTGGCTCCATCCTGGTGACCCCCACCCTTGAGATATTTGTAGGTGTTGACGAGATTCCCTCTCAGCCTTCTCTTCTCCAGGCTGAACAAGCCCAGCTCCCAGCCTGGGTGACTCCCAGGTGCTTTGTGTCCCCAGCACAACAACAAGCTCATCCTGCCGGCTGGCTTCACCGCGCTGCTTGCCTGGCTGCACTGACAGCCCTGCCTGCGGGGCAGCGTGGCCGGGGCCGGCTGGGTCCGTGCTCGCTGCACCGGCTGCAAGCCCCAGCACCAGCCACCGCAGAGCCAAGCACCAACCCTGTGCCACCCCGGCAGCCCTGTGGCTTCAGCAGAGACCGAGGGTGCTGGGCGCCTGCCGGATTGGAGCCCTGCCTGTGTGGGAAGTAGGGCAGAGCATGTCTCGGGGCAAGCATGTGCTGGGAAGCCACAGGAGGAGAAATAATAAAAATTATGTGTGTCTAAGGCGCGTAGCGTGCAGTGTGTGGGCATGCGTCCTCCCGTGAGCTGAGGTTGGGTCTGCAGCGCACAGAGGAGCAGGGAGCAACGCGGGGCACCCCCATACAAGGGCTGGGCTGGGTGCTCTGCTGAGGCAGGGAAATGTGAGCTGGGAAGCCTGGGCAGGATCCTGAGACATAAATCAGAACGACCCAGGTGCAAGTGGAGGGGTTCAGCCCAGCCCCTGCACGCGTGGCTTGGGGCACACTTGCTGGTAAACACAGTGAGGAGCAAGCGGCCGCCCCAGCCTCCACCATCACCTCTGGTCCTTTGGCTCTGCAGTTTCTGGTCTCCTCCCCATTTTTTGACCATGAATGAGGGAAGGCGATTTCAAGATGCTTCCAGACCATAAAACCAAGAAGCCCTAAGCCCCAGCTCCACAGGGCCACCCAGTGTCCTTAGGCTCCCCCATTACCAGGATCAACACAAAACAGGGACAAGCCACACCACTGTGAAAGTGAGAATAGGAGAAGGTAGGCCAGCAGACCTGCTCCTCTCTCTCAGCTGATCTTACCTTTCACATCAAGTTTGCAGTCTACTGAAGCTTCCCCCAAGGCGTTCACAGCTTTGCAGGTGTAGATGCCCCCATCGAAAGGGTTGGGCTTGCGGATTTCCAGGGAGCAGACGCCCTGCTCGATCATCGCTATGTATTTGGGGTCTTCCCGTATCTCCATCTGATTTTTCATCCAGATGATTTTGGGCTGGAAGGCAGCAGCATTTATTTATTTATTTGTTTAAAGCAGGGAGATAAATAAGAAATCCAACTGGCCCCAAAATGCAGCCACCTCCCTCTGCCTTTGCCTTGGCCCTGCCTGAAGCTGGTGGCCATGATGGGATTCACAGGCAGAAGTAGTTTGAAGAGCTGAATCTCCCATTTTTTGGGCCCTAACCACTGCTCCACATTTCCTCCCCCAGTGCAGAAGGAAACAGGACATGGCTTGGGTTAAGACCAGTCCCCCATGTCCATGCAGAAACAACCAAAACTTACCCCAGTTTGACTAAAAGGGCAGCTGCAGCCCCCTAACCTCATCCAACCCCAACCCAACATACCAACAACCATCTCCCAACACCTCCAGCCACCTTGCAACCCACCCCCACCTCACACACACCCCCACCGATGGCTGCCCACAGGCAGCAATGATGCTGTCCATGGAGGAACGACTGACCTGGGGGAAGCCCCGGACGCAGCAGAAGAGATGTGTGCTGTAGCCCCGGGTGGTGGTTCGGTCTGTCAGGGGCTGGGTGAACTTTGGAGGCTCCATCATGTCCCGTTGGGGCATCTTCTCTGGTTGGTAAGCAGTTTCTAAGAAAATAATTCTAGGCTGAGCCAGAGCTCAGGCTCCTGGGCTGACCAGCACATGGTCACAAGGATTCAGCCCAAGGTACCCCAAAATACTTCTGCTCCTTCACATAACAAGCCAGACAGCATCTAGTCTGACCCAAGGACCTGGCCTTCAGCTCAGACCAGCCCCGTCTATAAATCCCTTCTCATCCAATCATGCCACGTTAGTGCCCAGAGTCCCTGGAAAAGGGAGATGCCAGTCTGCAACCCAACACCGCAGCGCATGCTATGTGCAGCACATCAGTTCCAGGCCAGGAGCGTCTCTGGATCTCCTACTCCATCCCCAACATTCGGTGCACAGAAATAGGAGCTGGGGGTAAGCTCTGCAGGTGGCACAGACCCCAATCACTGTGTGCTACCAGGGAGCAGGACGGAAAGAGATGGAGAGCGGCGCTGAGGGGTGCTGGTTTGGGGGTGGACCACTGCAGGGGTCTCTTCTTTTGCTGTCCCTGAGCTGTGGAGCCACAGCCAGGGCTGTTCCTCACCCCTTCCAGCTCCTGCTTCAATCTCACCCCAGGGATGTCCATGCCTTGATCCCTCCCAGGGGGCTGACCACGGCACAAGCCTTCCCCGAAGGAGAAAGGAGGTGTAGAAGGCGGGCAGGGGACCTCTGGACCTTGTCCTGGGGATGCACAGCCTCCCCCCTGCAGGGCTCACCCTGGGGACCAGCCCAGCAGCATCACCACAACACTGAGCAAGCCCCACTACTCCCAACGGGGACAGGACCCACCACCACCACCCCAACCCCTTAGACAGGGCCTTGTCCCCACTTGTCTTCTGGATGTGGGCCACCCTGGAGGTCACAGCCGCTTTCTCGCTCAGCCCGCAGGCGTTTTCTGCGAACACCCGGAAGGAGTAGGTGTTGCCAATGATGAGGTCGGAGATGGTGCAGCTGGTGCGGGTGCAGCGCTCCAGTGCTGTGAACCATTTCTGGGAGGAAAAAAAAGAAAAAAAAAGAGTGGTGAGGAAAAGAAAGATGTCCAAAGGATGGAGGAGGTGTGGGGGGAAACAGGGGTGTCCGGCTTCCCCCCTCCCATAAGGGCATCCCCAGCACCAGGGCACAGGGGCCCAGGAGGGCCCAGACTCACCCCACTCTTCTTGTCTGACTTCTGCACCACGTAGCCCTTGATCTCAGAGTTCCCGTTGTCCAACGGGGGGGTCCACTCCAGGGCCACATTAAAGCCCCACACATCCACCAGCTTCAGGTTCTGGGGGGGGCCCGGTGGCTCTGCAAATACAAACCCTCATGGGGTGGCATCTTAATTTTCTACCCCCCCCCCCAACATTCTGTGCCTTGACCTTGCTTTTAATCTCTTCTCACCCTGTTGCAGCACATGAGGGATGAAAAGCTGCAGTAGGCATGGGCTAGCATCCCTGCAGCCCCAGCAAGAGGAGTTCACCCCCATGATCCTGGAGAAGATCCCAGTGGAAGAGGGACACCAGGGTCCCTTGCCTTGTTGCTGGCTCTCTCTCATCCCACCCAGAACAAGAGCTACCCCCAACCAAGGGGCAGAAATGAGCCCCAGAATGACCCTGCAGAGTCCCCAGCCTTACCAATCACTCGGATGTCCAGGGTAGCCTTGTCCTCTGCTCCATTTATCCGCACGGCGAGCTCGTACTTGCCCGAATCACTGCGTTGTGCCTCACGGATGTAGAAGATGGTGTCCTTAACCGTGTTGCGGATGTTGATGCGGCTGGTGTCCAAGGGCTGGTCGCCCTTGGTCCAGATCACCTCGGGCTGCGGCTTTCCCTGGAGCAATCCGCATGGGCAGGTTAGGAGCCACTCGAGCACACGGTCCCTGTGGGTCCTGCTGGGAAGGACGGGTGGGCAGAGCCACCCCGCTTTTTCCAGGCAGCAGTGCCCTGGGTACAGCCTCTCCCATCCAGCAGCCCCCAGGGAAGAAACTACAGCCAATCCCCACCAGCCCCACTGATGGGAAACCACCACTCTCCAGGGATGATGCTGGAACCTGCTGGTCCCCCAAAGTCTTCATGGAGCAAGCCCAGATTTACTTGCCCAGGGCATTGCAGGCAGAGCTGTGCTCCTGTTGCCCGGGCACTGAGCCCAGGTTCAAGCCTAGCAGCAGGGGCTTGAATTCAGCATCCAAGGCCAATTTATGCCTGGAGCATGGTCAGCACAGGCTCCCAACTGCCTATGAGACATGGCATGGACATGTCCCTCATCTCAGGGGCAGCTTTCTGCCTCTTGCTTCCCCCTGCTTGGCCAGCTTGTTTCAGGGCTGATTTTCTCCATCACAGACACTGAGGTGGAGATGTTTTGGTGACACCCCAGACTGTATGCGATAGATCAGTTAAAGAGAGGACCTCCAGCTTGGCCCACCGATGTCAGCATCGCTCCCCCCCATCACACAACCCTGGGGCTGCCCTGCTCCAAAAGCAGCTGCTCTCCCCAAGGGGACCCCCACTGTGGTGTTGTGTGGTCCTGTGGCTCGTGGGCTGAGACAACAGCAATAGCTAGCCCATGCCCTAGTGCGTTTGGGGTTGTCCCATTGCCAACACCATCAATAAAAACATAGCAGGAGGAAAACAGGAGCTAGGCAGGAATGGCAGAGATGTTCCCACCCTTGCCCCATGAGACACGCCAACCAGGACAAGCCAGTCCACAGTTGGCCCCAGGCATGTCACGGTCACTGCAGAGGCTAATCCACGGTTAAAAAGCTTGGGGGATTAAATCCCAAATCATCCACCCACCTGGAAAGGGATCATCATGTTCACGGCATCCCCAACACGCTTGACATAAGTCTGCCGCAGGTGACGGGGCATGCGGATCCTTGGGAGCTCTGGGGACCAGAAAGTCATGCTGTGGGGCCAAGGAAATCACAGCCCCCAATGGGCTGATCCACCCCTCGCATCCCCCTGCTTGGCCATTGAGAAATCCCACCCAGAAACATGGCCACCTCTTCCCTCTCATCTCCTGGACAGTGCTTGTTTCCCTGCAGGGCCATGCCAGCCTAACCCATTGCCTGCACCTCAAAATTATATCCATCCTTGAGATACCAGGTCCCCAACCCAACAGCACTACCCTGATGGACCATTCGCCCCCTTCATTATAGCCAGGCTATGGACACCAACATGGCCTTAAACAGAAGAGCCAGAGCGCAGCCTACGTGGTAGCAAGGCAGAGGACAGTGTGTCCCAGTTAGGAAATACTTCTCCCCCAGCTCCGAGAGCAGGCTTTCCAGAGGCACACAACCCAACTTCCAGCAAGCTCTCCAGACCTCCACCTTGGCTGTGCACTCAAGGCCGTCAAGAGACCAAGATGGTGCACGGTTACTCACAGCAGAGCTGTGAAAGCCCCAGGCTTAAACCGAAGGCCAACGTCCCCAAGGGAACATAACAAAGATAAGCAAAAAACCCACTGGAGAATGCTGATGGAGTGTGTGTCTCCTTCCCGGGGTGAAAATAGCAGCTGTGTAACCTTACCGGCTTGGTGCCGCCCGGTGATCCTTCTGGAGAGGCATTGGGTTTACGTGAGCCCCTCATAAAAAGAGCTGAGTGTCTCTGCCTGGATTAAACGTGCTGGAGCTTAGCTCTGGGGAGGGGGCATGGCCAGAATTAAACCGGGACTGAGCAATGGTTAAACAGCTGTGAGTGCGAAACGCGGGCGGTGGGCTGGGGAGGGCAGGGAGATGCCCGGCGGTCCCAGATGGCCCCACCGACAGCTGAGATGGTCCCTCCTCTGCTCACGCTGCTATTCCCTCCAGGGATCCATGCGCTGATGCTGCCACTTGGGCTCATCAGTCTCAGCGGGGCAAAGAAACCCGACCTCGACGGAGGAATGTTAATTCATGGGTGTTTTCCCCAGCTCACGCGTGCCCTGCTCTGCCGGCTGGCCGAGGTTGGTGGCCCAGGTGACACGCTGCTGCGGGTGGGAAGGCATTTCTCCCGTCCCGGCTCCCTGCAAAACGCGACTCCCACACCTAATCTTCATCTGGTTTCTCCTCATCTCTCTCCACTTCCCAAACCCACTCGTCCCACCTGTTTTTAAACTCTCTGCCGTCTGTATCACTGCTATTTAAAATCCCTTGTGCAGCTATAAATGAACCTGTGAGAGGTACAAAATGCAGTCCCAAACAAATGTGAAGACCAGAAGGTAGCAGATGGGGTGGAGAGGAGCGGACTCATGCACCCGAGTGGCTGGGGTGGACACGGGGAGGCAGAGGGACATGGAGGGTGGATTTGTTTCCCAGCGAAGCCAGACAGTGCGCACAGGGCTGGATTTGGAAGGAAATGCGAAAGTGCTGATGGCTGATGGAGAGGTTCAGATAGCAAAAAGAAAAGGGGGAAGAAAAAAACCCCACAAGTGTGGAGCAAGAGCGAGCTGTGCAAGGGTCTTTCAGCATTTGGGGTTTTACAGCTCTCAGCTGGTGCTTTGGGGATTTGAGAGGGTGGGGGCAGCACGGGACTAGAAGTGGGGAACACGAGCTGCATATTTGGCATCTCACACCAGTCCCCCGTGCCTCAGTTTCCCCAGTCCCACAAGGTACGGTGGGACGCCTTTGAGAGCTGGAGGGGGACACAGCAAGCAGACACTAAGCCTTGTTCACCTCCTCCGAGCAGACTGAGCAGACAGACCCTGCAGGACCCTTTCCAGATGCTGTTAGCCCTCACCAAGCCTTTTCCTATGAAAAGCTGGCGGTCCCTGCGATAACCTTCATTATTAATGTTCCTATTTTTAACCAGCTGAAAAATCCAATGTGTTCTTTGAGTAATAGGAAAACTTGCGCACTAATAATTCCTTGTAAAGGGAAAATAAGTCTATATTTGCTGTTTGATAAATGAAAGCCAGCCTTGCTATCATACATCAGCCTCAGCACATTCACAGCACCCCGGGAGGAATGCGAGCCTTGCTAAGCATGGGAGCAAGCCATTCATTAGCGTGTTCGGCATGATTAAAGTTCCCATGCTCCAGACTACCAGCTCCTGACTTTCCTTAGCTAAATAAACAAAGCTGTCCGATAATGTACGTGATGGCATAGTAGAGATGTAGGCATGGCCAAGGCAAGGGATGTGCCAAAAGCGAGCCCGTTCCTGAGCTCTTGCAACGCAATGGGAAAGTGCAGCCCTGCATTTTGAGTTCTTCACCCCCAAATCATCACCATCTGCAAGATCAGTGCCTTGAGGTCGGGAAGGCGCTCTATCCCACCCCAAGGGAACTGGACACAGTTCCTCTCGGTCAAGGGCTGGATTGCAACATGTGAGGGGGCAGAAGCTGCTCAGGCTACAAGGGTGGACTGTGATTTCTTTGTCCTGCTGACAAAGCCCATGGGTGTTACGCACGGCAGGAGCAGTACTTACGGAGGATCTCTCGGATGAGGACTGGCTGCTCCAAAGCAGCGGGGACACTGGCACCACTGGCACTAACAGCCTTCACCCGCACATGGATCTTGTCACCGGAGCCGAGGTCCTGGATTGTGTAGCGGGTGGAAAGAAAAGGCTCCTTGTTCACAGCTGTCCAGTCTGTACCTGTGATGAAGCCAGCAGAGCACTTCAGGCGTGCAATGGACAGACAGACACACACCCCAAAGAGTAGGATCAAGCCACGGGGGGCGGGAGGGGGGAACCCAGAAGCAAAGAACCCCTTCCTTGCAAAGGCTGAATGATTTGGGGCACCAGCAGAAGAAGGTATCTTAGAGGAGAGGTTGGCCACCCCACCCCACCATCAAGCGTGGGGTATGAAATGCTGGCAGAAGCTCAGCTGCTGAGCAGGAGGCTATTTGCAAGCAAGAAAAGGCATTAAGCTAGCAAACATGGCCCTGCACCTTCCAGGTGCATTTCTGGAAGTAGTTAAGATCCTTTGACCACCCTGCCAGCCAATCTGCTCCTCTTACTGCCCCAGGATAACTCACTGGGGCTCATCATGTTCCTCAGCGCATCCTCCACATTGGACAAGGTCTGCTCATCACCTGCCACCAGCCAGCTGGAGCTCCCCAACTGTTCCTCCTGCTCGGACGGGGCATCTCAACCTCACCCCACAGCCAAGACGTAGAAGTCCTCCCACATCAGCCAGCTGACACAGCTTTCCATTGCGTCAAACCTCTTAAGAGGTTTCTCAGTTAGTAAACAGACTGCCCCGGTCACCAAAGGGCTGGGTGTCCCAGGCGGGCAGCTAGAGCAACCCATGTGTGCCAGGGTTTGCTAAGCCACCATGTGCACCTTCAAACCAAGACGGTTTTCGCATCAGTGCCATCAGACCAGCCAAATCCCACCAGCTCCTCTTTCCCTTCACCACAGGCACTACTCAAACCAGCCTTCACTCGAATCTCACTGTATTTTAGGCAACCGGGGTCTTGCACCAGCCCAAATACAGCAGTCATGGAGCCCATGTGGTTATTACTGAATGACTAGAGCTCTCCTGTCACACAGCCAAGCCCAAAGCAAGTTAGGAGAGTATCCAGGACTGTGACCGTTGGGTGGATGTCAGCCAGCACCCTCCAGGAATGTCTGCGTCATTCCTTGTCCCATGCAAGGGCCTCCTCACGCATCCCATCCAGCCATGGTTACCTCCCCAGTCCCCAGCCCGATGATAAAAGCCCCCCACAGCCAGGCACGTGTTGATTGTGCCTGCCCAAGCTAAACAGCCAAGGGTCATAGATCAAGCTCCCCAAGGCCCACGGACCACCTGGGTCTCCCAAACCACTCCAGCCTCATGCAGCACCCAGCCCACCAGCCCCAGCATCCCCTTGCAGATACCCTGTCCTGGTTTTGGCTGGGATAGGGTTAATTTTCCTCCTAGTAGCTGGCACAGCACCATGATTTGGGTTTAGGATGAGAAGAATGTTGGTAACACCCTGATGGTTCAGTTGTTGCTAAGCTGTGCTTACACCAGGCAGGGCCTTTTCAGCTCCCCCTGCTCTGTCAGGGGCACAAGGAGCTGGGAGGGGGCACAGCCAGGACAGCCGACCCCAACTGGCCCCAGGGCTATTCCAGACCATCATGCTCGGGGGAGCTGGCCGGGGAGCAGCGATCGCTGCTCGGGGACGGGCTGGGCATTGGTGTCAGTGGGTGGTGAGCAATTGCATTGTGCATCACTTATTTTGCATATTCTTTTAGCATCATCGTTATTATTATTGTTATTATTTTCCCTTCCTTTTCTGACCTATTAAACTGTCTTTAGCTCAACCCATGAATTTCACTTTTTTTTCCCCGATTCTCTCCCCCATCCCACTGGGAAGGGAGTGAGCGAACGGCCGGGTGGTGTTCAGTTGCCTGAGGGGTTAAACCACAGAACCCCCCCCAGCCACACAGCTCATTCACTCTCTCACCAAAGCCAAGCACGGCTTCAGGACAGTGCCCAAAACACAAGTCTTACCCACCTACCCCATTCCACCAACCAGCAATGCAACCGGAGAACCACTGATAATTGTTGCCACCCACCAGCCCACCTCCATCCACCGCAGCCATCCTCCTTCCAGGCATGTCGAGCCCCATCTCCACTGGGCAGGGCTTGCCTCTTGATGCATGCCAGCCCCTCTTGTGCTGCCCAGGATCCTTTCCTCCCTCATCCTCCCACCTTATCCCCATTCCTTCTGCACTTCATTTTGGGCAAACATAGGAGAATTGCATCTTCTTCCTCCTGAGGTCTTGCATTATCATCCAAGCCCCAGGTCTCTGCAGAGCTGGAGTTCATCAGAGACCATCCTCAGTGGGTGTCCTGGTCTCTCCTCCACCCTCTAGCTGGACATGGCAGTGACATTAAACCCGGTCCAGCTCCCCTGCTAACAACATCAGTACTGTCTGAAGCCTTTCCGCCATGGAAACTCCCCATTTAAAATTAACCCAGTTGGGCAAAGAAAGGGAAATGGAGCCTGGGAAAACACATTGCCAGGTTCTGCCCAGCTCCATCGCATGCCTCCGCAGCAACACAACATCTCTCCATGCTTACAAGGCAGGAAAGCCCAAGCCTACTTCCATCTTTGCAGATCTCCACCACGTATCCATCCAGGCTCGCCCGGCCTATCTGCTCCGGGGCTCTCCAGGTCAGCGTAACCGAGTTTTCGCTCACGTCTTCCACAGCCAAAGACAAGGGGGAGCTGGGCGCCTCTGTAACAAACCCACAGTGGTGAGGACAGGCTCTTGAGTATTGGGGCTGTTGGAGGGCAATCGCCTAACCTCCGTGTTGGTCTTCAGCCCCCCCATCCTCCTAATCCCCCAGCCCTACCCCACTGCAAAAATATCCTTGATGACTTCATCTCTCCGCCCCTTCACGCCAGCACCCCCGCATGTCCCCTCCCAGCCTTGCACGTCTCCCCTCCCCACTTCAGTGTCCAGTCCCGTCCTCACCTGCCTTTGGTTTCTCAGGCTTAGGTTCAGGGGCTGGAGCCTCTTCTGCCATGGGGACAGGAGCAGGCTCAGCTGCGGGGTGCTCGGTGGCAGGGGGATGCTCTGAGGCTGGGGGTTCTTCAGCAGCTGGGGCTGAGGCTGGTTCTTCCTTTGGGGCTGGGGCCGGTTCTTCCTTTGGGGTTGGTTCTTCCTTTGGGGTTGGTGCTGGCCCTTTCTTCGGAGCCTCCGGAGCCGGGTCTGTGGCTGGAGGTGCTGTTTTGCCAGTCATTGCTGCAGATTCAGGGGGCTGGGGAAGAGGATGTTCTGGGGTCTCTTCTCTGGGATCTTTGCTCTGTTTTGGGGTCCCTGCTTCAGACTAAAGGTCTCTCCTCCAGATCTGGGATCTTGACTCCGAAGCTGGGGTCTGCTCTGGACCAGGCGTCTCCACTCTGGACAGACGGTCTCCGCTCTGGGACAGCTGTGCTGGGAGGGGGGAAACGGGTCACTGAGCCAGAACAGGGGCTGGGAGATTTTATATGCTTCGGCTGGCACTTGTCACCTCCCTGCAAACCAATCTGCCTGCGCAGGCGGGGGCCGCCAGGAATAGCCACCCGGGTCCTGCACATTCAGCAGCACGCCCCTACCCCCTCCTATAGGACTGCAGCACATGGTCCTGCCCCCCTGCCCCCGCCCCCCCCCGTATCCCCCCCGGCCTCGCACGGGACTAGGCAGGCCAGGGCCAGGTCACCTTTCTTTGGGGACATGGCTTCTGTCCCCAGTACCAACACCCCTCTAGCTAAAGGCTTCCCCTCCCCCATTGCCACCTCCTCAGCCACCCACTGCCCCTCCCAATCCCCCCCCAGGCTCCCCATTGACCTTGCACTCTGCATGCCTTCCCCCAACTCCTGCATTAACACCAGACCCCCCCCCCCCATCCTCCCTGTTAATCCTGCACTGACCCCCCCAAACCCACCATGCTCCCTGCCGTGTCCTCCCATAGTCCCTACTGTAATCCCAGACCCCTCTGCTCCCCCATGTCCTCCACCAACTGTGGAGTTTGGAAAGCAATTTCTGGGATGATCTGGACCAACCCCGCTGCCCGTACCCCTGCCCCACGTTGCTGGAGAAGATTAATCACTGGCCAGCCCTGCATCGTGTCCTCCAGCCTCTGCCCAGCTCTACAACCAGAACTTTGTCCATGGAGTCTGGTCACCCCAGGACTTGTGACCTACCACCGTTCTGTCAGCCCCTGAACTCAGATTCACCCCAAAGCCCCCCACTGACCCAGGAAAGCCCCATTAGTACTATAGGATGCAACCCTGCTCACCCCCTGCCTGTCCTTATTTCCCTCACTTGCCACACTTGCATGAGGTGCTACTAAAAATGTCTCTGTAACCTATGGTCTAATTCTTTAACCTTCCTCAAGTTCGGGTTGATGGAACGTTTTCTCCTGTTCCCCAGCTACTTGCCTGTCTCCAAGGATGCTGCCATGGAGGAACTAAGCAACCCCGTCTCTCCTGGGCATTGGTCCAAAGGCTCACGTTCTCACAGTCCCCAGGAAACACCTCCAGACATGGACACCAGGCTCAAGAGGCATCTCCAAGACAGCCAGAGCATGAAGCTATGTACTTGTTTGTTAGCTTGTTTTCTAGCAAGGGGGTGGTTTTCCATGTGGGGGGAGCTGTGGTCACCCAGGAAGGGGAGGGAGAGAAGAAAGAGCAAAACCCCATCAGCCAGGCTGCTCTTTAAAGGGATGGTGACATCCCCAAAAAAACCCCACAAGGCTCTGAGGAATGCATCCCAAGTGGAGCAGGATCCATGGATCGAGTGGGAAGAGGGGATGGGGAGGGGAGGACAGAGCAGTAATGGTGGCTCTTTGGACCACCAGGGTGTCACCCACCAGGGTGGCTTGGCCAGCCACGAGGTTCAGCTCCCAGCTGCAAGACAGCAACAGGCAAGCGCTGATGGTTGCATGGAGGCATCACCCAAGGGTTCCTACCCATGGCACTCTACACAGACAGACGGCGAGACGGGCAACTGCCAATCTCCAGAAAGAGCACACAGGAAACCCCACACTTTCTGCTAGCCCTGCTCTTCCTGTAAGCTGAGAAGAAATCTCAACACAGCCACCAGCCTTGCAAGTCACATGGGGATCAGGTAACGTGAGTGCAAACCTGGTTCCCCATGGGCTCTGATCCTGCCCGGAGGCTGCAGCCTGGCAGCGCGACCCTCCTGCTCCAGGGAGGGATATTTTTTCTTCCCTGGTTATTTCAGAAACAGCGTTTGGGAGCAGGACGAAGCCAGGACACCAAGAGATGGTATCAGTATCTCAGGGAGGGCGTGTTTCCTCCAAAGCTATGTGATAACCCAGATGTTCCTCGATTACTTTCACCAGTGAGGAGGAATATGACTAATAAAAGCTCCTCCTTCCCCAAAATACCTTTGGGATGCCTGAGGGATGAGCTCCCTGAGGCAGGAGAGTGTGGCATGGGGCTCCCAGCCATTTTTGCTGCCTGTGGGCCATGGACAGGTACTGGCAGTCCCTCCTGCTCCCCAGAGCAGCTTGGAGTGGCTCAAACTTGCCAAGTGGGTCATGAACCAGAAAATTTTCTTCAGCTGCTCTGGCAAAGGAGAAGACAGCCCTGCTCCCCAGCCCAGCGATGCAGGACTAGAGGAGACTGCCCATGCTCCAGATGCTTTTGGCTCCGTGGTGGGTCTGGCACCCAGAGGGGAGGACTGGAGAAGTTCTGGTTTCTCCATACCTTGACCCACAGGGATTTCATCCTCTCTTGGATGGTCTTGGTGTCTCCTTGACCCCTCAGCATTCACATGGCCCATGCCTTGAGGACTTTTTCCATCAGCTCACAGGTGGCCACCTCCAGACTCCCACAACCATCAACTCTGCTCAGAAGTCATCCGTGTGTCTTTCCTAAAGGCGATCATGATGTGTAATCTAAACCAAGACGCTTTGCAAAAAGCAGGTTTCTTTTGATTACATGTTAAGAAAAGCAATTAAAAGAGCTCTGAAAAAAAAATCAATACCAAAACTCTAGTTCATAAGGAAATGAGCATTCAGACTTCTCTCCTATTTCAATCCGGGTGAGTGTGGCTGAAAATTAAACACTTCCCCTGGGAAAAGAACATCAATGTAATTATTTCGCTTCAAATTCTTGATTTGAACAAAACTTGAGTTTTTCAACCTGCTCGACGATGTTTAGATGCTGTTTTCTCTGTTGACTCACAGGATGACTCATAGGTTAAGAGCAAGTGAATCAACACGGTTTATCATCCAGACTTATCTGGGCCGCGTTACTGTAGTACAGTGGCATCTTGTTTATTCACACATCGCCGGCAAGACCGCCGTACGTTGAGCAAACTCAAGCATGGGAACACTACGCTGCCTGTTGCAAATGACAAAGGCATCACGGCAAGTTGCCCGAGTCCAAGGGTTTCCCTCAGGGACCAGACTCAGGAGCCAAAGGTTTCGTTACCCACCGCGATGGCTTCGCTTGTGGATGCACGATGGGGAGGGAGGAACTGCTCCCATGGAGTCATTTCACCGACGAGGACGGGAACGGGGTGTCTCAGGCCTCTGGCTTTGGAGTGAGGGAGCTGAAATGAGTCTGGCATTGGAACCAAAATTAAATGCTCACCGGTGCGATTCCTCCACCTCGGCATGCAAATGAAGAGCACACCGAGTGGGCTGCGCTGGCTGTTCCTGCAGGCAACGGGGAGGGTTGAACATTAAAATTTTAGTGATCATTTAAATGTCAACACATTTTTTTGCCTGAAACTCCAAATATTTCAGGATTTAGCTGAAATACTGTGTATCTGTGTTTTCCAGTGAGAAAAGATCTCTATGGGAAGCAGATACTTTTTATAAATTGGGTTTGACCCACATTTCCAGCCCACTGCACCATTGATATGCTGCCTTACTTATCTTCCAGGTGAAATACAGGTCTACATAACGAGAGCCTCATTTCTTCCTTAAAGTATCTGATCCTCCTCATGACACTGCTATTCAGCAGCGTCCCCCCCCCAAAAAAAAAATGCATCATGGTCGTCTTTCAGCTGAGCTTATTGATGGGACCTCACTGCAAAGAGACATATCTGGCTGTAGCCCAAAAGCATCAGGTCTACCCATTCACCCAGATTTGCCCGTTTGGAAATTGCAGCGTTGAGGACCTGCCTGCCCAACACGACTGCTGATGGGTTGGTGCAGGGAGAGAGAAGATGCTTGCGACAGCTGGGGTAAATCCTGGGGGCTTTCAGAGATTAGGACCAGCCCTAAAACAGGGCTCCAGGATTAGACAGAAGGTGGCGAGGTCTTCCCACTTGTACATCGTAAAGCAAACTGGAGATGCCAAAAGCCCAGAATAAATGACAGGCCCATGTCATCTGGGTGGGAGGGGCTCCTTGAAGTTGTAACATCCTCCACACTCGTCCCCTTTTGTCCCTGTCATCAGGAACATCTCTGGAGAGCCTGGGTGGGCTCTTTGCACCCCAGGAGGACTCTGAAAGCAGCAGGGTGGATGTCACACACTGTTACCTGGGCCACCACTGATTTTGAGCATGGCATCATGAGGTCCTTGGCACAAGAGATGTGCTTCACCGGAGCAAAGGATGGAGCTCGGCTCCAAGGGATGGTACCATGGGTGTCAAGAAGGAGCTGTCACCCATAGCCTGTATCAGGGTGGGGAAGGAGACACCCAGGAGTGACAGGGTCCCCATTGCCATCCCCAGTGGGATTTATTCAAAGCCACCCAACGGGAGAGAGCAGGAGCCATACCCACCTCCCTACGGCCACATCCAGCCCTCCACATGTTGTGTGGACTATGAGACCTCAGGAGGCACCACAAATGGCTGGAAAAATGCCCAAACCCCCTGGGCTCCAGCACAAAGGAGGTGTCCAAGGGAAAGGGTATTGTTACCAATTGCAGATGCAGCTGGAGATGGCTCCTGTGGGGGGCCATCCCCTCCTTTTGGCTGCTTCCCTCCCTCCTGTCCTTGCCCATCTCCTTTCCAGGGGGGTTAAGTCAGACCTCCAGAAAACCAGGGAGGTCATATGGAAAACACCCAGCGGCCGACCACAGCAGGACTCTTGGGGCGGCTCAGCGCCCTGCCTGCCGCGTCACATCTCCCCAGCTCCCAGCAGCATTTCCAGCCTCCGTGTCACCGTGATATTCGCAGCGCGCTGAGTCAAGCAGCCGGGGCAGGCGGCAGGTGGGCTGGGACGTAGGCAAGCTTTCCATTCTGTGTGCCGCACGCAAGCAGACACTTACTTCACGCCGAAGCAATGACTGCAGGCAGGGGCTCCCAGGGTTGAGCCGGGACGTGGGCTCAACCCCTCTCCCAAAGCTCCCAGGGTAGTGCGTGGTGCAGTGCTGCCCTGGGGCAGGAGTTTTAAACAAGTATTCCTTTAAAATGGCCTTGTCTGGGCTACAAAACACAGCCAAGCAATAAAGAGATATTGTCAGTGTGATTCAAGGTGTCTCCGAGGTCCTGTTGGGCACCCCTTGCCAAGCGCAGAAGTAGGGTCCATGCAGCCCAGCCGCATGCTCCAGAGTTACCCCTGTTGTATGGTTGCGCATCAGCTCACAGGACCAGCACTCAGCTCCACCACAGTTTGGTTCATCAAATCATTGAGTCATCAATAACCCTTTCTTCACCAAAAGGGCTGCCAGGCACTGGAAGGGGCTGCCCAGGGAAGTGGTGGAGTCCCCATCCCTGGGGGGATTTCAAAGACGGGTAGCTGTGGTGCCTGCGGACAGGGTTTAGTGGTAGACCTGGCAGTGCTGGGTTAACGGTTGGGCTTGATGATCTCATGGGTCTTTTCCAACCTAAATGATTCTCTGGTTCTATGATCAGTGTGAGCGAGCAACGGGTTCACCCACCACCGGGTCCCCGGCATCAGCTCACAGAGCAGCGCAGTGGGTGCCTAGGCCTGCAACGGGCCCATGGGATTGGGAGCTGCTGGATGGGGGCAGGACTCGTGGATGCAAACACCCAGCACCAACGGCTTCTTTGGGGTCTTATTCTGGGGCTCTGATGGGATAATTCTCTTCTGACCTGTCAGGGGGAGAGAAATAGAGAAACACACACAGAGATGTCCTGATTTTGCCCAGTGCCTCGCCAGGAGCTGAGCCAGGGAGCTCAGTGCCAGCTCTGTGTCCCCTCCAGCTCGGGGACAGCACTGCAGAGGGAAAATCATCATGGGGTGGCATCACTCTCTGCCCTCAGCTGGAGTGGTCCCCGCAGGGTTCTCCATGGGGCCATCACCCATCGCAGCCATGGCGCGAGGTGGGCAGCACCCTCCGAATCGACAGCTGTCCCCGGGGTCAGCCGGGACAGGACGCACGGGCCGGCAGAAGCACTCACACACCTTGGCACCACATCAGTCACCTCCCGCATCTCCAGCACCCAGCAGCGATGCCAAACTCGGGGCATTGCTCTGCCTTTGGTGCTTTGGGCGTTTTTTTCTTTTTCCGATCCCGCCCTACCCCTGGGGCTGCCAGCAGGACCTTACCTAGGACGGGCAGGCAGAGAGCCCGCTGCGGCTGAGCCTGTGCCAGCCCCGCTGTCCTCAGCCTGCCGGGGGTCACCTCTACCAAGGGTTGGGGACAGCAGCTGGGGATGCCAATAAGGCTCTGTCACCACCTGCCCTGCCTGGTCCCACTCTGGGGCAGGGAAAGGCTGGAAACCACAGCTTCGGTTTTCCCTTCTGTGTTGAAAGCCGGGCGCTCAGTAAGCCCCAAAATGTGGCAAATCACCTTTGCTATTTTATTCGGGATGTTTACACCGGTTGCACCCGGGGGATGCAGCCACACACCTGACTGCTGCTGTCACCAAGATGTGGCAACCCTTGGGTCAGCAAGCGGGGAGCCGGGATGCTCTGCAAGAGCAGGGGGAGGAAACACCGGAGCCCTGGGCTCCACCAGCACCCAGGGCCAATTTCTTTCTCATTTAGTATCAGCAGGGAGCTCAGGTGTTTGATCTTGACTTCACAGTGGCAAGCACCACTACCCGGAGCCCCACTTCGCTCATCTCCATGCCCGTAGTCCCAGGCAGCACCCAGTGTCCCAGCTCACCCAGTAACCACCAGTCCCCAGGAAGGTGTCTAGCCCTGATGTTAAGGCACTGAAACCCATGCCAGGGTGCACAGTGCTGCTGGCCAGTTACACCCCATGCATGCACTTCTGGTCTCACCTGGCTTTCGGCATCCCCTTGGGTCCCCTGTGTCAAGGAAGGGACAAGTTCCCAGGGAAGGGGTCGAGTCCCCATCCCTGGAGGGATTTAAAAGCCGGTCAGATGAGGTGCTTAGGGACAGGGTTTAGTGGTGGGATGGCAGGGTTTAGGGGAACGGTTGGGCTGGGTGATCATAAAGGGCTTCTCCAACCCAAACGATTCTATGAAGGACTAAGACCACCTTAGGTGTCCTCAAGGCCATTTCTCCTCTCCTGTCCCCAGTCCCTCCCACAGGATCAGCACTGGGGACTGGTGTCTCCACTTCCCCTCCTCCCCAATTTTCTCACCCCGCTCCTTTCCTTGCCTTAAATGCTTTCAACTGCACCCTCCAACCTCCTCGCCCCCTCGTGCAGAGTCCCTGCAGGACACTGTCACACTCCACCCCATCATGGCCAGAGCAGCCAACAGCTTGTTTGCCCGAAAGCCTCACAGCAGATGGGGACCAGCACGATGTTCTGCAGCCAGACCCATCCCAGCTTTGGTGGCACTGAGACCAGCCGCGTTTTGGATGGGGCAGCCAATATCCCAAGGAGGTCCCCAAGGCCAGCACAGTGGTGGCTGGCACCGCAATGGCTGCCTCTACCCTGCCAAGCCCAAGGGGTTTGTGGAGGGCTGGCCCTTCCCGAGACACTCTGAAGCAAATGGGATCCCCTCCCTTAATGGGGCAGCAGGTCCCAGACCCACCCCATGTCCTTCTCTCACCCAGACACCTTCATTCGGGACCCTCCCTGCTGTGCCCCCCTCCCTGGAGCGTTTGCTGGATTGGGGGGGCTGTGAGAGGGGTTGGACCATCCTCAAATCCCAGTGACTCCTTCCAGGCCCCTTAAGCTGGGAAGACAAAGCAGTTTGGGGTTGTCCAACCATGGCCCAGCTGCACCCTTCCCTGCTGCCACCAGGGAGCATCATGAGGACATTCAATCAGGCTGTCCTCACCCTGGGGCCATCTGAAACCCTCCGGGTACTGTGCCAGGCTTTGGGAAGATGCTGTTCCCTTTATGACTGGTCCTTGGTGTCCCTGGTGTCCCCACAGACAGAGCTGACCCAACCCTGCTTTGGACACACGGGCTCGACCTGCCGCAGGGCGCCTGCTGCCATGGTCAGGGCACATCCCTGCAGGGTGCTGCTCCCTGTCCTGCCCCATCTCTGCTGTCCCCATTCAGCCCAGTGTGACAGCCCTGTGCCTTCACTGGAGGAAGCATCACCCCAAAGCACCTCCAGAGCAGCTGGGCCAGGACATGGGCTTCAGAGAGCAAATGGGGTTTGATCTCTTGACCCAATAACCTGCAAAGACACTGCCATGGAAGAGGATGCTCCATCCTCCTCCTCCCTGTCCATGTGCGTGTCAATGCAGGAAGGGCACTCTGGTATTTTTTGCAGGGGAAGGCCACCACCTCCAGCCTGCTGTGACCAAGGGACAGTGAGGGCCAGCGCTGAGGCTCACAGTGGCTTTTTCCATGAGTACATGTGATGGGCTTGTTCCCATCTCCGGGGGGTTAGGAGGTAGCAGAGATCCCAAGGGATCTGGGGACAAGAGGGAGAGATGGGGGGGTCCCATGCCTCCCATGTGCTGGCCCATAGGAGGGAGGAGGACTTGCCCAGCCAACAGCAAGACAGGCAGAGGAACCATCTCCTTGAGGGACCCCACCCTTTCCGGAGGCTGGAAATGCCCCGGGATCCCACTGGGAGATGGTGGCCGGGGGGGCCATTCCTGCCTGGCACCTGTAAAGCCCTGGAGGATCCCATGGAGTGGTAAAACTCCGCAGGAATGTCAAGTGATGTGCAGGGCTCTCGCCCAGCCCTGGGTGCCACTGAAGTGAGAAGCTGATTTGATTTCACAACCTGCAAAGCCCCTGGGGAGGTGGACACAGCCAGGCTGGGCACCAGGGCTGGTTATTTTCTGTCCCTGGCAGTGTGACTTGCAAAGCAAAGTGTCGGGGTTCGCCGCGAGCCAGGCCACAGCCCACATCCCACCCCACCACCTGGATGAGGGAAAATGGCCTGGGTCGTCCCTTTTTCCTGCTGTTTATGACCATGCTCACCTCTTCCTTGCGGGGTGCAGGAGAAGCTGATGTCCTTTTGCACCCCAGCACGGTGACCAGGAGGGACAGGGAGGGGGGACGGAGGGAGCAGCCAGCGACTGGTTATCCGATCCCGGCAGCTCCGGTGTAAACTTAGCATGGCCTTTCGGAAAGTACTTGCTGTGGCAAAACACGCAGTAAATCACTGCTCTGAATGCCAACAATATTTCGAGATTAGCAAATCTTACAGAGCTCTTTGGTTTAAAGCTCGGTTTGGGGTCATGGTTTGCAGCCCTGCCAGTGTAACTGGGGGGGTCTCACCACGCTGGTACCCCTCAGCCCCCAGGGATTGCACCGAGCTGCAAATGCTTCTTGTTCTATGGAGGACATTGGGTTGGCACTGGGCGTGGGGCTGCAGGACCCCATGCTCACATGGGTGGCCACCCTGTGTCACCGAGGAGCAGGACAGACCCTCTGATTTCCCTACCCTCCCCTTCCCAGCCTGCTCAGCCCAGTTTGGAAAATCCCCAATTTCCTCCCCTTTTTTTATCAAGTAGCAGAACCAGCTCCCCACTGGCTGCCCTGGCCCTCCCCAGCATCATCCCACACCCCCAGGCCGAGCCACCGTGACCCCCAGCACCATGATCCCAGTCCCCCGTGTCCCCAGCACCCCTGGCACAGGCAGGTCACTGAACCACAACGTTTCGGGGTGGGAATTCCCAGGATTTTGCAAAAGCCACCCCGGAGTTTATTAGCCTGTGGGCCAAAGAGGAGGGAGAAGCCCTTTGAACCAAGCAGAAAAAGGGGCAGCAAGTACCTGGGAGCCAAAGCCAGGTGCATCCAGATGGAAAATCAGCCGTAGGCTTTGCAGGTGGTTAACCCCTGAAACGCTTCTGGGGCCGGAGCGGCCCAGAGCTGGCATTTTAACCCAGGACGAGTCGCTGGCTCAGGACTGGGAGGACTGGGGAAAAATCCTGGGCTACACCTGAGGCTGGGCTCTGCAGCTCGACCCTTTCCATCTATGGATGCCTGCTTGCAAACAGCGATGCCAGCCCGGCTGGGAGCCTGTAAACTGAGATCTCTTTGCACCTCCTGACCATTAAACGGCCTTGGAAAGGAGCACTACATTTGCAAGGGGGCTGCAGCCCAGCACCAGCCCTCGCTGCCCACCCAGCGCCACCCAAGCCCCTCTACCCAACTCCACCTCCGAGATATCCAAAAGGCGGATTGAGGTGCTTGGGATTAAAACCATGAGGTGGAAGGAAAAGTGGCCAGATGAGCTTTGTTTTCTTATCCCGAGGAGTTTTTCAGCCCTCTCTGCAACCCCATGCGAGAAATGGTCCCTAAAGCTTTTTTCATGCAAAATGTGCAATCTTCGGGGTCTGTGACTTTGACACGGGGCTCTCTGCACCCCAGCAGCTGGAGCAGGGAGGGCGATGGGGGATAGGGGATGCACCTTGCTAAGAAGCCGTGATTTTGGTGTCCCACGAGGGCTGACATCTCTTCTCCTTGCCCAGACTGGGACTGCTTTGCTCCTGGTTGTGGGCCAGAGTGTCCCAGCCCTCCTGTCCCGGCAGGTCCCCCGGCACCCACAAGCATCTGAGGAAGAGCAGCAGGCAGAGGATGTTACATGGCACATGGAGTGATGGTCACTGAGCACCGAACAGGGCAGCGAGCAAAGTGTCAGTGGCGGGAATGGTGCAAACACAAGCGAACCGAACCCGCATGTCCTCAGCCCAAGCGCAAACCCTCCCAGAGCCGGATAACCAGAGAGAAAATCCTCTCCAGAGGAATGTCCCCTCTCCCGCAAGGTCTCCCAGCAATGGTTCTTTGCTCTAATGCTGCCATCCAGTGGGAGAAATTCCCTCCTGGCATGGGAAAGGCTGGTATTCAGGGCCTTGGGGTCCCCAGCCCTGGGGTGGGGGGCACCCACCACCACCACCAGCCTCGAGCTGTCCTTGGGGACCTCTCTGCCAGATGCTGCCGCCAAACCCAAGCCTCCATCTCCAAGCCCCAACTCCAGCCTGCGATGGGCAAAATAAAAACCACTCACACGCTGCAGGCTTGAGCTGCTCCAGCACCTAACACCCTGCCGAAAGGCAGCACGCAGCGAGGGGACGGGGAAGGGGTGAAGATGCACTGGGATGAGGCAAGGGGCAGCAGGCTGAGCCTTCTTCGGGAGGAGGAGGAGGAGGCTGAGGAGCAAGCAGGGTCCCAGTGGCGAGGACAACCTGGTCCCAGTGCGATGTGGCCCCGCGGGATGCTCACAAGGGTATCCCCCGGCCGCAGGGTATTTGCAGGCTGAACACACCATGCCTGCAGAAAGCCACATTCCAGCGTGTATTCATCAGTGCCAGGGCTGCAAGGAGGGGAAAAAAAATAAACAAACACACAAAATTCCCCAGGCTTGGTTCAGGAAAGCGAAACCACTTTGGCAGCGGCAACAGAGCAGCGTGACGGCAAGCGTTGCATCCGCGGTGGCCAGTAGCCCCCAGGATCCCACAATGTGCCCGTTTGTTGTCCCGGTGGGCGGCTGGCTTCCCGCAGAACGGAGCTGTCAGTAGGAATGTTCAACACTTCAACCTCCTGCAGCAGCGCAAGGTTTGCTGGACTGTGCGACCGGCACAAAGGGACAGTGTTTCCTCGGGAGCGGGGAGGTTTGCAGCTGGGAACACGGCTCTTTTCTCCACACAGAAGCTGCCTGAGCTGAGTCAAGGCGTTATCGAGGCGGGATGGTCGTCAGAGTCTTGCCTTAAAGGGAGAAAGCAGGAAAAAAATGCGTATACAGGAAAAAAACTCGAATAATTCGGGGATTGCTTCTGGCTGAGGGCAACAGCTGTTTTCCCAAGGTGGCTCCCATTTCCAGGAAAGCAGGGATTTTCCTCAAAACTGAAGGGGAAAACCCCTAACTTTTTATTTTCCCTTTGTGCTGAGAGGAAATTTTTCCTGGGAACAAGCCCTGTGCGCAAACAAACACTGCCCTCTCCTCCAGGAAGCACAACTGCTCTTCCACCCACTCAAGATCCCGCTCAAACGGTCCCCTGGACCAGTGCTTCCCAGATAACCCCAGCGAGGCTGCAGCATTCCGGCTGGGTCAGAGGCACATGCCCCATTTGGGCCGCGTTTCAAAAGCATCCATCACCTCTGCAAGCTGGCAAAGGCCATTTCTCCCAGCTGCAAACCCACCCTCGAGCTCCAGCCCACGCTCGGCGAAGGGAAGGGAATGGGAGGTGGTGCAAAATGTGAAAGGAGGGTATTGGGTGTAGGAAACCTGGTTTACATCTGCAAACAGCCACGGCCCAGCATTAGGGCTGAGAACTGTGCACAGCTCATCACACCTAACATCCTCATAACGCATAACTGTACCCAAAGCCCCTTCTGTGTGTTTAATTTCTGCATAAACACTGCCTAAAGGTGGCAGAGGAAATATTAGGGGTGCGGACAGGCTAGGGATGGGAAAAGGGGATTTTTTTTTTGGAAGGTATCACTGGTTTTGAAGAGTCTTTCCTCCTTGGTGGCTCTGGAGCTGCAAAACCACCCAGCAAAGCCAAGCAGCTCTGCAGGCGTCGCTGCTGCGTGCCTGGGATGGGGCGGCTGCCGTATCGCAGCACTTAACGAACTGCTCTCCCTTCCTGTAACGAAGATGGATGGCAACCGGCCTCAAGCCCGCGAGTTGGCTGAGGCACCCCTGGGGCACTCTGAGATGGGGAACAAATCCCTGCCCGATGGAGAAACGCCAGCCCGAGGAAAAGGACAACCCAGCCGACGTTCCCAAGTGGGGCCAGGACCAGCTCGCAGCTGATGGCTGTGGAAATGAAAGCACGGTGGCATCGCCAGCGCGACTCGGCTGGTTCCCCATCGCACTGCAGAGCAGGAGACCCCAAAACCTCTGTCCCCTGGAGGGGACGGTTCAGCGTCACCCCCGGCCTGCAGCGGCTGCGCTGGGCACCTTTCCTGGGAGAAAAGGGCTTGGAAGAGGCAGGGAGGCCAGAGCAGGGCTCGGGCAGGAATGATGGAGGTTTGGGGCAGGACACTTTGTCCCCTGTGGTGTAGGGCAAAGCCACCTCTTGTCCCCGGGGTCCCTGCCCCATCTCCCACCCTACTCCCAGTGCCAGAGTGGGCGTGCTGGGCTGCCTTCATTCCCGGTGTTCCCAGCCCCAATTCTGCCCAGGGGGGTTCCTGGGCCCAGCCCCCCTACACCGGGCAGCTGCCCCCTACCCAGGCTGTGCCCCGCTCCCCCCGGGATGCCCGGGCTCATGCACTGGGATGCAGCCCCGCTCAGCTGCCCGGCTCCCGGTGCTCCCGGGACCCCTGTACCCAGATCCCTCCCGGGACCCCCGTGCCCAGTGCTCCCGGTGTCCCCATGCCCGGCGCTCCTGTGTCCCCATCCCCCCTCCTCCTGGCATCCTCGTACCCAGGGGTGCTCCCCGGCTCCCCCATGCCCGCTGCTCTGGGGACCGCCGTGCCCGGGTGCTCTCGGTGCCCGGCGCTCCCGGTGTCCCCGTGCCCGGTGCTCCCGGTTCTTCTGCAACCAGATTCTCCCGGCGTCCCTTTTCCCGATGCTCCCGGGACCCCCACGCCCGCTTCTCCCGGCCCCCCCGTGCCCGGGTGCCCCCGCTCCCGGGGTGCCCCGGCCGGTGCAAGGTGCGGCCCGGCCCCCCCGCTCCTCCTCCCGTGCCCTCCCCTCCCCGCCCCGTCCCGTTCCGTCCCTCCCCCCCGGGGAAGCCGAAGCGCGGCGGGCGGAAGCTGAGCCCTCCCCGCCGCACCGGGGCCGCACCGGGGCCGCACCGGGGCCACCATGGCTTCCATCGGCAACTTCTTCCGACGGAGCCTGCGGCGCTCCGGCCGCAGAGGTGAGGGTCGGGAGGGGACGCCGGGGAGCACAGCCCCGCGCCGGGCTCCGGGAGGTGCCGGTGCCGGTATCGGTATCGCTCTCCGTGCCGGTATCGGTCCCCGTGCCAGTCCCGGGGCCGGTGCCAGCCCGGGGGCTGCGGCTGCGGGAGCCGACGGCTGCCGGCGGAGCGGGGACTTTCCCGGGCAGCGCAGCGCGGCCACGCCGGGCAGGACCGGGGGTTCGGGCACCGGCACCAGCACCGGCACCGGCTCGGTCCCCTCCAGCCCTGCCCGTACGCGCTCGCCCTGCGGGGCCCAGCTCGGGCCGCCTGCCCCGGGGCTTACAGCATCTCCCGGGGCTTACGGCATCTCCCGGGGCTTACGGCATCTCCCGGGGCTTGCTCCGTCCCCAGGGGCTTTCCCCAGCCCCCGATCGCGCACCCCATCTCCCCGGAGCACGGCCCAGCCCAGCCCCTGGGGGTTCAGCCCCTCCCGGCAGCTGAACCCCCCATCCCCTGGGAGCCTTCCCCATCCCAAACGAGTCCACCCCATCCCCGGGGCTTTACCCTATCCCAGGGGCAGCCCCACAGGCTCCCTATTAGCACATCCCCAAAAGCTCTCCCAGCCCTTCGCCCACGAGCACGGCGTCGCAGGGTGCAGTGGCGCGTGGCACCGTGGGCATGGCGGGGGCACGGTGGCCCCAAGGCTGGTCAGCGTTGCGGAGCCTTGAGAGGACGGTGCAGAAATCGGTCCTTTGGGATTTATGAGGATAGAGCGTCAGGGTTTTCCAGCCTGCCACTGCTCAAGCCACAGCAGAGCAGGTTGGGGCAACCTGTGGATTTGGGGGGCTCACTGCAAAGCCACCCCTCCCTGCTTTCAGGTCTGCTTTGTGCTGGCTGGCTTTTGCTCTGGGTGCGATCTATGGGGTTTTTCCGAGCTCAGCAGAAAACGTTTGATAAAAGCAAAAGCCATTTCCTCTCTGCTGGGGCAGATGGGCGGCTGCACGGCGCGGGAAGCAGAGCCCCCCCCCCCAAACCCTCATGCTGGGCCGGGAGATTTCGGCACGCTGCAGCCTGGGAGTTTTCTGGGAGGAAAGAAGCAGGTTGTGCCACATCACGACATGGGGCTGAGCGCTGATAAGGAAAGAAAAACTGGTCGGGGAAGCTGGTTATGCAGCGAAATGGTTTTTTCTTTTAATGCCGGCGGCCCTGGTGCTGTTTCCGCATGGGCCAGGGCGCGCTGCGGCAGCCTTTGCCCTCTCCATGCCCGCAGAGGGAGGGGAGAAAATCCACAGCACCGGCCGCTGCTTTCCGTCCAGGAGGGGGATGCTCCCACTGCCGGGGGGACTTGGGGTGGTCCCCAAGTCTTCCCCACTTGGGCTACGGGAGAGTCGTTGGCCAAAGCTCTTGTGACAGTGGCTTGTGTCCCTGGGCAACAGGAGGGACTGCGAATCCTGCTGGTTTTGGGGAGTGCTGGGACCTCTGATGCTGCATTAAACCCTTAGATGGGCTTAACGGTCCCTGTACAGCCCCAGAGCTCATCTTCCAGCCCAGGCATGGAGTATCATGGTCCCAGAGGGATTTAGGCTCTGCCAGCGAGGGCTTTGCAACCAAACCTGGCGCAGGGAAGCGCTGCCGGGTGACGCCGCGGTTTGGGCAGGGCTCGCTGTGCCGGGTCGCACTTTGGGCAGGCGCGGGGCCCGTCTGCGGGAGGCAGACCTGCAGCCCGGCACGACCGGCCTCCCCCGGAGCGGTGGGTTTAACTCGGCTGTTTGAAAACGCCACGGACGTGATGCAAATCCAGCCCTTGCTTGCGAGCGCGTCTTGCATTCTCTGAAATGCAGGATGGGGCTGGATAGGCAGGATTTAACTGGACTTTCACCTTACCCTGGCAATCTGCAATGGGAAAACAACCGACGCCAGTGTCCAGCGAGGATGGGGGATGCCAGCAGCCCTGCCCCCTGCAGCCTGGTTCCCTGGGGTTCCCCCAGCCACAGCTCCTGCCCTGGCCCTGTAGGTGAGGTTGGACTGCTGAAGCCATTGCTGGAGCATCCCAAGGAGGAGCAGGAGAAGCAAAGTGCATCTTGTTGACCTTTTTTCCCTGGCCCAGAGCACCTTGCTGGGCTGTCACACGGGTGATCCCCACCAAGGACAAACCAGGGGTGTCTGTGGCCGGGTCTCATCCTCTGGATGCTCCTGAGCTTCCCCCTGCTGCAACGGGACCACTCCAGGGCGAATTTCACCTTGCCAAAGGGAAGGACATCACATGCGGAGGTAGAGCGGCCTTGGGGTGCACCCAGGGACAGCTTCACGCACCTCCCCGCCCCAAGCTGGGAAAGGCATTTCTGGTCCCTGGGAAGGGACATCCCATGCTGGGACTGTGAGCATCACCTCCTCGGATGAGCTTTCTGCTCTCGCCGCTTCCCCATGACCTGGAGCGAAGGCTGGGAATGTGTTCCCAGACTAAAGGAGGTGGCTATGGATGGAGCTGGGGGGATACATGAGGTGGGGTGTCCCCCAGCGCTGCCTTTGGAGGAGGACGTCACTCACGAGGGAGAGGGACGGTGGGAGCAGCCGGCCACAGCCGCACCTTGCCCTGCCGAGCTGCAGCACAACTGAAAGAGCCCAGGGCCAAACTCCAGGATGCAGGGAAAATTTTAATCCAGCCATGCATTTATTTTCCTGCCTGTTATTCCTAGGAGCAGCTCAAGCATTTCTGTTCCAGCTCCCTGCTGTAATCAGAGCCAAGACCAAGCCTGGGACAGTTTCAGTGCCAGGAGCCGGGGATTTAGAGTCGCAAGCGGCTGCTGGGAGAGGGAAGAGCTGTGGCATGACCTGGCTGCAGCCTCCTGCCGGCATTTAACTCCTCTCCTTCCCAGCCCTCCCAGCCCTCGGACCTTACTGCCCCGCCATGATCATCCCAGGGCCCTTGGAGATGCCAGCTTGGGCTCTTTTCACTTATTTCTAGTTTTTCAGGTTGCGACAGCTGACGCTCCCCAGCTGTGTTCCCCAACCGGCCAAACAAGAAATGGGATGTAATGTCAGGGAATTGCTTTGCTTTGGGAACTGTGGTTTAGGGAAAACCCTTGGGTATCTCATTTGCAATCAGCACTTCCCAGGACTGAGGACATCTGGCAGGGAGAGGTTGGGATTCATCTCACTGGAACCTTTGGGGGTGCTCAAACAAGATCTGTGCTGTTTGTTTGCTGTTTTTTTCCCTGAGGGAATAAAATTAACTGCATTCCCCAACTAAAAGCAGTCCCACACCTTCCCGCAGATGCTTTCTGCAGGGTCTGTCCGCTCTCCGCCATCCCACGTGCCGGCTTCGCTCTGGGCATCCGTGGCGTCCCTCTGCCCACCCTGGGACAGGGTAAAGGAGGGCTGGGGGTGGCTGATGGCACTTTGATTTTCTCCAAAAGACTCATAAAAGCCATTTCTCTTTCCTTTTCATGTCCTGTGCCCACACATCCCCAGCTGTTCACTGTTGGGAACCAAACCACCCTGTGCACCAGGTCCCGGTTCCCTTCAGCCACTTTGGCTGGTTCATGTGCAGCTCCGCGTCTCCTCTCCCACCATCCGGACACCTCCTGGCCTTTCATTTCACTCTGCTCTGTTTTTTTGGGGGCGGGGGTGTGGCTACAGGAGGAAGAGAGGAGTCCTCTGCTGCAGAAAATGCCTTGCGGGTGCCGCATGGGAAAGCGGGGGAGCGATGCTCTGTCCTCTATTCTGCTGGACAGTTTTTCTTCGAGTACCTGGTGGTGGTGTCGCTGAAGAAGACGTCAGATGGACGTTATGAACCCAAGATAACCTACCAGTTCCCAAAGGTATTTAGTCCTGTGTTTCTGGGAAGATGAGTTTTCCAAATTTAGAGGAAAAGGGAATGTTGCTCCTTCCCTATCACCAGAGCCAGGAGAGAACAGAAAAATACCCCATGCCCTGGAGCCGCAGACCCAACCCCCAGGGCTTTGCCTGCTGTGGGTTGGGGTTACTGGGACTGTCTGTCCCTCCCTGCGATCCAAGTCCCAGGCCACAAACCCCAGGAGGAAAATCCCAGGGTCCTGTCCCAAAAGGGGAGATCACGGTAGCGAAAACACAACTTGGGGAGGGAAAAGAGTCCCAAACTGGATTTTTGGGAGATGCTTGTCCAGGGATGTGCAGGCACCCTCTGCTTTGGTCTGAGCCGGGGCTTGCTTTGGGACACACCACATTCCACCCCATCCCCTGGGGCTGTGGGCACCCTCCATCACCCTGACTCTTGGCATCGCTTCGTTCCAGCGTGAGAACTTGCTGAAGGGCCAGAAGGAGGAGGAGGAACGTCTCCTGCAAGCCATCCCCCTCTTCTGTTTCCCCGACGGCAACAACTGGGCCCCTGTCACTGACTTCACCAGGTACCTGCCCCACCACGGGGGCTTGGTCGTGGTTCCCCACCCCGTGCTGTCGTACCCCCAAGGGCTGCGGGTGGAAGAGCCGTCCCATCCCCATGCATTGTCTCTCCTTCCAGCGAAACCTTTTCTTTTGTCCTGACCAATGTGGATGGCAGCAGGAAGATTGGCTACTGCAGGCGGCTGCTGGTGAGTGACCCAGCCCGTACACCCATCACTGGGTCAGTGGTGGCCATGCCACCCCATCCCCGTGGTGGGACACAATGCCTTCTGCCATGCCCAAAGTGCAACTCTTGGGGATGTGCCTTAGAAAGCCACTTGCCTTGACAAAGATGGTGACAAGCAGCAAGGGGGTGCCCAAGGGGATTTTTTTTTGGAGCTTTCTTCTGCTGGAGCATCAGCTGGGTGCTGGATGGAGGAAAGCAGCAGGGCTGGCCTGAAATGCAACCAGGAGATGCAATGGTTGGGAAGTGCCATTCCCAGTACTGGTGGTTGCTGCCTCCCCACCGATGTCCCGCAGCTCCCCCGTCTCCTTTCCCTTGGCTGCAGCAGTCAGGATGGCTGCAAATCCCACTCGGGATCAGGATGGGGATGCACGTGCACCCATCCAGGTGTCAAGGAGCCAAGTGTCCTCAGCCCCGTCCCCCAAAATTGCTTCTGAACAGAAAGCTTCCTTTCTTACCTCATGGATTTGGCCCGCTCAGGGGCTGCGAGGTGCAATGGAGGTCTTGCATGGCTGCTGATTTATGTACAGCCTGCTGAAATAGAGACATAAAGCCCCAGGGCCGTGTGCCACAGCTCGGTGGCTCGCTGGATCCCACCACCCTTTCAGTCCCTGGTGAACCTGCCCACTTCTGCATCCAGGGGTGAGCTCTGGCTGTTGGAACTGGATGTCTGGAGGGCTGAAAGCACAGAGAGAAAATGGACCTAGGATAGTCCAGCTGGAAAGGGGAAAAAAAGCCTGGGCAGTCATCCCGATGGTCCCTGCTTCAGTGGGAGGCAGGATTAGCCCCGAGGATGGCGGGGCAGGATGTCTCAGAGGATGCGAGTCTGGGGGGAGGGGGCGTGGGAGGGAGGGGAGTTTGGGAATATGCCAAAGGGCTTTGCACCAAGTTGGTCAACAGCTTTGGTGTCTGAATTGGCTTATCTGCCCACTTTCTACTTTTACAGCATCAACTGCATCCTTGACCTGAGCCCCAGCTCTGAAAATCCCCCAGCAAGTGATTGGGCATTTGGCGGGGGCGGGGGGGGGGTGGTGAGTGGGGTCAGGGGGGATCTCTGGGGACAGCGCAGAGCTGGTGCGGTGGGGTTGAGAGGTGCTCAAACCATTTTCCCATCCTCTTCCAGCCATCTGGCCGTGGCGTCCGCCTCCCTGAGGTCTTCTGCATCATCAGCTGCCTGGGCTGCTTTGGGCTCTTCTCCAAGGTAGGGATGTGGTGGCTCCGTCTGGCATGGTGGTGGCCCAGGCGGCCTCTCCGTTGCCTGCTGGGGTTTCACAGCTCACTTTTTTTGCCCCCAGATCCTGGATGAGGTGGAGAAGAGGCGACAGATTTCCATGGCAGTGATTTACCCCTTCATGCAGGGCCTTCGGGAATCGCCCTTCCCAGCTCCAGGGAAAACCGTCACCATTAAAAGCTTCATCCCCGAGTCAGGCACGGAGGTTGGTGGAGGTCTCAGGAGCCCAGCAGCAATTCCTGGACTGCTCCAACATGGGGAGCCTGGGCTATTTCCAGGGGCATCCTCCACACCTGTAGCACCCCTGGGTGCTCGCTGGAGCAGTGGGTGGTGGGTTGGGCTCCTGGGGGCCTCGTGCCCTGGGAATATGGGTGCCACTTCCCTCCTGGTCCAGGAGGAGAGCAGCAAGCAGTGAGGATGAGGATGGAGCCCATCCACAGGTGAGCGTCACACAAGGATGCCCCATCTTTGCATGCTTGCAAAGCAGCTTCTTTGCAGCTCTATCAGCCTCAAGCTGGAGCTGCCAGCCCAAAAACTTCCCGGACGCCGTTTCTTAACATGCCAGGGCTTGCACAGCCTTTACGTCAGAGCGGCGCATCACGCCGGGGGCCGTGGAGCGGGGCTGGCTGTGCCCTGCTCGTGAGCCGGCATCGGCACCTCTGGGTGCAGGGTTGCCGGGGCGTGCAGTGGTGCCGGGGCCGTTGTGGGGGGTTGGAGGCTGCAGCTTCCCCTCCGCCCCGCAGCGCTCAGCTCTCGGCCTCAGCACCCGCCCTCGTTTCGCATCACGAGCAGGCAGCCGGCGTGGCGCAGGCGTGCAGCAAGCCTGGCCCTCACCTGTGGGGAGGAGATCGGATACGGGCACGGTGCCCACAGGGCTCATCGCGCCCACGCACGGCTCAGGCTCGCACAGGCAGAGCCTTTTCTTTTGCTTTGTCTTTCCCTTGTGGCAAAGCTGGGGTGGGAAAAGGGGAAGGATCTGCCTGGCATCGGGCAAAACAACCCCAGCGCTGAGCATCCCAGGGACGTGTCCTACCAGGGTGGGTCTGAGAGCAAGATCCCTCCTCTCTTAATGCAATTTAGCAGCTGGCTATCAAATTGCAAGAGATTTCTTCATCCAGGAAGGCTTGTGCAAGGGCTTTGCAGGTTGCTCAATGCTCTGGCTGCGGGCCAGGCTGCAGGGAGCGCGGCTGGGGGGATTTGCAACGAGAAAGTTCTTCGAAAGAGCTGCGCTCTGGGGCTCTGAGCAGGGGCTGGAGCGAGTCAAAAAGATCAGTGAGAAAACAGGGAAACGGGTGAAAAATAAATCCTGGGTATTGCGTGAGCTGGGAGCTGGGGATCATGCAGGATTTGTGCCGGAAAGGGGCTGTGGAATCCAGCCAAGCCCTACGTTGCTGGCTGGGAAGATGCTGCTTTGCTGGAAAGGTGGCTGGGCACACGGAGGAAGGGGATCCCCCCCACCCCGCCCCATAAAGCTGGGGAGAGGGGCCAGGATGGTGTCATGAGCTGCACAGTCCTGTTAACCCTTCTGTGGCCACCATCAGGAGGGCCGAGGTATCGACCAGGTCTGGGAGACCCTTGTCTGGGGCCAAGCCAGCCGATTAGACAGACCACCTGCAAATAACCCTTAGGAAATTCACTTTTGGGCCATCCTAGCTAGGCTGAGGTGAGCTGGCCCTCCCAGGGAGTCTTGAGGAAGTCTTTGTGGGTTTTATAGCAAAATTAACGCCCTCATCCCTCCTCCCTTCCCTGGAAGCTGCTGCTCGCAGACGGGCGGTTGGACGCTGAGGTGGAAGCGCAACCCTGCACGTCCCTTGCCAGGGACTCGTGAGTGCTGCAGAAAAGAGGCATTTGGGTTAAAAATCCAGTGCCCCAGTAAACAAACCCCACAGCGCACGTTGCCGCTGGCTTCTCCTGCATCCTCAGCGCTGAACAGCCCAAACCTCCAGGCAGGACAAGATGAGGTTTGACCCTTGCAGCGGGATACGATGCAGATGCTGCGAGCTCTGGGTCATTAATTGCTCCCAAGTTACATTCTCCGGGTAGCACAGGGTTGCGCCTCCTAAGCCGGGGTTCGGTGGCTCTCTCTTGGCAGCTCATCGAGCTCACGCGACCCGTGGATGCCCACCTGGAGCACGTGGAGTTTCAGGCTCTGCTCCAGCGCCTCAGCCCCCACCTCATCCTGCACATTTTCGCCTCGGCCGTGTTGGAGCGACGGCTCATTTTCCTGGCGGAGGAGCTGAGGTGAGTCCTGATCTGTTTTTTTAAAAAATAAAACAAAACAAAACAAAAACTCCTTGAAGGAGCGCAGGACACAGCTGAGCTCGGGGTGGGCTGAGCTGTGAGCTGAGCTCCCTCTGAGCACTGAAAGCCTCACGCAATGCCACCACGCTGGCTCCTTGTCCCGCAGCGTCCTGTCGCAGTGCATCCACGCGGTGGCTGCTCTCCTCTACCCCTTCACCTGGGCTCACACCTACATCCCCGTAGTCCCCGAGTGCCTGCTGGACACCGTCTGCTGCCCCACACCCTTCATGGTCGGCATCCAGATGCGGCACCTGGAGCGGGTCCTGGACCAGCCGATGGAGGAGGTATTTCCCCTGGGTGGGGGAAAGCATCTGGACTGAGCCATCAGTTCGTCCGTGACCCTGGGTTTGGGTTGGCTCTAGGGCTGCAGGCTCTGGCTGTGCCTTTTTCCCATCCAAGGAGGCTGGAGGCTGGGGCTTCTTGCATGTCCTCTCATGATGGCACCTGGGGCAACATCTCCATGTCCTCCTGGGTGCTGCTGGCCACCCCAGGACCCATAGCCCTGACCCTGGGGGTCTCAGGGAGCTGCTGTTGGCCAGGCTGGCTGTTGGCATCACCCCAACCTTGCAGGAGCGGAGAAAGACTGCATGGGGACAAGGGGGCAAACACAGTCCCTGTGGGGATGCCCTGGTCCCCCTGCCCAGGTTCCTCCTGGGCATAGAGGGACCAATCCTTCTCCTCCCGCCCTCGTGGGCTGCGGACACAGAGATCTGACCATAAAATGGGTGGGAGGAAGCCTGGCTGCCTTGGTAGGGCTAAACCTGGTTGCTCTTTACTCTCTTTCAGGCTCTGATGGTTGACCTCTGCGAAGGGAAGATCCTCCGGGCGGTAGGTGCCCCTGCGCAGGGCAGGGGGTGGGCGCCTGGCCTGGGTAGCCCTGGGAAGGGCCCCTTTCCATCCTTGGTCCCAGCTCCATGGCAGCTTTCACATTTTGGGGGCAGAGACATCTCGGTGTCACCCACGCAGGGTGGACGGAGACACCTCTTGTTGTGAGCCGGAGCAGCAGGCTCCGTGTGATGGGCATCCCACTCCCAGCATCACCGCAGCACCCTGCAATGATAATTAATTAATGAGCTCTGCAGAATGCCCCACTGATGGGCTGCACGAACCACTGCCCGTGGCCATCTGAGCCGGGTTCCCACCGGTGCCAGGTGCTTCACAGCCCCGTTGCCTTCCAGGTCGGCGATGAGGAGGAGATCTTGCCCATCAAGCTGCAGAATGAGATGCTGACTTCTCTGAACAGGCACAACAACAACAACAACGTACACAGTAAGGGCCTCTCATTATGTATGGTAAAGCGGATGCAAGCTGCCTTCTGCAGATGGCCAGAGTCCTCAGCGAAATCTTTTTCCTAAAGAGACCTGGCCTGGGATATTTCCGCCCCAATTTGCAATAAAATGGAGCCACAGAAGAGAAATCCCTTGGCCTTTTCCCTGTCCTGTGAAACGTGAGAGCAGGTACAATTAATTCTGCTGAAAAAAAACAGGTTTTGTCAGTATTTGGTCCACAAAGATGCTACCACCCTGGAAAGCAAACACAACCACTGCTCCCTCAGTAAAATTAATCTGATCTTTGTTTACTGGCAGAAGGAGGTTTTAAGCAGATAATTGCTTGGGATGCAAACAGAGACTGCGAACCAGCCAGCTTAAAATAGGTCTGTCCTTCCTATGCTCAGGGGTCCCAGTCCCACCTCTCATGCTCCGTGTCCTCTTCCAGCATCCGAGCAGGTGAACGCGCTCGTCTCCGAAGCCTTCGTGCAGTTCTTTGTCCGAATGGTTGGCCACTATGCCTCGCACATCAAGTGGAGCAAAAATGGCTCCGGCACCTTCCAGGAGCGAGCCTTCTGCAAAGCCATCACCTCCAAGACCAACCGCAAGTTTGTGAAGAAGTTTGTAAAGACAAACATGTTTTCCCTATTTATTGAGGAAGCGGAAAAGAGCAGGATCCCACAGGAAGGTAAATGGTCCCATCTCTCCTTCCCTCGCCGGCCGGGTGAGCTCTGCAAAGTCCTGGGCTATTTGGGTAAGGAAACGAGATGCCCCATGCCCAGAGGGAGATGGAGGTCAAGGCTGAGGACGCTCAGGGCAGCGAGTAGCACCGGTTTGCTCTCAACAGCTGCATTCCTCCCTCCCTGTCACAGAACCCTAGAATCCTAGAATCCTAGAATCCCAGAATCCCGGGTTGGAAGGGTCCTCAAGGATCATCTGGCCCAACCTTTCTAGGCAAGAGCCCAGCCTAGACAAGATGGCCCAGCACCCTGTCCAGCTGAGGCTTCAAAGTGCCCAATGTGGCTGAGCCAACCCCTCCCCTGGGGAGATTATTCCAGTGGGTGACTGTTCCCATGGGGAAAAATTTCCCTCTCATGCTCAGTCGGAATGTCCCCAAGAGCAACTTGTGTCCATCCCCCCTTGTCCTCTCCATGGGACTCCTTGTGACAAGGGAGTCTCCATCTTCCCTGGAGCTCCCCCTTAGGTACTGGGATGTGGTGGTGAGATCCCCTCTGAGCCTCTTTTGCTCAAGTCAAACAATCAAAAAAATCCCTGGGCTCATTCTAGACCTTGTCCGGGGACGGGGCGGGCGTACTGAAAGCTCAGTGTTTAGGCAAACATACCAGTATAGCAGCGCAAATATTTGGCTTGGACACAGGCAGCAGCTGGGAGCCGGCTCCTGGCTGTGCTGCCTGCGAGCCCTGACTCATCTTTGCCACCAGCTCCAGCATGGGCCCAGAGCAACTGGGTTGGTCCTTCCCCCTTCCCGGGGATGTACAGGGCGCTGGGCAGAGGGATGAGGGCAAGCAGGGACGATGGAGGTTGAGGAAGCCACCTGAAACATCTACTGGTGGCCAGAGACATCCTGGCCCGGGACTTGCCACCCCCAAGGTCTTGCTGCACTCGGAGGGCGTGCAAGAGGGTGCAGTCCTCAGTGACTGCCACGTCGGAGCAAAGCAAACGTCCCCTCGGACGGCGGCGCCGCGTGGCAGTGAGCGGCAGACGGTGCCCGTGGTGGGACCCTCCCCAGCCCAGCCGCAGCCTGCCCGCGGCACTCGGGGCCCGGCCCTACCTTGGTTCCTGCTTTCCCTGCCCTTTTAGGTCAGACTTTACGGGGTAGGCATGGACCTGGGTCTGCCTGGGGTTGGGAGAGAGGGATGGCACAATCCCACCTTTCTCGTTATATTCCCAGCCTGCGTCGCCTTTTTGGCTGTTCACATTCCCAGCGTCTCCCGCTTTCTCTCTTCCTTGCTGGAGAGGAAACACAAAAAACTGAACAGGAGTGAGTGCAGAGGTTAAAATACTTATATTAACCCAGCATAATGAAGCCCATGTTGGGAAGGTGACAGGGATAGGTGGGATTGCAACACCCCCCATTTCACCTGGGTGCAGCTGAACCAGCACGGTTCGGCTCCCGGGGTGCACACGGACTGCGCAGCCCCGCATCCTCCCCAGCCCGAACGCTTCCGTTTCGCTAACGACCTTTTCCTCATCCACAGCCTATTTCCAGCGGAAGATAACAGAGTACCACGAACAGAAGAAGCACCGAAGGGACTCCTGAAGTCCAGCCTGGGAACACCGGAGCAGGGCCGGGACGGAGCAGGTCCCCGCCAGCAGCACCACGCTGCGCAGACTCGACACGTGCCCCGTCCGAGGGCAGAGCGCGCCGGACTCCTCTGGACCTGTCCGCCGGTTCCCACCCGTCTGCGACTCATGAGATGCATGGGCAGCACCGAACACCAGATTCCACCCTTTCTTTTTTCCTCAGGGCAGCGTTGCACTGGAAAACTCTTTTGCACAGAGCTAGCAAGCAGGCTGGGATTTCTTTTCTGACCTTGCTAGCAATGGGGACAAACCACGACTCGCAGCGCCCGGCCCCGCGCGGAGTCTTTGGCCCCATCAGGACCTCACGCGGCGAGGGAGGGACGTCAGGGAGCTGGCTGCAGGACAACAGAAGTCAGAGAGGAATTGTTGGGGGGGGGGGGAGGGAAAAAGAGAATAAGTAGGAAATAGCGCTATTTCTTATTAAAACAAACCTAGGTTTTGCAAATAAGCACCATCCTATTGAATGAGTTTCCAAGGTTATCGACAACTGTTTCACTTTATTTTCTATCAGGACGCGCTCATTGTTAAATCCGGGCGGGAGCAGTCGCGGGGGATTTTAGCTGTCTGCTCTGTAGCGGCTGTCGGCTTTGCCGGTACCACGTCGAGCCCTGTTTAGCTCGTCAAAGAAACAAAAATATTCTTTTCCAACAGGTTATTTATTTGTGCTGTAAGCAAACTGTGAAGGCCGCAGGGCTGTGCTCCATAGCAGAGGGAAACGGCCGATCAACAGCTTTGGGCAGGGAGGGAGTATTTGTTACACGCAGTAGTAAAACATGTCGACATCCTCCTTGTTTCTGGTTTCGATGCCAACTTCTTTTAAAACCTTGCAGTTCGTTGAGGCACTGTCCCTGAAATGTGATGCCTGCAGCAGATTTAAAGCTAAATGATGGCTCTCACCCTTTCCTAACGCACTCATCCAGGGAATAAATATTGCAGCGGGGAAAGCCGGCGCTGGCTGCAGATGTGCCTGGGTCCTTCCCAGACAAACCAGGGCCAGATACTTCTCCCAGCAAGGGCTGGGGCCGAAGGCAGAGCTTCAGCCTCCTCTCTGGGAAGCTATGGCCGAGCTGCCGTATCGCTTGGGACGCGCTTGCCATGCCCACACATGCAGATGTTACCCAAAATACAGTTTAATACAACTTTTGCAGCGGTATCGAATGCCACAGCGAGAGATTTTACATAAACACTAAAAAATAAGCAGGCTGAAGCCAGGCAGCTTTCGCTTTCGGAGCTGTGGAGCATCTAATGAAAAGGAGCCAGACGCCAAGGGCATTTATTTTAGAAGTAACCATTTGTGTGCGAGAAACACAGCTGGGCAGAGGGAACAAACCCAATAGCGATGAAACTCTGGCCACGCTGAAAGAAAATTGTTGGGTTTTGTTTAGCCCCCATGGAGGGGGGAACAAGAATTATTTGTTAGGGAAAAAGGGGATTTTTGGCACTGGGGGTATCTTCCCTGGCTCCGCCAGAGCCACCCCTCATGGGCAGAGAGGACGTTACACGTTTAATACAGGAAAGTAAAGGTTAGAGGTCTTTTTCTGTGGGTTTTTTTCATTTTAAAAAAGTTCACCTGCCAGCAGAAAATTGTGTCTGTGTGTAAAAACCAAGGGCACCTATCAAGAATTGTCCCTTTGGAAAAGGCCATTTGCCTCCCCCTTCTCATGCTTGCTCATTACCATCATGAGAAGACGCCAACCGTGCTGGTTGTGAAGCGTAACGCTGTCCCACTGAGAAAAATGGGAAGTGGCCCTTGCTTTGGCAGTAGCCCTTTAGAAAAGAAGAATTAGAAATCACACAAGGGGCTGGAGTGTGTGGTTGATTAATTCCTGCCAGAGAAAAATGTAATAGAAGGTTATTCCTTAGCAGATACACGAAACCTGATCCTTAAATGTGAAAGAAAAAAAATGCTGTTCAAGTGTAGCCAGCGCTACAGCTGTCAGGAAGGGTTAATTCCAGGGAGTTAGGAGGGTTGGTGCTACCTTGCATGTTAATGCATATGTTAATCACAGAATCCCAGCCTGGCAGGGGTTGGAAGGGCCCTCCGGAGCTCACCCAGTGCCACCCCCCTGCCCAAGCAGGCTCACCCAGAGCAGGGGGCACAGGACAGCGTCCAGGCGGGGGTTGAATACCTCCAGAGAGGGAGACTCCACAGCCCCCCTGGGCAGCCTGGGCCAGGGCTCGGGCACCCTCAAAGTCAGGAAGTTCTTTCTCACGTTCAATTGGAACCTCTTCTGCTTCAGTTTGTGTCCATTGCCCCTTGTCCTGGTGCTGGACACCACTGGGAAGAGTCTGGCTCCGTCCTGGTGACCCCCACCCTTGAGATATTTGTAGGTGTTGATGAGGTCCCCTCTCAGCCTTCTCTTCTTCAGGCTAAAAGGCTTTCAGGTTTAATGTATATGACTGCATACGTAAAGTCACTTAAAGCACTTTTCCTCTTAGTATTGTTATGGAAAAAGGGACCTAGATCCATTCCCAGTGACCAGCCTTGGGGAAGCACATCAGCTCCTAGCTCAGTGTCTGAGCTGGCTACAGGAGGACAAAAGGAACAGGCACAGAGTACCAGGAGCATCCAGGCACTTTCCTGGATTTCACTTCTCTCCCCACCACCCAGCAGCAGCTACAGGTGGTGGCTGAAGATGTTGGAAAGAAAGAAAGCAAACCCGGGGGCATCATCTGCCCTGGAACCCCCAAATCTTCCCCCCCACCCCAAATCTTCTCCCTTTCAGTGTGCTGTTACCCTTCCTGACAGTTCTGTCCTTGATTCCCAAGCCTGCATGGCCGATGTCATTCCTGATCAGCAAGCTTTAAGGCTTTCTTGAGTTGGGTTGGCCTGAACATTGAAAAGCAGCTTGGTATTATCACGCTTGCTTACTCGCCTGACGGGTGCAATCTGGCAAGAGCTTCGGCGCCCTCCCTTTAACACCCGGAGGGTGGACAGACTGCGTATTGCAAGAAGGACACACATCCCTCTACGATCAATTGAGCTGGGTAACGAAGAAGACACCACGATGAAAGGGCAGGTGCTGAGTAAAATACCTTATTTATGTCTTTGAACTCAGTCTGCCCCTCTTAAACCACCTCCTCGCAGGTGGGGGCACTGTGTTTGCTGCTGGAGACACTGGGGTAAACTCAGCTTGCGAGGGAGCACGGACGCATCCAGCTGGGCTCAGATCCCATTGCAGCGTATCAGCAAAACTTGCAGCACATTTTCAAATCCTCCTTCCTGCTCAAGATTTGTCTTAACACTGGATCTAAGACTACAACAGTAAATAAAACAGTGCCAAGAAATGTTTCCCTGAAGTGGGAAGTGCTCATTTATTCTGCTAAATTGCTAACATAGTTCCCAGCATGGTATTAGCCAATTCACACTCGTACAAAACAACTCCCAGGCATGGTTTGGGAGTCAGCGCAGGAGTCACTCCCCATTTGCGGTTCAATTCCTGCTCTGCAGCTGCCCTGCTTGGGAGATAAGTTTCATGTTCTGGCATGTGTCACCCTCTGCCAGCTGGCCTCAGCTCCAACAAATAGTCCTGGGCATATTTAACCTACCAGAGACAACGCAGTCATCATTGCTCAGCGCTTCCAGATCGCTCCAGAACAGATGCAGCTCCTACCTCGGATCACTTCCCACCTGGCTATAACCTCTGCAAACGGCTGCAGCTTCCACCTCCTGCTCTCTGGAAATGATTCAACTTCTCCATTCCAAAGTCAAAGAAGGGGCATAGCAACGCTGGATGTACCTGGTGCATGTATGGTAGGTAGGAAAGAAGAGAAAAATACGAATATGAAACAGAACTGGTGCTCGGATGGAACAGAAACCGGCCCTGAGCTGTCTCTGTCCTGCGTTAAACTCCTTGCCAAAGCAAGGAAACCCCTTTACCAGTTCTTAGAAGAGGCAACGCTCCAACACCAAGTGGAAATTTTCAGCTTGCCTTTACGGTTTCAGGAGAAAACATCAAGAGAGGACAGGCTGTATTTGTTTTGAAGGGAGCACACCCAGACACAGGTGTTCCAGGAAGCCCCACAGGCTGCTGTCGCAAGAGCTCTTCCTTCTAAGGCGCCTTCTGAACGCAAGAGAAAGTGAAAAAGCACGTCACGAGATCAGGCCGAGCCCACAAAAATCCCATTCCCCTTCTTGACTCCTTGGGCAGCCTCAGGTCTTCGGGCGCACCCAAGATAAGCTGTGATCACAAGACAGCGCGGTAACGTAGAGATGCCGGGGGTAAAGTTCATTTATTCCACTATTACAGACATTTATACACCACCTACATCCACAGCAACACTTTATACAGCTTGGGTCACCAGCAGTAACTATTCCCTGATAAGACCGAAGCTTTATCAGGACAGAAATGGGTGTTTTTTCCTGGCTGGCTGAAGGCGGAGGGCAGTGAAAAGCTGAGGGAAAGGTGCCCTATCGTGTTTGCTGAACATCACCAGGCTTCAGCTTAAGGCAGGTTTTGTAAATGAAAGTTTGGTCCTAGACAACCCTTTCAAGACTTCAGTTCCTCACCGGTCTCAAGTATCAGTGACAAATTATTTTGAGCAGCTCAATCTTAAAGCCCTGAAGACCAAGAGCATGATTGCCCTTGTTTACGTCTCTAGAAAACCACTTACACTGCTGGGAGGGACTTTCCAAGTGACTGAGGTTTGCACCCACTTTACGCTGATGAAAGGAAACACGGGGTTCATGAAAGGGGAGGCAGACCCTCGGCACCTTAAAATCCTTCCCGGCTTTTGCCCTGCAGACTTTGCCTTGCTCACCACCCGAAGGGCAGCAGCAGAGGCCAGACTACCAAGATCAAACCTTGGCCCAGTTTTGTTACAGTGAAAACTCAATAAACCAGTTCTCTAAGTTCCAGTTGTATCTAAAACTGTGACAGCTGCCACCTCACACACTGAAGTTGCTTTCAGTATCAAGACGTGGGGACCATGACGTCCCCAGGACACGTCAGAGCTGTGCCGCAGGTACATGGTCAGGATGCAGGAACCAAACTCTCCCTCAGCCTGGCAGGGACCCTTTGGGAACCCCCCAATACAACCACGGGGCCAGGCCCCCCAAAGAGCCCTTGGCTGCGCTTGCCATAAAATAGCTGCTCACAAGCATGCAAACACCTGGATGTCCAAAGGCGAAGAGGGGAAGGCTACAGACATTTCTCCTCATCCTAAAGACGTTCCTCCTCTCCCCAGCACCCCAAACCCGAGTCTTCATCTCACACTCACTTGCTGAAGGGGTATTGCACTGCAGGAAGGAACCAAAACTCTTTGAAGCTGAGAAGACCCAAGGCAGAGCACATCCACGTGCTAAGCGCTCGGCTGGAGAAGTCAGCACCTCGGTTCCGCTTCCTGCAATACCTCGAGCAGGGGCCAGCCCTGCTTCCTCACAAACATTTTGACAACTGAACTGGAGCTGTGCTCCTCTCTGGCCCACGCAGTCCCATGCCTCTGCAAGGACAGGGCTGGGGAAGGCTGATCTCTCTGCCCACGACAGCCTGACACCAGCTGCTGTCCCAGCAAGGTGGAAGAAGGGGTTTAAAAGCCCTCCAGTCGCTGAAGGAACCAAATTTTCTCCCCACTTCCTGAGCACATTTTCTAATCGCCAGGGTACCACAGGAAACACATGTCACCACTTCCCGCAGGCAAGTGGGGTTTTGATTTATTGTTGTTGGGGTTTTTTTGAGGTGGTTGTTAGTTTTTGTTTTTTAGAGTGCACTGTGCTTAATTCCTTCAAAGGGACACGTGCAGTTGCCTTCAGGTCCTGCTGTGGCTCTGAGTTCCCAGTAAACACAAGGCATTTTCTTACCATGCTTCATAGTGAGAGCACTAGGATTTCCACCACCAGGTTTCCTCACCTTCCCCATGACCCATGTCCCAAGCAGCTCCCCAATAGCCACGGCAGATCCCACTCCGGAGACACTCCCTTTGCTCTGTACAGCAAGCCTTGGCACTTTGTTCAGTGTCTGAAGCTCCCCTCAATGCCAGGGCGTGTGGCACACATTGCAGCACTTCACTACTGTGCAATTAAACCCTCCATTACATGTAACTTAGCCTCCCTAATGCAGTTCACCACATTTAAAATAGTACTAAAACAACAGCAACCACCAGCCACCTCAAACTCACTGCAGAAAGCTCTCGGAGATCCTGGAATGACAATGCTGTACCCATAAAAGCATTAGAAAATCACTTTCTAAATAGCAGGCAGGATCATACTTTGTAAGTCTACGTAAGACAGAGCAACACACACATCTGAAGACAACCGTTGCTCTCAGAATTCTTATTTATTAAGAGCAGAAAGGAAATTTTGCTTAAGTTTTATACATAAAAAAGTAAACAGTAAAATTTTCTTTTTATAGTCTTTCCACTGAAGAAAATTGAGAAATAAGTTGTCTTTTTAGATAATGTTTATTTAAAAAAATAAAATTAATTGACAAAGATACCACACTATTTTGCATGCCGGTCATCCCTTCTGCTTGCAGAACCCTGTTTAACACATTCTTTAGCAAAAACCGCTCTATCAGCAATGCATAAGCAAGAGAACCCCATCAGTCTGGCCTCAAACCCTGAGAGCCGCTTCAGCTACACAAGCTAGTGCGATATCTCTGTTTTTACCAGCTCAGGTCTTTAGTAAATAAATTTCAAGTGGACACTAAACAAGTATTTCACTAAGAGATGATGAAATATTAAAATTAAAAGCAAGTCGTATTGCAACTGTAACTATACTACATTAGAAACTTCAGTTGTTGGGGATCCATTCACCATATAGAGATTATTTTGTAATCAAGGTAATTACAAAGACAGAGCATTACTCCCTGCATGCTTTCCCGGGCTTTGAACCAACAGAGTTGACTACATGTAGAGTTGACTAGGGTGTACTTGGAATCCACTCTCTCAGGCAGGAGACTAGTTAAGGAGTGTTACTGATAACAGAGAATAGAAGTTATACAACACTGATTATTATAAATTATTTTGTTCTTATCTGCTTTTTGCCTCAGTCTCCTATATATATTCACATCTGCCCATGTAGAAAACCAACTCTTTCTTATGTCTCCTTACGGTGACTCCCCATTTACTAATGGTGATTTGAATGCGTGGAGGAGGACTTGATTCTGAAGACGTGGATGTGCAGATGGGCAGCAATCTGATTGCACACACTGACACAGTATCGAAGCAAATCAAAGAGAGAAAAGATCTGCCAAGGGAAAAAAAATATACACATTTAGATGTGTGTTTTCATGGAGTATAACACCACCCACATGCTTCAGAGTAAAAGCACTGGGGTCTTTTCACAAACTAAAGCTCCAACTCTGTAGGAATAATCAGTCACTGAAGAATGAGTTTCTAGGCTTGCTGGGCTTCCTTCCAGCTTTGTATGAATACAGACTCTTAATTCTAGAGTCAGAGAGGAGAAAAATCAGTTATAGTAGCTAAACAGATCCTGTGAAATTCCCCATTCGCTCTGAATTGTGATAACCATACATACAATATCAATTTTATTAAAAGGTTAACACTGCATTTTGGTAGATAACACCTGAGTGCTTGATAAGCACATAGGAGTTTAACTTAAGATATTTTTTCCTAATGGGGGCTGCTGGTAGTGGCAGATGTGCGTGCTTTCAAGAGCTTAAGGCACAGCCATACTCCATTTGCACGGTGCATAACGTATTCCCTTGCTACCAAGGCATCAACACAAGTCTTCAACATCTTTTATTCTAAGCTTTGAATATTTGCTACATTGCTTTAAAACAGTTTGAACTATGCACCAAGCAAATAATGTTACCACCATTCGCATGAGCTCTATTTAAAAATCAACTCAGTGAAGTAGGTTCCCAGTCCCATCACTCTGAGTCAGTCAGCTTGGCTCAACTGACGCAAACAGCATTTGTGAAAGAGCACGCAAACGCTTGCAATGATTATGGACAAGCAAAGAGAGCCCCTACTTACCAGGGCAATCCAGAGTACAATATACTCATCAATAAAGCTGTTAAAATACTGATCCAGAAACAATAGTGCTGGGCCTATGAATGCTGTGTCGTGCAGGTGCATTTCACTTTTGGTCATGTGTGCAACCTACATAAAAAAAAAGAGGAAGTTTAAGAAATAAACATACACCAGCCAAGGTACAGTGATTTCAGAATACACAAGGCCAAAAAAGTTACAGTTTGAGCCACATTACTGTAAGATATATCAAGGACTTAAGTGAAGTAGCAGCACAAATACTGTTGCAACGATGGAAGTCTACAGCTATACGAGATGCAGGGTTTGCAGAGAAATATCTTTTATTAGAACAAAGAATGTAGCTACAGGAAGAAAACCGAATACATTTTCCAGCCCACAAACTTTTCCTCCAGCTAGAATCAAAACAGTAAAAGCAAAGCAGACTGGTACATTTTAAGGTTTAATTGAGCCCGGAAACCAAAACTCACAGCTGCTAGATTTTCAAAGATCAGAGGCACTTGGTGTTCCTCTCACTCCACCTATTTGTTCCCACCCCATAAGGATCACCCCCTCTCTCCGGTTACCGTTTGATGATCACCTTTTTCCGTGGCCTTTCCACCCTCCCCCACACACACGGAGGCTGTCTGTCCTACACCACATCCTCACTTTTACCAGCACAAACATCAGCGTGACTGTGTAGTAAACTGGTCTTGGTAAGAAATAAACTTTTCTTCCTGTTGCGAGTTACATCCAGCACCGACCCAGTTCATGTGGCAATGCAACATCGGAACTGAGATGGTGTGGGGCAGCAGTTTTTTAATCCCTTATTCACTCCCTACTCAAACAGGGGCTCCTCTCCCAATAGCATTGCCATCTGTTTCCCAGTACAAACCTGTTAATAATTTTAACCACTACTTCTCTCCGATTGTTTAAGTTAAGCCCTGACCAACTGTTCCAAACCTCAGCAGCTCTGTCACCTTCTCTCCTTCTCCCAAACTTTCCTCCCCTCTGCATCTGAGGGGGGGTTTCAGCCACCTCTGCTCCTGCCCAGCTCATCACCCACATGGACAAATACACTGCAAAAATGTCAACGAACAGCTGAGAAAGTGGGAAAAACAGAACTCCGGCAACTCTGAGCTGTGCTGGCACTGACTGTGTAACCATGGCATTAAGCTTGGGGCTTACTGCTCCCCTTTCAAACAGAAGAAAGGCTCCGCTGCACCTCCAAGCTACTGAAGTAACAGAAGTAAAGCACAAGTATCACTTCAGTACAAACACAGATGCGAGTTAGTCAATGGAATAACCAGAGAACTTGAAAATCTACAAGTTTTACTGCAATAACAGGAAACTCAAAGGTTCTGGTGCACTTACCACTAGTTTGTTTGTTATCTTAGCAGATACAAAACCAAAAGTAAGGATATATAAGCAGGGATGCTTTTCAAAGAGCTGCACAGCAGATTTCTTGTAGATCATTGCAGCTAATGCAATCACTGACCCAATATGAAGAAAAGGTGAAAGGACACTCGTTCCCTACAGGGACATTAAAAGTTAAAGCATTCAGGTAAACAAAACATGACAGAAGAACATAAAAACTTAAACATGAAACATAAGAGGTTCCAGTTGAATGTGAGGAAGAACTACTTGACTTTGGGGGTTGACCGAGCCCTGGCCCAGGCTGCCCAGGGGGGCTGTGGAGTCTCCTACTCTGGAGATATTCAACCCCTGCCTGGATGCTGTCCTGTGCCCCCTGCTCTGGGCAGGGGGGTGGCACTGGGTGAGCTCCCAAGGGCCCTTCCAGTCCCTGCCATTCTGTGTGATTCTGTGTGTGAAAACATGCATGTTGCAAAGAAACCTCAGTAAGCCACACTCACATGGTATGCAATGGATGGTTTCTAACTAAAAATCACAACAAAACCGTGTCTTTCTGAGCACTGGTACTAACAGGAACAAAGTGTGGTGAAGCTTGAGTGAGGACCTACTGAGAATGTGGTTGAATCCTCCTTGTGCTGGGGGAGAAAACGTTTTAGGCAGCAAGAAGTGCTGAGTTCTGACGCTCAGCACACAGGCGGTGGCTGACACCGCTAGCAAGCGACAGGAGCCAACACTTCTATTGCTTTTTCTGTGTCAGCTAGAAAGCAACGAAAACAGCCTCCTAGGTAGCAACTAATTATTAGGCCAGTACAGAACTGCTTTTTGGAAAACTCCCAGGGCTCCAGAATCAATAGTCTTCACTGAAACAGAAGGTACTTGTGCAGATACCTCCACCTGTACTTTTTCACTGGTAAAATGAATACAGATCTTTTAGAAGGATCAAACCCACAACCAATGTTCTTCACAAACTCCCTTCTGAATGGATTTTTGCATTGGACTTTTCCATGAACTCTTTGGGGTAAGGGGAGGATATGGATGTATTTGTATAACCTGTCTTATAGGATTAATTCAAAAGCAAATATCAAAAGTACTGTGAGCACTTTTAACCACTCAGATTTTAAAACTCTTGACTCCTAAAGCTACTATTCATACACAGACAATACTGACTTGTTTTTCCCAAGCCAGCAAGGAACTGAAAGGAAAATATTTCACATGTAGGAGGGATCTTGAACAAAAACTAAAGGCGTGGCTGAAAAGCCACAGAGCGCTGAAGAGGGGAACAAAGTACTTACTGCTATAGTGGATCCATTTTTGCCAACTCCACCTGTGAATATTACACCAAAGTAGTTTGTACAGGAGAATATGGTTCCTGCGACAGTACAGAGCGCCGGGAATATTTTCATCTGAATATTCAGTATTGGAATCTTAATGGAAGAGACACAAGAAGTTATAATCTGCACAAGCAAACTAAAATTGGGCTTAATACTTCTGGTGCACTCAAACACTCCACTTTCCAATACCACATTTGCTTTTCTTTCTCTGCTATGCAGAGATTTAAATTTCTGTAAGGCACAAAGAAGTATGTACTTTGTACTTTTTCAATAATCCCGCCATCAAGCTTCCCATAAAGCCAGACTCATCTTCAGTTACCTGAAAAAAAGCCATCAAAAGCAGAAAAGTGAACCCTAACCAAGAACTTGATAGCTAAATCACCCAGCTAGCACATGGAAGAGAAATGCACGCGTCATCTTCTCTGAAGCTGGTTAGGAAACTCACAGCTGCAGCCCAAGATCAAACCGGGCCAAGCAAGAGCCATTGGAGAGGATTAAATGAAGCCCCTTAAGAAACTGGATGCTGCCTTACAGGCAAGACGAGGGAAGCAGAGACCAGACATCTCAGAGTCAGTGAGCCTGGGAGAGCAAGTGATGAGGCTGCTGAAGAAGTGAAAATTGAGCACAGGCAGTAACTTTCTTCATTGTTTAACAGTCATGTTTCAAGCAGAACAGAAGAAAGGAGTTCAAAATAAACCATAGCAAATGTGTTATGGAAGCAAGCGTTTAGAGAGAACTACCCAAAGCTTCCCAGCTTCATCCCATACAACTACAAAAAAAAAATCTTCACAGGCTCTTAATTGAGGATCTGCAGTCACAGCACTCAACACACTTGGCTCCCCAACAGCAAGGAGTCCAACTACATTCAGAAGCCCAAATAAGGTCAAGGTGTTCCTATTTTTCTTCAGTTACACTCTCAGTGTAGCTTTCAGCAGGTGAAGATCATTAGTTTTCTATCACATTCAATAATTTAATCTATCTCTTCAGGGCACAATTAAGAGGCAGAGCCAGCTTTAACTCTTCATGCCTTGCTCTTGAGCACCCAGACCACCTCTCCAAATCACTGCCCTGCAGGCTTCTGCCCGGCTGACAGTTTCACGACACTCAAACATATTTCTCTCTTGCTCAGGCTGCACTGTTAAGTCAAAAAAACATTTTCTGAAAGATAGTAAAGAAAGAATAATGACAAGTAAACAAAAAACATACATTGCCATAGGTTGGCATGCTAACTGTAATCGTTAATGCTAGGAGGCACAGGACTTCTGAAGGTCTCTCCTCAGTATTAAAGGGAGGTACCTGTGCTGCCCTCTGTTTCAGTAACGTACTGTGGTATTTAAAGAATGGAGGAAGAGGAAAACAAGGGCAAGCTTCATACAGGAGTCAAAAGACATTAAGCTTGACATTTCCCAAAGAAAAGGGGAAGAACAAACACCCCCTGAATTCCAAACTACTACTAACACATCTGAGAATGATGCTCAGGAAAGGCAGAAGAATGAGACTACACTGTTACGCCATCCAGTTTGGCTAGTGATGCTTTAACAACACTCTCCCTTTTGCTTCCACCAATAGCTGCATCAGCGATGGGTATTCGACTGCACTTATCTGGCAGAAATAGTGGGAAACAAAGCTACCTACAGAAATTTGGCAGAGGAAATTCAAAGGAGAAGTGTAAAAAGGCAGAGCCTGCTAAATTGCTTTGCATCCAAAATAGAAGCAGCAAGGCCAAAGTTGGAAGCAGCAAAGATAAGCAAATGGCACAGAGGGGGAAAAAAAAAAAAAAATCTGAGTTAAAGGGAGAGAGGGAATTGTGCTCAGAAACCTTCCTACAAAATGGCATTACAGCCCCTGACTTTTTAAAGAGGACACTGCAAGGCAAGACCACAAGACGTCCTTGCCTGGTATTCCAGAGATCACCACAGTCCGTGCAATTATTCTGACCTTCCTGGTAACTGCATGGGTTTCACCAGAATTCAGATGCACACAGAACCTCACAAAACTGTGTCAGTAACGCAGAGAAATATCACAAGCCAAATCTTTTACAGGTAAATTACGTTCTCTGTTAAACCCTGCACAGAAAGCTTCTGAGTACAGATATATCCTGGTCAAGGGAGCATTCCAAATTTTGTCCGGGGAAAAAACATGCTTGTTAATAAAAACAAGCAGCAGCAGGCAAGGAATGGATTAACGAGTGCTTGCCAGAGCCTGGATTAAAGCAAGTCCAGAATCATTTGCCAGAAAATTGTCAGGCCTGCAGACTAGATGCCATCAGCATTTTGTGCAGCATGAATCAGGATTTTAAAAAAAAAATAAATTAGAAAACAGTCAAGAAAAGAGCACAGCTAAGGGCTCAGAGAAGCAGCAGTGAAAGGTGCTTAAGAGACTACGCATCCGAAAGTGGCCCCAGGGGCACTGCCTCCAGAGACCCCTCTTGGCTAGCTCCTAGTCACAAATACCACAGCCAGCTGGGCAACTCATAGTATTCCAAGAGACCTCGCAAGGCCGGATCCCAGCTGGATGTATGCACGCTTCAGCCACATCTGCAAGAGGAATAACAACTCATAGCGGGCCAAAACCAAAGCTTGCTTTATATTCATGAAGTGTTTATGCTTTTAAAGATTACGTCGTGGAATAAAAACCTCCAGTAATTGCAGCACTTTCCTCCCTTCAAACAGAAACCCCCACTCTATATAATCAATGCATCAAGCAAGTTGCACTTCAGCTTGCTCACTTTACTCACATTTTCCAAACGAAGATCTCTGGTGCAGTCATACTCACCATCCACCAGCAATTACCGAGCTCCAGGAGCCTCGCAGAACAGCATTTTAACATGCTTTAAAGAGAATCTACACTGACAGAGAGAAGGGAGCCAGCACAGGTACGCACTGTTTCATGGAGAAGGCGGCTAATGCAAGCAACAATTGACAAAATACACAATTCTGCATTTAGCCTATTCAGATTGTTTTGCTTTTCACATGTTAGTATAAGAAAGTGGAATGTTTGAGTACACAACCACATTTTATTCCATTACTTTTTTCCCCCAGATAGAAGCAAACCAAAAAATACCAAGCCACCAATTTTGCTGTCACATAAGATATTAAAGGATTGGGGCAGGGGGTGGGGACAGGAGGGGTTGTGGGATATATTTTGCTCTGCAAGTAGTAAATAACATTTATCTCTAAACAAACACAACATCTCACAAATTAAAATCAAAAAGGAAAACTCCTAATTGTCATGGGAAACCTGATTACCTCTGTTAACCCAACACCGGACTTTAAAACAGTTTAATCTTTTCGTAGCTGACTTAGCCGAATGCTGCTGCAACCCAGATTTCAAGATTTTGCCGAAACAGGTTATTTGAGTTATTAAATAATGCAAGAGAACAGTCTCCAAGCTCACATAAACACCACTTCACCCCAATTTGTGCCAGAGATTGCTGTAGCAGCGTGTCATCTACCCCCCCCCTTTTTTTTAAAAAAAAAAAAGGGAGAAAGGAAACTGAGAACATGAATTGGGAGATGCCTACTGGTAAGGCAGGGCAGCAGCTGGATGGGGATGCTGGCCACCCTAATCTCGCTGGGAAAGTTTGGCACCAAGAAGCTGATTTGCAGCCTCATTTTTTTCCAATTAGTTCTATCCCCACTTATTCTCTTTAGATGGTATTTACTTTGCAGTTTACATCATTAATTGGGGAGGGTTGGGGTTTTTAAGCCTGAAAGCACACGTAGCAAGATGGGGTAGCCGAGGTTAGCTCCTTTTTCTAGATCTTCTCTACAGTGTTAGAGGGGTCATTTCTAGTTATCTGAAGCAGATTAGAAATTCATCGGTTTGGGGCGACATGTTTCAGTAATTTTTTTGACCATCTCTTGGTTTTATTGCGAATCAAGATTTTTTTTTTTATCCACCTTAAGAATTGTGTTTATCAAGTACACAAACAAGATCGATACTCAGGAAGGAAAACCTTCCGGGAAACCAACGCTTTAGATGTTATTTCCAGAAATTTGTTATATTTGTATGTACACATACATGCTTGCCTCTGGGCAATGCTATTTTTGACAGCCCGTGGCTTCAGTAACACAAACTCAACTTAAGAACAGCCCATAAACCGCCAGCTGACATGGCCTGGCAAGCCTATATAACATATGCAGGACCTATATGCAGCGAGCCCACGACAGTCAGCTTGCTTAATTAGGATGCTCACTGCTAAAAAAAAAAGAAAACACCAAACCACACATACACACCAGGAAAGAAAAAACCAAACCATGTGATAATTTTTTTCCCCCCATACAGATAAGAGTTGTCAGCCACATTCAGGCCAACTTAAATACTGATGGTTACCAACTCCTCTCCAAAAGTCTCCCCCATATCCTGAATCCAATTTAGTACTCCTCTGTGGCTGACCTAGCTCGTTGCACAGAATTCATTGAAGTTTTGGCCAGCTCAAAGAAAGCTGGACTTCACTGAAGGTACATTTAAGTTTGTGCAACGTTTGATAGCTTTCTACCTGCAAACACAAGATATTAAAACAAGCTATTGTTTTGTAACTCTGGTAAAGCCAGAATGCACAGTTACTGCCATGTGACCTACACTCAAAAATATGTATTTCCCTTTACGAGAAAAAGTGAGACCTTCCCCTCCGTAATTAAACTGTGCTACTACTTGCAGGTAGTTTTTCCAGGTGTCTACTAGATTATTAAAAAGGATAAAATAAGAACATGAACAAAATTACCAGAGATTGCCAAAAAGGTGGTCCTCCAATCACTGCCAGTAAATGCATGATTATTATGAAGATTTGCACTTCAGTCACATCAATTCTGATTAGGTACAAAAAGCCAAAAAAAAAAAAAAGCAAAATTATTCAAAGCAATTTCAAGTCAGTTGTTTGCAAGCTCAGCAGCCCTCCTCTATCATGCACAGTACAAAAACTCCAAAATACTGAGGAAAACAAGAGAGGCAAAATTTAGAAATAATTTAGAAAGCAAAAAATGTATTTTAGTTTTATGGTTAAAATTAAGAGCCATGCTTGCTATCCTTTTTGTTTTATTTCACAGTGCAATAAAAATCCATTGTCAAAAGCTGTTAGAACTCTTCTAACAGACCACTGCCAGTTGCAGAAACCAATATTGAGTTTTAACCTTGCCCACCAACAAAAAAGAATTTATTTCAGATGGTAAAATTCAGGAAAGGTATTTTTAAACCTTATTATACTCTCTGCCTTATTTTTTAATAGAACTATTCTCTCTGAATAGCATCAAGCTTTTAAAGAGAAACACAAATCCCTGGAGAGTTTATGCAAATGTAAACGGTACAGTCAGCTGCATTGCTAAAGATTACTCAAGTCAGTCTCTAGCATGCAGCGAGAAACCACTTCTGGTTCCAGCACAGCTAGTATGCTTTGCAGAAGGGCAAAAAGGAGAGGCTTACAGAAAAGACTGAGTTTAAGACTTTGTTTTAAAGTGTGTGCAAAAGTCTTGGAGCTAGCAAGAGGGAAAAAACCAAGGCCAGATGAATCAATTCCAGAAACAGAAGAAAAAAATGCAAGTGAAAAATAAAGAGACTGGACTTGCTGGTTATAATGTGAAGCCAAATAAAACTCTCTCATACTGGAGTACTGTATCAAAAATAATCCTCCAAGACAGTGTGAAATATTCACTGCATATACTCCTTATCTCCAATAATGCAATTCTACCTAAAAATACTCAGAATCACTTCTTGCAAATACACGCCTTGCTGTTACAGAAACACAGTTGTTATCAACGACATAGGCATCAGGAAGTAATGGTTCAGGGTTGGGTTTTTTTTTTTCCTGTCTGCCTTAAATGAGCTACAAAAACATATCATTAAGTTTAGTAACAGATCAGCATGCCATCACATTTTCTCTACAGCTTTTGTCCCAGCTTTGGCGTGGACCCTCTCATTTGAGCATCTCCAGTCTGGCCAAAATGTAGTTTTGTTTCAGCAGCAGATCAATATGCACAAGGGATAATTATGAGGCTGCATCTAATTTCTATATAGAACATCCTCAAAGCATAAGAAAGCAGAAGGGCAACTATGGGGAATTCAATGCAATCTCTTATTCTTACTATGGATTCTCTAGATCCTGGCTGCTGCTTTCAGCAGGCTGTAAAAGCACTCCATCCATCTCTCACTGTGCAACTGCATCTTTCCATCACCCAAGAGCCTTTCTGAGCAACTCCCTAAGAGCAGGACACACACCTATGGAAGAAACAGCGGAATCAGCACTTGGCAGCACCATCGCCAGCAGGTACAAGGCACCCAACCCCTGACTGCCCCTGCTGCAAGCTCCCACTGCTCCCTCCCCGTGGGGAAGCAGAGGGATAAAGGATAAAGAAGATGGGAGAGCAGCACTACCCATGAACTAGCCAGGCTCTTGGCATATAATGGGAATGTTTAGCCAAAGTTGCCAGAGGAAAGCAAGAGAAGATTCCAAGAAGAGAGTTTCCTGTAGATGTCTTTGCTTTGTAAATTTTCTTTTCACTACACTAAGCATGGAGATACGAGTTACAGAGGAAACAGCCTCAGGGGTCCTCCTATTATCCGATTTGTTCAATTACAATCCCGTAAGTCAGTCAGAACTGGCTTAAGGGAAGAAAAAAAAAAAAAAATCAATTTCCACAAGGAGGAAAGAATGTTCTAAAAAAAAAAAAAAAAAAAACCACCACACCAAAATCCCTTATTTTCAGTCCTCACACAAACAGATTAAGCCATTGAGCTACCTTGCAAGAAAAAGTATAAATACTCAGCCATGCAAGAAGAGAGATACACAAAATATCTGATTAAATGCAAATTGCTTCCTCCTAGCTTTTGGAGTCAGATTGGAAATGAGTTTTAAAGAGTGTCCAACCGAGGAAGCATCAAAGCAGCTCTGCAAACCTGCACAGGTTGAACAGGAATGTGTTTTAGCCTATTTCACTACTTCCATCAATGACCTGAAAGAATATAAAGCAACTGAGAAAGCTCACAGAAACAGTGACTAATAACTAATGTAGGTAACCCAAGTTTGTAGCTTTCCTTGGACAGTAAACCAGGTTTCTTTTGGCAGCAGTAATCTTAACTGAAAATAAAGGAAGGTCGTATACTTAAAAAAAATTTCAGATCATAAAAGACAAGGTATTCCAAAAGCCAAACTCTTACACAAAACTGGGAGCCCAACCAAATCCACGGAAGCTGTGCCTGGATTCAGGTTCAGGAGACAGCATTGTCTTCTTTACACAGCCACGGTACAACCTTTACTCCATTGCCTGTAGTTCTGCCCTCCGCAAACTCAAATAAAAATGGCATCAGGCAGCTGGGAAGGCTTCAGCAATGAACTGCAAGGGTATTTGGTTAAAAACTCCTTCCTGACTTATTGCAAGAATCTCATGTTGCAGAACAAATAGAAGTCTTGACTCCAATTCTACATAAAGAGAAGACTTTTAACACTAAAGGGCTCCTTAAGACAGAAGACAAAGGCATTAAAAAAAACTGAGGAGAAACTAAACACTTAAAGCAAAGCATAAGTTCTTAATGCTGAGGATGAAAAAGGACTTGGGAACATCTTACCTACAGGGGATTCTCTTATCACCTATACTCATTCAAATCACTGACTTAAAATCATAGAATCATTTAGGCTGGAAAAGCCCTTTAAGCTCACCCAGCCCAACCCTTCCACTCTGCCCGGCTGTTAAATCCCCCCAGGGGTGGGGACTCCGCCCCTTCCCTGGGCAGCCCCTTCCAGCGCCTGACAGCCCTTTGGGGAAGGACT